>JAGMWU010000063.1:22228-111356 GCA_018697195.1 Certhia americana
AGATGGAGATGGAGATGGAGATGGAGATGGAGATGGAGATGGAGATGAGATGGAATAGAATGGGAGTGGGGATGAGGATAGGGATGCTTCTTCCAGATGCATGCCAGCAGAGATTCCCATTAAGGAGCAATTCCAAACCACACTGGTCCCATCACAAACCATAGGGAGTAAGGTGGGCACAGCCCATGGGACATGGCCACCAGCCCCTAGGTGCAGGAGTGGTGGTGGAACAGCTCCACTTGCTCAGGGCTTCCTTCCTGTTTGTCCTGTTTTCTTCTGAAAAACAGAAATCAGGATGTTTTTACAGTTCTCAGTTACACGCTTCAGCTTTTCATGGTGCCTCGTGCGAGGCTTTGTGATGCAAGAAGTTCAGAATTCTTTTACTGCACCCTCCTGCCCAATGGGAATTGGAATTGTGAGGCTGAACATGCTGGTTAAATGAAAAAGGTGACTTTGCCAATGGGCAAACCCCCCATTGATGGGGTTCCTGGCTCCAGCACAGCCAGAAGGATGACATTCCCTGGAGAGGAGCTGGGAGAAAGGTGCCTGGTGCCTTGTGTGTCCCTGTGTTGTGCCCTGCACTAGCAGCACCATGGCTGGAGCCTGCAGCACCAGCACCGGCTCTGGTCCCAGCCCTGCCTGGCTGAGCCATTTGCATCATCCCAGGGTTTTGTTTTCCCTCTGGTTTGGCTCCTGCCTGGATTTTTCAAAGGCTCCGGAGCAGCGAGCGCCCTTCCTCCCCCGGCCGGCACACATTGTTCGAATTAGTGCCTAAATGAAAGGATATTGTTGGTTCCTGTTGGGAGATAATAACCTCAGTAGCGGAGGGAATTTCACCCATGCAGAGAGAATTTGCCGGGCTGTCCCCGCCAGCAGAGCCCCTCGCCAGGGTCCGTCTCGCTGGGACAATGGCTGATGGGAACGGATCCGCCAGGAAGCGGGAGTTTATCTTGGCATGCCACTCTAATTGCTGAAAACTCTGCTTTCTGACCTCAAAAATGTGCCACCGCTCCCCATCTGGCACAGGGGCACCTGTGGCACAGCACAGCTGGGATCAGCACTGATAGCAGCAGTTACCAGACACGGTCCCCATGGAAAAGTGCTCCTGTTCCCAAATTCTTAAGGGATTTGGGGTTTCCCTCTTCCTTCCCATCCGTCTGCCTTCTCCCATGGCTTAAGGAGATATGAACCCCTTGCCATGCCATGGAAGTGGAAAAAAGAGAAAGGAAAAAAGTAACCAGACAATGGAAATCACAGTATTTCCATTTTCACTAAAGCACAGAGAATGTCAAGCATATGGAAAACATCCTTGTCAGACCAAAAGGCACCTTCTGCTCCATTTTTCTGTTGTGGGGATGCCAAGTGGCTGCCACTGCTTCAGTGCCCTTCACCACCATCCCCAGGATGCCGTGGCAGGTGCTGGTGGTTTGGAGCTCACAGGGACACAGGGACAAGCACAGTGGCACCTGGATGACATCAGGGCAGGAGGGGATGGGCTGTAGGACACCCCCATGGGGACCCTGCTCCTCACAGCCTGTGCTCAAGCCAGGTGGGTACCAGTGCTGAGCCCACATCCAGCCATCCCACCTGGCTTCAACCTGGACAATCATTTCATTTTACACCCCAAATTTTAATTCTTTTTTTTTGCCAGTTGCACTTAGATCGAATTTTTAACAGATGTTTTGACTTGTTATAGGTGAAGGAAAAATAACTCCAAGTATTTCTTGATTAGAGCTTGTTCAAAGTTCTCTAGTGGAGCTGTTTCCACATCAGAAAATCCTGACTATGTGCAATCAAACATTTAATTTCCATGGACACAATATCAGAGGATTCCTTCAGGTTAGAATCTGTTACAGTTATTAATCACAGCGGCACAGCTGAAATGAAACCTTTTATTGAATGTTGTGACAAAGGGATAAATTAAAGCATTTCTGGAATGTATCAGATTTGGGTCCAAGGCTGAAATTTCAAAATCCTGACTTTTTTTCTGCGTTATGTGGTCCAAATGTGGAGCTTTTCTGTGTCAGAAGAAGCAATTGGGGGGTGCTGGGAGCTGCGTGGCCATCGGCAGGGAGGGAGGGGACGGTGTTGTGACTGCCCAGGGGTCGGGGCTGCAGCACATGTCACACATCCCCTTCCCAATCAATGACACTAGCCCTTCCAGGGACACTCTAGTGAGGATCCTGTGGGAATGTTCCCCTTCGTGCCGCGGGCTCGGAACAGCCAAGGGACAGCCATCAAATAAAAAATATATCCTTCAATGTACATTGAGATTTTCATCCCCGAATCCTTGCAGAGGAATAGATCCATCCACTGGAGAGCTCTGCCTGCAGCCAGACGGGGTTGGGACCGTGGCTGGAGCAGATTGGAGGACCCCAAGGCAGGGATCTGCCCACAGCTCCGGGAGGTGACGCCGAGGGACAAAGCCACCCAGAGGCACCGGCTGTGGCGAGCGCCCGTCCCTCCCCCTTCCTTTCCATTTCCCAAACAATTTCCTAATCAGACCTTTCTGTCTGGAGTTTATTAGTGATTCACAGGCTAAGAGGAAATGGTGATTTTTTGGGTCCTGGTCTGATAGGAGGGGTGGAGTCGGCAGCAATATTCCGCTTTTGTGGCTCAGCAGTGGATAAATCGCAGAGGAAATGTCAACGGGAGCCAGCCCCGCTCCTCGGCAGAGCCCTGCTTCTTTGGCCAAGAGAAATCACTTTTTGGGGGGTTGAGGAAAGCAAAGAGTAAGGAGGATTCCTCCTCAGAATGAGTGCTTTGGCAAGGGGGTCTCTGCCCCCGCTGAGTGACAAAGCTGCGTGTCCCAATGTCCCCATCACTGGTGGCTCTGCCCTCCGGCGGGTGGGTCACACCTCCGCTGGGCTCCCCTGCCCTGCAGCTCTTTCCTCCACCTCCTCCTCCTCCCGGTGCTACCCAAAGGCTGATTCTTGGGGCTGGGAGCTGCTGCAATGAGCAGGCTTTGACAAAAGATCTGGTGCAAAGGGTCTGGCCTCGGTCTGGCCTGGTATTCCCAGCTCCTCTGAAATCAAATCTGGCTGCAGATTCCTGGCATTTTTCACCAAATGCTGTGTGTCTGCCACTGCTTTTGATTCTGGTTGAAAGGTAATTCAAGTTACAGGTAGACATCAGGTAGCAGGGCTGGGTAGGGGATGGAGCTGTGGATGAGGGAATGGGGTCAACTGGAACCAGCCCCCTCTGGCCCTTCCCCAGCCTTCAAGTGGTGTTTCCCCCAGAAAATCCTGTGGAAAATGCAGACCATGGGATGCTGCACCTGAGAGCAGGAGAGGGCTGGGGCTGGGGCTGAGGATGGTGATGGTGGATGCCTGGGATGGGGTTGGGCTGGCAGTGATGCTTCCTCCCTCCAAACAGGCAGCTTTTCTGGTCCCTCTCCAGAGAGGCATTTGTACAGCCTGGGGTTGCTTTTCTTTTCCTCAGCCTAAAAAAATGACCAGGATCTATGAAAATAACAGTGTTGTTTTTAAATTTTGTGAGGCCAAGAGGACAAACCTGTAAATAGCATCCTCCTCCTCCTCCTCTTCCTCTCTCCATCTGCAGGACCTGCCACTGTTCCCAACACAAGATTTTCCAGCCCCAGCTCTGCAGTCTCAGGACAGCGTGGTAGTCCCAGTTCTCCTGTTCCCACCGACAACGTTGGACCTCAATCCTCACAGCCCTCAGTCCTTGTGAAGCTACTCACAGCCAGGGACATCCACGGCCACATTGCCCAGAAATGTCACCCGTGGCTTTGACCCAAAGTTCAGCCCCAATTTCAGCTGTCTGTGGGGAGAGCTGCTTCCCCAGGACCCACTCACTCCCCTCCCCTTGTATTTATCCGAATGTGTTTACAATTACAGGGAATGCCAGGGAACACAGAGCGCCGTGGCCAGCAAGTCAGCGTCAGGGCAGTCCGGGCTGGAGGTCAGCACACTGTTTTCTTTAATTTCTCTGAGAGCTTTTTGGGAGATTTCCCTCCTCCATTATTAAACTCAGATGAGCCGCTGGGGAGGTTAGGTCGCATGTGGTTCAGGGCACTTTTTTCTTTTGTAATTTTTTTTTTTTTTTTTTTTTTTTGTATTTGCAATGTTTCGCCCTTAACTCTTTCAGGACAAGCTTCCCATCTCAGCCCCAGGATGAGCCCACGAGTGGGATGGTGGTTCCTGGGTCAGCTGAGACCTGGGCTGGTGCTGGAGTGCTCAAGGCTTGAAGATGCCAGTATGAGCCCATCCAAGCATCACTGGGAGGTTTAGGTTGGATATCAGGAACAAGTTCTATCCCCAGAAGGTCGTGGAGCACTGAACAGGCTTTCTAGGGAATGGTCACAGCCCCAAGGCTGCCAGAGCTCCAGGAAAATGCTCTCAAGGACATGGTGGGATCCTCAGGGTGTTTCTGTGCAGAGGGCAGGGGGGCTGCAGGCAGAACCTGAGGAGCAGCAGCACCAGCAGACGCCTGCTCCTGCACTCCTGGCTCCCAGCAAGGCCGTGCATCCCCAGCTGGGCAGCTTTGAAGTCTGGTGCCTCCTTCCCTGTGGAGGGGTTGGAACCAGCCGTGGCTGTGACAAGGGACTGATGTCATGTGGGCATGGGGCCAAGTGCCATGGCTCCTGGGCCCAGTTTGGTTCAAAGCCTGTGGCATGCTGCAGTGGTTAGCAGGGCACACGGCAGATGAGAAGCAGACAGCAGGATGAGTGCAGGGAGTGGGGAGCTGGGCCCTGGGATTGAAGGATGGTTTCTACCAAGGCCAGTGCCAGGCTCCAATCTCTGGCATGTCCCTGTGATGGCACCAGGTGCCTGCTGGTGCAAGGTCACAGAGGCTCCCCCAACCAGGACAGTCCCTGAGACCAGGGAAGGGCATGGCACTGGGCCCCAGGGAATGGCCCTGCTGGAATAATTGATGCCAGCGCCTTCTGGAAAAGCTCTTGTGGGTCACCCCAGCACCCTTCTCCCTTCCAAGCCCAGGATCCCCAGCTCCAAAACCCCAGCACATCAAGCCCTGTGCTCAGCCTTTTAAAATTATTTTTAATTTCCTGAAGGGAGAGCTTTTAATTTATTTCTGGAACAAAGTGGGGGAAGGGATGGGGAAGATGACTCTGAAATCCATCACTAAGCCCCCTCCACTTCCAAACCTTCCTTTTCCAACTGTCTCCAAAAAGGACCAGAACAGCTCTCCCTGAGTCCTCATGTCCCCTCTATCCTGTGCCCCTGCTCTGGGGTTCCCTACAGTGTCCCCACATGCAGGTCCTTGCAGAGAGGGACAACTGGGGCTGAGGGGACACTGGCTTGCAGAGGAATGGAACTGTTTTCACAGGAAGCAGCAAATCCTGCTGGTCTCCATCAGACACAGATAATCCTAGGAGCTGGGCTGAACCTGAGCTGCACTAGTGCAAAATCCAGTGAGATAGACCCCCTAAAAACCACTGCTTCTGGATCCCTCTATGAACCCAGAATTTCCCTGGCTCCCACTATGGTTGGCACTTGGTGGAGGAACCCCAAATCCCCCAAACCAGTGGAGCCAGAGCCAGAGCAGCAGGTTTGCAGCAGGCTGCAGCACATCTGTACCTGTTGGCCTGTGGGGATTCCTGGTGTGGGGACAAGCAAAGCTGAGAGAGGAGCAAACCCTGTTCTGCCCTGAAGCCAAACTCCAGTAGCACTCATGGTTTTCTGCGCTGTTGGAAATCTAAACCTTGAGATAGAAAAGGCCTGTTTGGGATGTGCCTCTTGGTAAAGTGGGGGGGAAGGTCCCTGAATGGATCAAAATACCCTCTGTGCTGTCAGTGATGAAAATTTCACTCTGTTTGAGTTCAGACCACGATGGGAGTGAAGCCCAGAGCAGCACAAAGCAAAGGCTCGGCTGATGGTAAAGGCTGAGCTGAACCCATTATGTTCCCAAACTGTTGTTTCTGTCCTGCCCATTCCCAGATGCCTGAGTCAGCTCCTGCCTTTCCTGTACGACGGGAAGAGTTTGTTCCTTTAATCCCAGGCTTCCCCTGGAGCTGCAGCACAAGTGCCCCAGTTACAGCTCTTGGTCCTGCCCCTCTGGCTGCTCCTCCATGGAGTTTTTGAAGCCTTTGGAGCAGCCGGGAGCAGGAGATGCTGTCAAGGGGCCTGTCAAGGCAGATGAGAAATTAAAACAACTTATTTATCACTCACATATTCCACTGCTCCAAACCCTCTCCATGTCATGGGGGAACTTCTGCTCTCGGCGTTTCTCCCCTATATCCCATCTCCAGCAACCCAGAGCTTTCAAAAGGATCTTTGTCCTCCCTGAAAGCACCTCCTTCCCTTCTTCCTCCCCCTCGGGGCAGGCGAGAGGTGCCGAGCTCAGGCTGTGCTTGGGCTACGGAGCGCTTGGGATGTCGGTGCTCTGCTTGTGCCATGTCTATCCCAGAACTCGCATAGGATGACAGGGAAGGCGACATCGGGTGATCCGGCAGGAGAGGGTACCATCCCCGCCCGGGGCAGCTCTGTGGGTGACTGGGGAGTATGTGGCTGCCCCACCTCGGCTCCCAGCCCCACAGAGCCTCTTTATCTCCCGAGACATTCCCGGTGCTTCATGTGATCCCCGCGCCGGGCGGGGGCTCGTGGGAACCCTTTGATGTTCCTGAGCTTTTTCCTTTCCCAGCGCGGACACCCCGGCTCCGGGCGAGGGGAATAAAGAACCCACTGAGCACTCAGCTCCATCCTCATCCCCACGGGGACCTGCTGAGGCTCACGGGACCCACGGGCCAGTGGGAAGGAGACAGTGTCCCAATCCAGGCACCCCGCCCGTGTCGGGGAGCGCTCTCCAGCACCCACCCAGCGCCGGGCTGTCCGTGCCGGGGGGGCTCCAGCTCCTTCTCGCTGACACGAGTGGGGTTTTTCCCCTTTCCCCTGAAGGACAGCAGTGGGAGTTTATCGAGGGATGCTGTGGGTGACCATGGACCCGTAGGGATACACGGCAGCCGGGGGCGGGGGGCAGCGGGGGGCAGCGGGGGACAGCGGGCAGGACCGGGGGGCTCCGATTCCTCCGAGCATCCTCGTTCTCCCCGAGCATCCCCGCTCCCGCCGAGGATCCCTGTGCTCCCCCCTAGCATCCCTGTTCCCCCCAGCATCCCTATCCCTCCCCAGCATCTCTGTCCCTCCCCAGCAACCCCGCCGGCACCGTCGGAAGTCCGGCCGTGACACCTCCCCACGCGGGGCCGCTTCCGCTCCCGCTCCCACCCGCGGCGGCGGCGGCGCACGGAGCCCAGGCGGGGACCGGGGCCGGGATCGGGGCTGCAGCAGGGCTGGATCGGGGCGGTGAGTGCTCGGAGCCGGGCGGGCGGTGCGAGCGGAACGGCGGCTCCCGGGGATCGCCAGCCGCCCCTGGCCGGGTTCAGGGGGGTTCTGCGGAGGGTCTGCGGGGGCAGCAGGACTCCCCCCGCGGGGCTGGGGGGCAGGAGACTCTTGGGGGGGCTCTGTGGGGGTTCTGTGGGGGCTCTGCGGGCGCTCTGTGGGGCAGGGATGCTCTCCGGCTCGGCCCCCCCCCGCCCGCGCATCCCCCCCGGCAGAGCATCCCGGCCCCGCCCGCCCCTGCAGAGGGAATCGCTTCTATGGGGTGCTGCTCTTCTGTGGGGTGCAGCGGTTTTATCGGGGTGTCACCCAGCCCTGGGCCGAGCTGCGGGGCGGGGGTTTCGGGGTGCCAGGCCTCTGGCAGCACCCTGAGCTGGGCACGGGATCCTGCACCCCTCCTGCTGCCCCGCTACTGGCTGGGGTCAGAGTGGGACACCCGATAGATTCCTTCCTGCGATTCCTGTGAGCTCATCCTCCTTGCAGGAGAGAGCTTGGAGAGCGCCTCTCGCTGCCAGTGACCCGGCAAGGAATGCTGTGATAACCTTTCCTTTTCTGGGCCAGTTTGTTCCCAGTCCTGCAGAGAAGGAAGGCCAGTGGAGTCATCAGTTTGGCCAGGAGGCCAGCCCTCAGTCCTGATGCAGGGCTGATGACTGAGGTTGTGCAGAGGAGTCCAGGTAGTCTCAGCTGCTTGAAAGACATTTATTGCTGGTGGAAAAGCATCTCCTTCCAAGTACACCTTTACCAGCATGGAATTAATTGCATCAGCTGTAGCCCAAATGCTGCCAGCAGCACGTGCGTGCCTGCGTGCCTGTGCCTCATGGTGCCCTTTGGCATCACCCAAGGGATGCTGCAAGAACATGGGCTTGGATTGGAGCTCTCAGGGAAGACAGATGGGATGTGAGGTGCCTCCTTGAGCTTCTGCATCAGGTGGGAAGATGCCTTTGGATGGGTGGCTCCCTGCCTATGGCAAGGGGTGGGAACTAAATGAGCTTTAAGGTCTCTTCCAACCCAGTGTTTTCCAAGATTCCATGATGTTGCATGGGGACATGCCGAGAACAGCAGTCAAACACCCAGGAAATGCTGACCCTATGATAGGTCCAGTACCTTTAAAGAGGGCTAGATAGAGATAAAGTTAAGGGCATGTTTTTCCCCACTGTAGCTCTGGTTGTGCCAGCCCAGGTGCCCACAGGTACATTACAGCTCTGTGTCTCTCTTGCAGGCAGCACACCGGTGAGATGTTTGCTGTCTGCCCAGGAAACGTTCCATTCCGGCAGGGCCAGGGGGGCCCAGGGCTGGGCACGGCCATCCCAGGGGCGGGACATGGGCCGGACTCCAACTCCAACTTCGTGGGAGAGGTGTGTGACAGCAATGAGAACTGGAGCCAGCCAGGACCGGGGTCCCCGCCGGAGAAGGGCTCCAGCCGGAGCGAAAACACCACAAATCCGTCTGATAATCTGCTGTTATTAATGCAGAGACAGATGGTCCAGGGCCGGCTTAGGGACACCGCCCCGGGCCTGGGTGACATGCACCCCGAGCAGGGGGAGCGCAGCCCCCCCGAGGGAGCGGAGGTCAGCGGGGCAGGGGGACAAAACACTGCCGAGGAGGCGGCTGGGGGATGTGTCAAGCCCCTGAGCTCCCCTGCAGAGGACAACGGCTACGCCAGCAGCTCCCTCAGCATCGACAGCCCGGACAGCACCTGCAGCACCACCTGGGACCCTCCCACCTCTGCCCCCCGAGCCGGGAGCCCCCCTGAGGCAGGGCTGGCTGAGCCTGAGCTGGGGACCCTCTTCCCGGCGCTGGCAGAGGCTGTGCAGCAGCTGCAGGACAAGGAGCGCTTCAAAGAGCAGGAGAAGGAGAAGCACCACATCCAGCTGGTGATGTACCGGCGCCTGGCCCTGCTGCGCTGGATCCACGGCCTGCAGCAGAAAGTTGTGGACCAGCAGAACCGGTTGCAGGAGAGTTTCGACACCATCCTGGATAATCGCAAGGAGCTCCTCCGCTGCATGCAGCAGGGCCCAGTCTGCCTCGCTGCTGCAGCTGCCCCGGGCCCCTGAGGTGCCAGCAGTGCAGCCCAGCCCAGCCCTCACCCTCTGGATGGTGTGGTGTTGGCTGGTGCCATCTCCATCCTGTGCCAAGCGCTCACTGGGCCCCTGGGTGCCCATCCTGCCCTTCCCATCTCTCTCCAACTCCAATGAAGCCAAGAGTCCCTGAGGCATTCATTTCCGTTATCCCTCTGCACTGGAATTTCTTTTGTCCTGCACCCTTTTAGGGTGGTGCTAGGCTGGGTTGACCTCAGGACCTTGGGGTTTGCTGAGCCTGAGGTAACCAGGCTCAATTTTAAACCTAATCTAGTCCATTGTTGAGCCTGGTTTAGCCACACCAGTGCCTGGGTGGCAATGCTGGAGCTGCAGGGTAGTGAGGGCTTTAGGGCATTGAAGCTTCTAAACCTCCCTGGGCAAAGCACTTCCAGCATGTGCTTCATCCCCACATCCCACCTGCACTGGTGTGTCCCTGCAGCCACTGCCCAGCCCCTGGTAAACATTGCTTTTTGGTGAGACTGAGGTGTCCTGGGCTGTGAGAGAGAAAAAAAAAAAAAATTCTGAAAAGTGACCTCAAATTGCTGAAAAGTAAATTTAAGTCAAATGATCCAACACCAATATATGTTTTTAATGTCAATATTAGAGAAAAGTTAATTTAGGTCTATGTGTGTGTGCATGTCTGTCTGCTGTGGGCGACGCTCTCACTCAGTGCACGATCCCAAAGCTGCTCATGAACTTGTGGTGTTGGTGTTTATATTAATTTATCATTTGAGAACCCAGAGAATATTTTTTTTTTTGAATCTGCATTTTATCCAGTGAGAGCTGCACACAGAACCCAAAGAACAATTGTCTTAACTAGAGATGGAAAAGGAGCTGCTGTGTGTGTTTGCTGTGCTTTGCTCTGTATCCATAGGACACATATTCCATTTAAGTGCTGGTGTGGAGGATCTGCAGTGGGCAGTGAGGGCTCAGCCAGAGGGGTCTGCACTCCCTGTCCTGCCCTGGTTGCCAAGGGCCACTGATTCCATTTCTCACCTGCAAAGGAGGGTGATGAGGGATTCCAGAGATTCCCCACAACCAAACTGCTTCCTGCCATTGGAGGAACCACTTCACCAAGACTCCAGCAAACAGCAGAACCTGGAAGCCTGGTCAGATCCTGGCACTCACCACCCACCAGATGCTCCAGGACTAAGGATAAACAACTACGGCCAAGCCCAGCAGTGACGCACAGGCCAGGGGCAGCACCAGCCTCCTCCTGCCCCACATGGGGCACAGCTGGGCTCTGCTCCCCCTGGGACTGCTGCCAGTGGGTGAAGTGAGGAGATCCACAAAAATCCTCTTCCAAGAAGAACGTTTTGGTGGCATAGAGTGCACTCAGCTCAAAGCAACCTGTGCCAGCGCTGGAGGATTTTGGCAGCTTCCCCCAAGACTCATGCTGCCCTCACCTCCCTTCTGCTTGCTTGTGTCCAGTGCCTGCTGCCTCTGTCATATCCCAGACCTGTGATCATGGGCATGTTGTACACGATAATAAAAGCCTTGGAGCTGAAGGAGTTGAGCCCCAGCTGGATTTGTTCCTTTCTTTCCCTTCCCAAGCCTGCCAGGCTGAAAGCTGTGCCTCTGTGCTTGCTGCAGGGGTGGGAGCATGAGCAGGTGGGACTGTGGGTGAATGGCAGGGTGAGGGCACAAGTCTTGGCACCTTCCTCCCATCCCTGCATCCCTGGGCATGCTGGCCTGCTGGGCCAGCAGCACTGTGGCTGTGCTGGCAGTTCATCCAGGCTCAATTTTTAAAGTTTTTTTAGACACCGGTGCGTGTTGCTCCTCCCCTCTCTCCCATGGGGCAGCAGGGAGCCGGTGCTGGGGTGCAGTCTGAGTGCAGGATTTACCTTCTACCCCAGGAGAACGTGGCTGGAACCAGGGGGACCGGATTCCTGGATTCCTGGCACTCTGCCCTGCGGCCCTGCTCGTGGGGAGGGCTGAGGGCAGCTCCGGGTGATGAGGGTGGCAGATAACAACACCTGAGTGTTGACCCAAAGGTGACTTTGCCTCAGGCTTCACAGAGATTAACTAGAGATGAAAAACCGAGGCTGTAGCAGCCCTTTTAACCCTCCCTCACCTTTCCCCCCACCCCTTCCTGCTTCTTTCCAGCCTCTGAGTCTGTGGGAATCCAGGGATGCAATTCAGGGTTCCATGTACAGATACAGCAAGGCAGGAAGGGCAGAGCGGCCACATTTTTCTGCAACGAGTTTTTGTCCAAGCCCTCAGGGGATCCACAAGATGTGGGGTGCTGCTCTCTGAGCGCTTTTCTCACCTCATCCATTTTCCATGGAGCCCATGCTCCATCAGGTTTGGGGAGCATGAACCCTCCCAGCCCCGCAGTGAGACTGAGAGATTCTCTGTTTATCTTGGTCGAATGCTTTACACAAATAATTATTTCCAAGGTAAATATTGTGAAAATCCAGATTATTTGCTCAAGAAATGAAAGAATAACTGCAGGAGCACATCAAAGAGGTGGATCTGCTCTGGCAACAAGAGGCTTCCTCCCTGGTTATTGGGAGCCTGATGCTCCTGCCCCAGGACCTGGATGGAGATGGCCAGAACTGATTTGCAAAATCAACTTCAGACAGAGCTTTTCCACCCCCAGCTCCCGTGCCCCAAATGAGATTTGGGAATTAATTAAAAACCCAACCAATTGCGGGGGAATAGCAATAAAGACACAAAACGCTGCAGGGCTGAGCCCAAACCTGGTTGGTGGGAGCAGGGCCCCACCCCTCAGGACACTCTGACCCTGCACCCCATGCTCAGCCCCCTCTGGGTGCAACTCAGGTGGGATGGGTGCCACAGGCAGGCAGCAGCACAGGGCTGGGACAGGGATCTGACCCAGGACTCCATGCCAGGGATTTTCCAATCCTCAGGGATTGCCAAGCCTTGTAAAGGGGCTGAATTCTCACCTCACAGAGGGATTAACTTGGCTCTTAGGGCAGATACTCCAGCCCCAAACACCCTCAGGTCAGTGGGCATTTCACCAGCAGGATGTGGATCCAGCCATTGGTCCCAGCAGAAACCTGGGGACATGTTGGGGCTCCCCCACAGCTTGGGGGGATCTGAATTATGAAGCCCATGGCATCCAAGCCTGAATTCCTGTGCCTGACCCACGGCCCCTCTGGTTTTAAGGCCTCCTCTGAAAGTTTATTATTACTATTATATCAAATCCCTGTGACGCTGGGCTGGTTTTACTGCACAAAGCAAGGTTTGGCAAATGTTGCCTTGCTTTGAAAGTTAAAATAATGGCATTAAACCAAAATCAAGTATTTATGGAGCTTTGGAGGGAAATATTTTACCTTGTAATTGGAATCCACTCTAACCCTTTCCAGTATTTTGTGGGCTTAAAAAAAAAGTCTTTAAAAATAAAATTGAATGATGCAATGAAAGTACAAAAGAAAATTAATCATCTCAGGCCATTATCCAGAGATACAGACTGAAACACACTTAAAACATCCCAGGATCCCTTGTTTATTGTGTCTCCAAGACTTCCAGATCCCACGTTTGGTTTACAGTGGGAAAAGGGCTTTCCTTGCTCTCAGCTGGGAAGATGAGCACAGCCAGGGTTGCTCCCCTCACCCCAAATGTCATATCCAGGTAGCACCCAGTGTGGTGAGGGGTCCCACCCCCTGGGCACCCCATGTCCCACCATCAGCATCCTTCCCAGGCTGCTCCCTGGGGCATGGAGTAGTGAGGCTGCCCAGAGAGATGAGCTCAGCCCTTATAGGACCCATATATGCTGGGAGCACCTGCCACTGGCTGGGAGGTCCAGGAGGGTGGTGGGGAGTAGGGGGAGTCTGTCCTGCTGCCCCAGTTTCTCCACAGAGAGATCCTCCTTGTCCACCCAGGCTCCTTTTTCCTGCAGCCCTGGATAAGTGGCACTGACCAGTGGGAACTGGAGGGTTGGAGGCAAATCCTGTGAGGCAAATCATGTGTGGTCCTGAGCCTTGATGCATCCTTCCTGTTCCAGTGGTATCTACTGGGACAAAACCACCACACAGGATTTATCAGGCTGTTCTCACTCCCTGATGTTTTATATTTCATTTTAGCTGCCTCACTCTGGCAGAATAAATAGAGAAGAAATACAGTCACCCTCTGCTTGAAAAAGAGCAGAGCAGCACCAAAGGCTCGGGCTGGACAAGGTGGGAGGCAGGATTTGGAATACCAGGATCTTCCCCCAGCTTGCAGTGCTGAGATGTCGGAACACATTGCAAACCCTGATGCCCTTCCAGGGTACTTCTAAAACCTTGGAATGCGTTAAAATCTGGGCATCACCCCAACCTGATCACTGCCGCTGGAAACATGAACCTGGAGCACCACTGCCTGTCCACAGCCAGAGGATGTGACCATGCTGGGATGTGAGCAGCACAGCCCAGCTCAGTATGAACATCCTCCTCACCCTGGCTTGGATGGTTCATTTTCCAGGACCCCTTTCCAGCGGCGTTGGGATGGGCAGGACCCTGAGTGCCGGGCTCTGCTGTTGTATCTGATGGAAACGCAGTTTGAGCCTCCCTTCTTTAATGATTCCCTTTGAAATGTTGTTGCTTCCGAACATCCCCCTTCGGGGTAGAATATTAAGCAAGAGCAACTCGGCTGGAAATTCAGATTGTTTTTGTGCCTGTTTTCATTTACATTTTAATGACAGAGAAATCTTAGCAATCGGGCTGTTTGTAACAGGGCCAGGGAAAGAGGGAAAAAAAATCACCTGCCACCACCTCACCTTTGCACTGTGTAAACAGCACCAGGAGCACCAGGGAATCACCAACTTTTGGCATGAAGGGGCTCTTTTTCCCTTTCTCCTGTCCAGGTATGTGGGATTTAAGTCAGAAGGGACTCTTGGACCTCTTGCAGGGCTTTGCAGCACTGAGACACAGGTGCACTGGGTGTTTCGGTGCTGGGGAAGGGGATGTGGTGTGAAGGAACGAGCACATGGATGCTGTCCATTTGGGATGGTTGGGTACTGAGGCCGAGGGTGCTGCTGCTGCTCCAGCAGCTCACTTCACCTGCAGGAGGAGAGGAAAAGGGGTCCCAGACATCATCCTCTGCTTTGGACAGAGGTGGGGCAGAATTGTCCCTGTGAGAGCAGAGCCCCATCCCAGGAACCAGCATCTCAGTGCCCAGGAACCAACTCAGTGCCTCACTGGCAGCCCATGGCTCTTCAGATGAGGTATGGGGATCCAGGCCTCCCTGAGAAAACAGCTGGGAGTAAAGATCACTGGAAGAGAGGCAATAAACTCTCGGTTATTCTTCTGCCAGGGAGGCCAATCAAGCTGCAAAGAGTGCCCCAAGGCCAGCTGTACATCATTATTTCCTTGTGCGGGTCCCGTGTGATGTAGTGGCTGTCTCGCTGGAGGGAATGCCTCCCTTCCCAGTTTTCAGCATCAGCACTGGAATATCTGGAGCCCTGGAAGCATTGGGTTGAATCCCAAAAGCCCCAGTGCCGCATTTTATTCCTTCAAGACGATAATAATCCGAGTGCTGCACACACGGCCTGTCCAGGACTGCTTGATTGAGGGCTAAAAACAAAGGTTCTGTCTGCACAGCCAACAAACTCCTGTGCAGCCCCAGAGACTCACTGAGGGGGATGCTGGCTCCTCCTGGCCAGGATGGGGGGACACCATTCCCCACAGGATGGGGCTGGGGGCTGCCAAAGACAGGTTCCAGCTCTGTGACACAGGTGGGACACATTGGCAGTGTGGCCAATGCCAGCCTCTGCAGACAGGAGCCCCTGGGATGTAGACTGGGACCAGGTTTCAGCCTCTGGGGTGGCCAGACTGGTCTCCAAGCTCTCTGTGGACCACTGGAAGTGGACAAAAGCTCAGGTTGGTGTGGTGGAGGGTGGCTTCCAGTTGTCTGTGTTAGATTTAAACAGAAGTGCCTGGCTTGGCTGCATTCACAGACTCTATCGATGTTTTCCATCTTGGAATCTCCATTTTCCTCTGTCCTTAATTTCTCTGCTGTGGACATGGCTGGAGGGAGACAGCAGCTTCCATCTCCCAGTCATGGATGGAGACTGCATTTCGCACCAACAACAAAGTGAAACAACAAAGAAATGCATTTGGATTTTTTAAGTCCATTGAGGACTTGGCTCATTTTGTTTTCTGTTCCCAAAGCCTCCTTCTCCAAGTCTCCAGCCCTGCCCAGCAAGTGGCACCATCTGTATTTTCACATTTGAGTGCTGCCAGAGGGAGGATTGGCACTGTGGCACTGGCTGTGCTAGGACCTGAGCTCTGGATGTGATCACTGTGCCCACCCTTTCGTCTCCTGAGTTGTGGCACACTTGGTTTCTCAAACCATCCAAAAACTTCCCAGAGTGGGGAGATCCAAGCTGACTTTCTGTCTCCTTTGTTTGTTCCAGGAGGGCAAGGAGGAGGATGCAGAGCCAGCACTGGGGCACACACACCCCAGCAAACCTGCCGAAACCCGGGAGAAATGGAAACTTTTTAAAAATTCATGAAAACTGAGGAATACAAAGCCGAATTAGGAGAGCCGGTAGTGCTGGGCTGAGTCTGTTTGGTGTTGATACTGTGTAAAATTAAGTCAGACTGGTCTTTCTTGTGGCCAGAGGGTAGGAAAAGGGCTCCCAGTGGAGAGGACCCAGCCTGGCGCTGGCGATGCTGAGCGGGGATTGATAACCCGGCACGGGGGGCCATGGCTCCGACGGATGATGCTCCGGGCCCAAAAGCTGCATTTATCCCAGCGATAGCAGCCGAGCCAGAGCTGCAGGCCTTGGGGGCAAAAAAGGCTTAAAAACCCATCCTTCATTCATCAGGCAGCTGAGACAGAGAGGGGGGAGGAGGGGGAGACAAAAATGATGGAGAACGAATTAAGAATTGGAGGAAACATGGAGGGGGAGCTGCTGTGCCCCGAACAAGGGGCTCAGCTCTGCCCAGACCCTTGCCCACAAAGCCAGGAATGGGCAGGAACCTGGGTGGGGAGTGCCCAGGGGGGCGTCAGGGCATGAATACCACCTGAGGTGTCATCACTACCTAATCCCCAAATAATACCCCTCTCCAATCCTGGAGCCACCCACTGCAGATGCTGGTGGGTGGGAGGCAGGAATGGGTGCTGAGATCTAGGATCCCCTTTCCAGCATCTGCCTCTGGTGCCCTGGCAATGCCAGGTGGCCACTGGGAATTTTGCAGACAGGGGAATGGCAGGAGAAGGTTAATCAGTCGCTTCTCACAAGCAAATAATGCAATGTGACAGCGAGGGGCTGGCAGGGGCTGCAGAGACCCCTGCATCGAGGGAAACCCACCATGCAGAGAGAATGTGCCTGGCAGCGTGGGCAGGGGCCTGCCAGAGCAGGGATCAGTAGGGGCAGGCAGCAGAGAGAGGGCTGGAGATGCTCATGGCTGAGATATGCACCCCAAAAACTTCTGCCTGCTGTGGGAGATTTCTGCTCTGCCCCCAGATCCTTGGGATCTGGAAAACTTTCCAAAGGACTCAGTTTGGTTGCACACTGGAAGAAAACCAAGTTTTAAAACCTTTAACAGTCCATGATGAACCAGTTCTTGTTCCCCAGCCAGCCCCAGTTCTGCAGTCATCAACTGCGGGACCTGAAGTAACCATGACATGAATAAAATTTGACATTTTACCCAGCCTGGGCCAAGGAAACTCACCCAGAACCTTCTCCACCAGCCCCACAGTTTCTGACAGCAGCGTGGTGGCTGGGAAAGCATCTGTGGCAACTAACCAGGGCACATGAGGCCATGGGCACAGCCACCCCCCACATCCTCAATATGGGGACACCCATGGCAGGTCTGAGAGCAGATGTCAAATCCCCCTCTCCACTCATCTCTATGGACACCTAAAGTACATTTGAGAATGTGCCAAAGAGGGAAGACTCTCTCTGGGTACTGGGAATGAGCTGTTTGCACCCCATGGGGGTCACCTGATGGCCACACTGGTCACCCAGGCCAGAAGCAGAAGTGCCACTACCCAACAACTCCTTGTTGAGGAAGGAGTCTCCTGCCATGTTACTCACCAGGATTGCACTGTGGAAATAATTCAAATTAGGCATGCGTGTAATTACCGATATTTTATCCAAACAGGAGGAGCTGGAACATCCCCGGGTATCTGGGGAATCATCTCACTAGATGCAAAGCACGAAACGATGTGGTGGATGGGGGACAGGCTGATGTGGACCCTGCCCAGGGCTGCCTGGTGGGACAGGGAGACAATAAATGTCCTCAGGACATGCCACCAGTGTGGGCATCCCAGCCAAGTTCTTCCTCTGCCACCCCTTCCATGATATATCATGGTGGCACAACCATCCAGGCAGTGAATATCCATCTCCAAGCATCCTAAATGTTTGGAATGGCAAGCTCTTGTCCCATCCTGTTCATTTGCCAGCTCTTTCCAAGCCCTGTCAGAGGAGACTGCATCCCTGCTGGTGCTGCCACGCCAGAGACTGCATTTTCCTCATGTGTGGAGGACGAGGCTGTGGCAGCTCCAAGCTGTGGGATCTGTCAGATGGAGAAGTTGGGTCCAGAGATCTCCAGGGACTGGGAGACACCAGGAGTGGTGTGGATTGAAACCAGCCAACTCCTCCAGGCTAGCCCTGCTCTGGTTCAGCTCTGAGCAAGTTTTCCATGCCCCGGGTTTGGGTTTGGGTTCTTTTTTCTGCTTGGAACAAGCCCAATGCACCAAGATTTGCATGATTTTCTGCCTGCAGCTCCAGACTTTCCAGAAACTCAACCTCTGTGCTCGTGCCAGATGCCTGCTGCTGGCTACTGGTGCTGCCAAAACTGCCCTGGAGGCTGCTCAGGAGTCACCAGCTCAAAGCTTAGGCACGAGCCTTACCCGGTGCTCGGCAGCAGCCCCACGGCTGAGGGGACAAGGTGGGGATGGAGCCCGGGGCATGGGCTTATCCCGGTGCTGCCGGGAGCGTGTTGGAGCAGGTCCCTGCAGTAAAGGTGAAATTTGCAGTGAGCTCCTCTGAAATGAAAGCAGCCTCTGGAGCAACCTTTTCTGAGGAATTACCCTGCTGATTAATCTCTGCCGAAGTCACAAGTGATAAATGAAGCGATTAAGGGACAGACCTGCCTGTGGGGTTTTGTGGGGGTGGGCAAGGTGGGATGTTCCCCCATCACCACTATTTGGGCTCTCTAAATACCTGACATCTCCTAAATCCGTATCACCAGAGCAGCCCTGGGTGGCTCTTGCAGTGGGGTCATCGGTGACCTCCCAGTTCTGTCCCTGCTCAGAGGGGTCTATGGAAATTGGGGAGAGGGTGTGGAGGCCAGAGTGACCTTGTGCAGCCGGGGACTGGGGCAGAGGGCCGGGGGTGCTGCTGCTCTCAGCTGTGTTTGGTGGTCCCTGCGTGTACCAGGGGCTAATACGTGTGAAAAGCAGATTTATTTTTGCCTACGTTTCATATTCTTCACGCTCCACTGCGGGAGACAAAGGATCAGCTCTTCAATGGAGTCCTAAGAATAAACCTTAAACCTCATCAAATCCAATCCGGCAATAAAAATTGCCCGAACAAAAGGCCAGGGACGAGGGTGGTGGCGGGGCCTTTTCCCCACGATAACAAGTTTTCACAAGACTGTTTATCCGCACAATTTGGAACGACACTTAAAATCTCTAATCCCAATAGGCATGAAAGTGCTTGTCCCAAGCAAGCAGGTGGATTGTCCCGGAGCGGCCGCGTTGCCAATGCTGCTCGGTGGTCGCGGCGGTGCCCGTGGGGGTCAGGGGGAATGTGCTGAGACGGGGCAGCTGCAGCCTGAATGCCTCTCTTCAACCTTAAAGCCTCGGCCCCTCTTCCCCGCACCCCTCTCCATCCCACCCCCTATTCAAGCCGGTTTTAAAAGGCAGCAAAATGGTTACAAGGTTTAAGGCAGAGGCGAGCAAAATGCTGCACAAAGGGAGGACAAAGGCGTGCGGCGGCCGGTCCTAATCCAGCATTGCCCATGGCAATGCAGCCCGGAGCGGGGCTGCGCGGATTAAACACACTGCCAACGCCGGGGTTTAGCGACAGGGCTGGGGGGTGCCGAGGGATGAACCCCCTGCCCGGCCCACCAGAGCCCTTCGAGGCATCCGTCCCTCCAGGGGCTGGCGCAGGAGGTGGGGTGGAAGCAGCGAGGCAGAGTGGATTCACCCTGTCCCTCATCATTCCGGGGAGCAGCGCCAGTCCCCGGGCTGGTGTGGATCCTATGGAGGCAGGAGGTGGGATGTTGGGAGCTGATTGATGTTGGGTTTAGCAGAGATGCTGAGGGTGGAGCAAAAGCCTCTGTGTCCCCAGTGGCAGCTTCAGCCCAAAGAAACCCTTTATTCCTCCTGTTCTTACATAAAATTCCAGAAAGTGTTCATAGCAAATGACAGCTCCTAAGTTGCCCAGCCTGAGGCCTTCCAAGGCTGTGCCTTGAGTCACTGGACCAGCTGCTTTTCCCTAATGGCTGCTGCCTCCAAGCTCCCAACTCAGCTCCGTGTCAGATCAAGTGCCCACATTCCCAATATAAGGTTCTGTACAGGAAGAATCTCCCCTCTGGGGCAGAGATGGGATGAGCAACAAGCCCCCCATATAAAACCAGCAGTCTTATAACCAATGACTGAGGACACCCACACCTCTTTGTCCCACACACCCCAAATGCTGGTGGCATCCAGGACAGTCTTGACTCCTGACACATGCTGCCCATCCTCAGTTTATGGAAAACTCCTTCCTTTGGATCTGACATTCCCACAGCACCCAGAAAGGAGCTGTCTCCCCCATAGCATAAATTTTCCCCTCCGTTTAAAGTTGGTGTTGAAATTACGGCAATTATTTTCACAGTCTCTGCGCTAAGAGCCTGAGCCCGGCGCTGTGCCCGGCTCAGCAGACGTCTGCTAATCCCTTTAGCACTCCAGAACTATCACCCAGACAGCAACGGGGCTCGGGATGAAACCAAACTGACATCCCTTTTGCACGTGGAAGTGAGGAGAGGTGCATCAGAGGGTCATGGAGGGCGGCGGTGCCGATTAGGGGTGCCACCGTTGTCACCTGCAGGCGCGGCTCGGTGGCATTGCGCTGACACTCATTTGCCCTGAGCTGTTGGGACTTGTCGCTGCCACTGTCACACGTCCCTGACACTCACGGGGTGCCAGCCCACCCTGCTTCCCACGCCCACCATGCACAGGCTGCTGTTGGGAGGAGTGCTGGGCTCAGGGTTGGGAGATGCCCTGGGTGTTCCCGAAGTGGGTGGCATGTCCCATTCGTGGCTGAGATTTCCCAGGGGAAGGACATCAGAGGACAGGTGAGGGACGTGCTGCATCCCACTCCCCAGGGCTCAGGGGTGCTGCAGTCCTCGCTGGATGCTCTAAGGCTCCTGCTCACTGCAAAGAGGCTTTTAATTACTGTCAGTGCCCGGGTCTTGCAGCAAAGTGCTCTTTCCTCCCTCAAAGATGGGCCAGGGGCAAGTCAGGGCTTTGGGCCATTTTCAGGCACAGATTTGTGATCCAAAAGGAAGGACAGAAATCCCAGGAGTACAACATGCACAATGAAGCTGGTTTTTAACCAACAGATAACAGGGCACAGGGGCAGCCCCTCAATCCCTGCCCAGAGCTGCCCAAGGCATTTCTGGTAAGGAAATCCTTAGAGAGAAAATCTCTTCTCTGCACAATTACGGCCACTGGAGCTGTGTTTGGACACACTCAGTCCGCACAAGGCCACTCTTTCCTTCCTTAAGCAATATGCCTTTAAAACATATGAAACCACAGCAAAAGCAACTCCTTATTTGGCTAGGTCGAGTTATTTTTCCTCCCCAAGTTCCTGGCAAAAAGGCACTTGAATAAAGTTTAAAAAACCCCCCAAAACCACAAAAAGACAGTGAGGTTGTGCTTTAAATTAGCATTAATTTACAAAGCCCAGACAGACCCGCTAAGCAAATTGTGCCCATTAATATATTAACAACAGATTTTTCCCTACTGTTCCTTTGGGTCCGGAGCCTGAACAGGGGCTGGTGATTAAGGTTTTTTTAATTCTAAGAGCCTCAATGACCGAGCTGGACTCACGGCTGCCTGAGCTGGGAGGGTGTCAGGGTGACCTCAATAAAGTAGGTGACCATGGCACCTCTAATCCCCTCTTTTAATTGATTACTCTCACCCAGCCCCCGAGGCCATGAGAATGGGGGACCCACCCTCTATAGATTAGCACCCTTTAGTTTACAGATCAGCCACTTTTTCAGTCCTTTGCCCTGCAGCAATGCATGAAAATAACACTAATCTCATTAAGGACAGAAGGGAGCCCTTCAAAGTTTATTAATAATGGGAGCAGACAGGGAGAGAGTCAGGCTCTGGGTCAGATTTCAAAGCTGGGGAAGTGGCAGGAGCTTTCCAAGGACCTGGTTTTGCCAGGGAGGAGGGTTTTTTGCTATATTTCCAGTTGGGTCTGGAGGTGCTGGTGGTGGCTCTGAGGAGCACTGGGGCTGCTGAGAACCTGGGACACCCCAGATATGGCTGTGAAGGGATGGACAGTGCCCACCACTGGTTTGGCTGCTTGGGAGCTGCTCCAAGTTCTGCTCCACTGCAGAGAACTGTCTTCCCTGCAACCCCCAGCTGAAGAATTTCTTGAGTGATGGCAAGATCTCATCACCTTGAAAGAGGCCTGACAAACAAGATCTTAAGCTTTAAACACCAGAATGCAGAGGCTGACATAAAAAAGGAGAATAATATTTTCAAGGCCAAAGCAGCATCCTAGCCCTGGTGTTTGTGTTTTAGGTGGAATTGAAGAGCAACACAGTCCCTGAAAGCTGATGGCTGTGGGGTTGTGACCCTGGAACAGGGCACAGGCTGCCCATTTCTGCTGTCTGGGGGAAGCATGTCTTGAAGGACCATTGGCATTTGGAGCTGGACTTGTTTCACCTTCCTCTTCCTCACTGTGGCATGAGAGAAAAATCACCTTTCAGCTCAGAGGTCTGGGGCTCTATAAATGCCATGAGCAGGCTGGTAGAGGTTATGAAAGGTCACCCAATTTCTCCCAAGCTGCCTGAGACCCTCACAAAAATCCATGAATTTTTAAAGCATATTCCAAGTGCAGTGTCAGTTTTAGGGATGATCCCTGATTTACTCCCTGGCTTCAAAGAGGAGACAATGGCACAAATGTTTTGGCAGAAGCAGGACTTCAGTGCTGACACACCTGAATATCACCTCTGTGATTTCCCAAGCATCCTGAGGGATTGGGGTGTTGGGACCTTTGACTGCTCCTTTGGAATGCTGTAGATCCCAGAGGATCTGCAGGGAGACACCTCACCTGTGAGAGGGTTGAACGCAGAATGGGGATCCCCTCCCACTAACAACACTGTGGGGATCCCATGGCTTGGGAGCTTGAGATGAAACTAAACTGGCATCCTTTTGTCACCTGGAAGTGAGAAGCAGCTCACGGATCACATGTCAGGAGCTGCCCCAAATCCATGGCATTAAACCCACCAACACCCCAACAGGGCTGGATTTTGGGATAAGTGTCCAGGCTATAACACCAAGGGTTTGAGGGGGGCTTGGCAAAAGGATGAGCTGGATCAAGAGGAGGGAGGGTCCCAGGCTGTGATCCCTCCAGGCCTAACCTAATCACCATCGCTCTGCATTATTACCCTGCCTAACGTGGCATGCTTTTAAATAAAATATGCAAAGATTTCTCAAATTATTTCCCCGGGGCAAGTGCGTTTTCTATCTTCGCTCGTGCATGTTAATCTGAAAAATGCAAATTCCACACACACACCCCCATCTGTTGGGGCTCGGCCATTTATTAACTTTTTTTAATGCAAAATATTTCTTTCTTTTATATATACATATATATATATATTAAAAAGCAATGAGTTTTGTTATCTCTGCCCCTATTTTATTTCATTTAGAGAAAACAGGTTTTAATGGGTAAAAAAAAAATAATTATAACAATAAAATGGCCCTGAGGTGCTGAGAATTACGACTCACTCAGCACTGGAGTTTTAATCGGAGATTGGTGTTGGGTAGGATTACGGCTGCAAGAAGGCTGGGCCTGTTTTAAGAAGAAATGATGATGTTCAGGAGACAAAGATTTACTTATTTATTTATCCAGGATGACTTTGACGTTCAGGCCTGAGTCAACAGCACATCTTGAGAGACTGACAGCTTCCCTGTGGCTGCCTGGACTTTGGTGGCACTTCCCCAGGCTGCTGGGGGTGACAGTCCCAGACTCCCCAGAGCAGCACGTGGGAAGTGCCCTCATCTCTGTTTTTAGGCCTCTTTTGCAAAATCATTAAAAATATCAAGAAAAAAGCAACCATAGACAAAAAAAAAAAAAAACTGGGGAAAGGAGGACCCCAGTGCCGTGATTTCCCTGACAAGAACCTGATGTGACAGAGCTCGGCATGCTGAGCATAATTGGCAGCCTCTGCCCAGGAGAAGCCCATGGACAAACTTACTCCAGGATGTGAAGATGCCCCATCCCTGAGCCTGCGGGTCCCCATGGTGGGGGGTGAATGGGGACCGTGGCTCCGGCGTGGCAGCCGTGGGGAACATCAGCCTTCACCTGAGTAATGAGACAAAACCCAGGGAAAATACACATGAAAAGGAAGGCAAAGAGAAACTCTTAGGAAATAAGATCAAAGTCCTGCCTTCAAAAACGTTGTCCTGCAGCTACGAAGAAACCCAGATTGCCCTAATTGCCGCAGCCGTGTGCAGTGCTTGGCACAGTGCTGGAGTGGGGGACGGGCTGGGGGGACCTAGAAGTCCCCAAATGGGAGGGACAGGAATACAATGGGGGTACACTGGCCTTGCTGGTTCTATTTTTGGAGTACTCCTGTTCCTGCTCCCACAGGCCCATGCAGCTCAGCAGTGGTGTCTGAATGAGAACTGTGGTGTGGGTCCTCATGGGAAGGAGCAGAGGGAAGCTGCTGGCTTGGGACACATCACACATTGCACTTAATACAATTGTTTTAATATTTATTATATAAATATGGTATTTTGTTAATATCGTTCCCACTAGACATTTGAAAGAGAAATATTGAATAAACTGATGGCCAGCTGCTTGGACACAGACTGTTGGTTTATGCAGGGCAAATGGTTACAGAGAAGGAGCTGCACAGGAGAAAAAATGTCTCTCTTTTGGAAAACTGCAAAGAAACTGGAACTGAGGCTCTCCCAGGCTCCAAGAGCAACTTCTGGAAGAAGCAATGGAGCAGAGGGAACTCCAGTCATGAAGTGCTGGGGGCCAAGGGGTGCCCAGGTGTGCTGGGTGCTCTGGGCACAGGAGAGCCGCTGTCCTGGGCTGGCCCTTGCCAGCTCCCCATTTATTGCCATGTTCAGGGCACAGAGTGGCTCTGCAGGCAGACACTGCTGCCTTTCCATGGTGCAGGGGTGGATAAGCCAGCAACATTCCCTCCTCTCACCCTTTTTCAGCAGTTGCTCACCATCATTCTCTCTGCAAGTCCCATAGCACCCCGGTCCTACAGCTGAGGGGACATGGGGGGCTGGGAGTCACATCCTTAAACCAACCTGACCCCAGTAATGGGTGCAGAGCGCCCAGGTCCTCCACTACGATGCAGGGAAGCAGCTGGCTGGCCCTTTAAAGCCTTTTTTTTCCCCTCTCTTGTTAAAAGATGTCTGGGAGGGGAGCTGCCAATCTGAAAAATGATCCTTCCTTTTTTCCATTTTCTTCCTTCTCTCCTTCTAGCTCATGCTCATCTGTTCAGGTGAACCGCAGGCACATTCATTAAATCTCTGTCTTTGACACCTCAGCTGCTTTGGAGCCCTGGGCTGCTCTTTCTCTTTTCTTTCCATGTTTTTTTCCTGTTCCCCATATCTGAGCCCGCCTGATCAGCACACTAAGGCAGTGAGAGTGAGCTGCAGAATCGTTAACGAAGCACGACTCTCCTGGTGAGGTGCTGAGTGGCTGGGTTTGGAGAGGGTGCTGGGGGCACCTGCTGTCCCTGCTCATGGACAGGGAGCACCAAAGCACTGTGAGGTGCCACCACTGGCACTAGGGTGGCACAGAGGGACATGAGCATGGTGACAACACAGCCTGCACCCAGCCAGTGCCCCAGGGCTGCGGCCGGCAGCCAAGGGCTTGGCTCGCTCCGCTGTCCTCAGTCTCACTAAATCCTGTTACTCCATGAAGGAATGCCTTCCCTGCTCCCCAGTCCCCCCTGGGTTCCCCAGATCTTCCTAGGGCTCACTCTCATGCACCGATTCCTTGCCTGTCCTGCAAGTCCCATCCTGACAGGAAGGCACCCATGGCTCATCTTGCCCCATATTTGCTGCTGGGCAAAGACAGACAGAGCCCATCTCCAGCAGTTGCCTCTGGATCAGCTTCTGATGTTGAGTGGGGCTGGAGGAAAGAGATAACCTGCCTGGCTGCCACCAGGAAGGATTTGGCCTCGGCTGTGCTGACCCCTGGCTGGGTACCTGCTGACTGCTCCCAGCCCTGGAAGCCGCAGAATTGAGCAGTGAAGGTGATGGGGGATGAGGTGCTCTCCATGGCCTCTGCTCGTGGGTTCAGAACAAAGGGGTAAGAGCAGAAAGGATCCTTTTGGTAGCAGAGCCCTGGCAACGAGGAGGAGGGCAGAAGGACTAGGGCTGGACCCAGCACCTCAGGAAAGCACGGATCTGAATCCCACCTCTCTGCAGTGCTTGCACCCAGGCAGAGCAGTATGTCCTGTGGGAAGGGACAGCCTGGTGTGGAGAACAGGGCCGAGCAGCGAGTGGCTCCAGGAGGCTTAGAAGGACTGGGACTGTAAAGCTGCGAATTCCTGCAGAGTTTTGTTAGCGGGATCGGCGCACAGCCTGGTGCCCTGCTCTGAATTAATTATCCGCTGACACGATTTCGCTTCTTTCCCTTTGTGTTATTTTAATTAACAGAGATCTCCTCCAAGCAAGCCAGCTGTCATGTAAATTGTAAAACTGTCAGCATGTACAGGAACTTAACAGGGACTGGAAGAAAGCCTTGCACAAAGGGATGTGCTACTTTCCCTTTTTGGTTTTCCTTCTCTTTTTTTAAAAATCTGGCACATTTTTAAAGTTAAAAAAAAGTGCAAAGACTAAGGTGGGGCAACAGATGGAGAAAGCCCAGCATTTACTTTAGATCCATTTCTTGAGGCAGAGGTGCAGGACAGAGGTGTTCTTAAGTACTTTGGATCAGGATTGTCTTCTTGCACATCCCTGTAGCCTGGGCATTCCTCCCAGTTCCCCTCCCCTCCATCCATACAGGCTGCAGGTGGAATGAAACCTACCACAGGTTTTGCCCAGCATTAAGCTGGGCAAAAGGAGACATCTGTGGCTTGGATATAATTAATGTGGTCTTGTCCATTGCAGATTTCACCCGCATTCATCCTGAGCTTGATGAACCCCTGTGTGCTGACAACCAGCTGTAGGGCTGGCTCCAGCTCTTCTCCTGCATCACCTAGGCTTGCGATTTTTAACTATGGGCTGAAATCAGCCAGTTCTTCCCAAGATCAGACTTTGCAAACAAGCAAAACCGTGCTAATGGGCCCCATATGTCATTGGTTAAAAGCCGCTCCAGCAGCAAGAGCAGCAGATGCAGAACGGAACACGCAGAGCCGGAGGTATGGTGGGAGTTCATGCAAGGATACTCCGTGGACATCCCATCTCCCCTGAATGCAGGCAGAAGCCTGTGATGACCCTGCAGCGATCAATTAATAAATGTTTAGGCAAGTCAATGAAGGTTAGTAAGGCCCCAGCTCAACGGGAAGCTCAGGGAACACAGTGGGAAGCGGAGATGCTCCTTAGCAGTGGATGGCAGCAGGACACCAAGGGTGGGATGTGTTGGGGCAGCCAGGGGTCTCTGGACTTGGTGGGACCTCACAAAGCTGTGAGGCAGGAGGGATGCTCACCAGACCAGCAGAGGCACGCCCATTTTTGTAAGAAATTTTATGTTTTTCTCCCTGCCTGATGTTGGGAGAAGATCAACAGCCTGGGGAGGGCCTGGATTTTCTACAGCGTGATTTTCAGTGCATGTCTCATCCTTACAATGTACAGACCTGGGCTATGTCTGGATGAGGACTGAGCTACTTTATTCTGTTTCTTCCCCCCCTCATCACAAATTGTTTTTGTTGCCCTTTAAGAACAAAGCTAAAAGATTCTAAACCACATTTTGGTAAAGAAGGACGGATTTTCTTCCCCAGCAGCAGCCAGCGATAAAAGCCTGGAGACAGCTGAGCAAGCTACAGCATCACAGCCCAAATACTGAGCTTATCCGATAAGCACAGCCGGGCTGTGAGGGCTCCAGCCTGATGCCGAGGGTTCCACAATGAGGCCAGGGGCTGGGATATGCCAATCGCATATGGAGGTTCCCTCTCAGCCCTGTTTGCATGCCAGGCATGCTGCTTGTCCACTGAAACAAATGACCTTGAGCAGCGCTGCAGGTCAATAAAATAATTTGTTAACTGATCCATCTTCTGTGGCAAACAGATGAATCAACTCCAGCTCCCTGGGCTGTTTTATGTACGGATGGGAGAGCCGTGAAGTTAAAATAACGTGTGTGGCCACATCCATCTCCGTGCAATGAAAGGATGGCTCCGAGTGAATAAAGCTGTGTGTTTCTAAATAGGAAAAAAAACATCTCTGCATCTCCTGACGCTTGACTTGGTGAGATGGGTGCTGTTCCCCAGGACAATGTGGCCCAGGCCACACTCTGTCTTAGTGGAGCATTGTGTCCCCTTGTTCCTGCTTTCCACGTCTCCTCCAGAGGTTCTGCTGCCCTGATGTGTTCCTGATGGCCCCTTCAGCTCCCAGACAATCCTTGGCCATCCTGTCCTTGCTGCCACCTCATTTCTCCACAAGGAATGGACCAAAGACTCCAGTTCCAACCACAAAGGGCACTCACAGCTGGGAGCTGGAGTACAGTGGGAAACAAGCTCGGTTTTTACCTGTCTCCAGTGCAGCAAAGCACTAAAAGCAATTAAGAAACGGTCATTTCCATCCTGGCAACACAACCCCCAGCAGCACTGGCAGAGGGTGGGCAGGAGCTGGA
This sequence comes from Certhia americana, assembly GCA_018697195.1. Classification (NCBI taxonomy): domain Eukaryota; kingdom Metazoa; phylum Chordata; class Aves; order Passeriformes; family Certhiidae; genus Certhia; species Certhia americana. Next base: position 50,563 of record JAGMWU010000063.1, read on the forward strand.
GCCACTGGGGCTGGTGCACATGGTCCGGCTGCATCTGTCTGAGAGTGCAGCGAACTGGGGCATTCGGAGGGAGCAGAAAGGCCCGAGGCAGCCTGTGCTCACTGAGCCCCTAATCACAGCGAGGTGATTAATGCCCTTCTGCTCCCGTGTGCTGCTGCTCTGTTCTGTGCTCCCCTCGCTCAGCCCTGCTGCCTCGGCAGGTCCCACACCAGTGGGCACCTGACACTTGGTTTTGCAGGGATAGTGCTCGGTTTGCCTGGTGCTGAAAGCAGGGATGGAGCTGGCAGTGGTGGGAAAGGGCAGAGCAGAGCAAAACCAAGGTTTCATCTTTGGCTGTGATAGTCTTTGAATTATTGTCTATTCTCAGGAAAGGGTTTTTATCACCTTGTCTCCCATAGCTTCCCAGCACTGTGTCTCTCAAGGGCTAGCATATTTCAGGAATCCCAGGGTTGAGACTCAGACCTGGCTGCTGCCTCATGCAGCCTCGGACAGGCTGGAACTGCCCCATATCCATCTCTTTGAAGATCACTCTGATGAGTACTTTGCTGTTGGTTTTAGGCTGGTGCAATGCAAGCAGGGTCTGGGAGCAGGAGATAGCCCAGATTTAAGCTCAAGGCCTCCCCAGGGAGTGGCATTCTAGGTTTCAATGCTGAGGTAGAGGTTGCTGGGGTTAAAAATTCCCTGTGCCCTGCTGCTCTACATGCTTATTTTCCAAATTCTTTATTAAAATTGCTGGTACAAACACAATTTTGTAGGGGGTTCCTGCAGTCCTTGCAAGCAGGAGGAGGGTACTGGTGAGTTCCTCATGACAGACATAAGCCTGGTGCCCAAACTCCTCCTCTGACAGCTGGAGCACAGAGCTGGAAGCAGAAGGGGGGAGTCCTGGAGCCCAGCACTTGCTGATCTCAACACTGCATTCTGCTGCAGCATGGACACTTTCCTGGGGGATGCAGGTGGAATGTGTCCCTGTCTGCTCTCCCATAGTGGGGTGGCTTACCTGGCTATGCTCCTCTGGCTTCTCCCCACAGGTTAACAGGGCTAGGCACAGCTCAGTCAGGTTAGGCACAGTTCAGCCAGGTCAGGCACAGCTCAGCAGCAGCAAATGTCAGTGAGCAGGAGAAAGCGGCTGTGCTCATTCCCAGGAGGAGAGAGGTCACGGTTTGCCTGTCCCAGAGGTTAACAAACCTTGCACAGCCACCCTAAGGGCACAGGAGCTGCTTTAGCTGAACACCAGAGATAAAAGAGCTGCTCAGAGGACTCAGAAAAATAGGATCCCTTCCACAGGGCCACAAGAAACACCTCGTGCCCCAGCAGCATCACACTGTGCTCCTCTTCCTTGACCACATAAGGGGCAAAGCTCTCTCCGAGCCAGGATTGCTGCAGGGCACTTCCTGCGAGCCATTAAAGCACGCTGGGTAATTAATACCTTCCATGCATGCAGAAAAATGAAAGGCAGGTGGAAGGAGGAGGGGAGCAAGGAGGAGGCAACTCTTTTTTGAAGGCTGTCGGGGTGGTTTTCCTTTGGCAAGTTTGCTATAATTTGGAAGCTCCTGCACGCTGCAGCGTTCACACTTCTCACGTTATTCACAGCCTGATTCCAGCCAGCACCACGACACTGTCAGACTGTGCAGGATCTGTGCTGCCTGCTGGAGCAGCTGTCCTCCTCATCATCCCTTGGGAGTGCTGCAGGATGAGCTGAGGCTGCCCCACACTCTAGGCTCAGCACTCAGCCAGTTTCTCCAAACCCCTCCATAGCTGACAGTTACAGGAAAGGCCCCTCTGTACGAAAGAAAGGTCCATTTCAGCACCTTAAATACAGTTTCTTAACAAACAAAATGTTTATTTTCTGAATAATAATGGTAATAAAAGAATTCCAGCCTTGGGGCATGTGGTAGGATGGCTGCAAGCTCATTGGAGCGTGTGTCCATTACTGTCCATGCTCCAGACCCTGGCGCTTTATTCCGGGAGAGTGACTGACAGACCCTGATCAATGCTGATTTGGGTCTTAAATAAACACACTGGCCCTGGTTTGCTGCAAAGAGCGAGGTGTCGGGATCTGGCTGACCAGCAGAGAGAGGCAAACTTTGCTAAATGGGCATTTCTTAGCAATATTTCCCTTTTTTGCAATTTATTTCCCTTCTCTTTGCACTATGCCATGGGAGCTGAGCAGAAGCTGGGATAGGGCTGTCAGGAAGTTTTCAGAACAGAGTTATTTTGCATTTTACTCCTTAACTCATGTCTTCCATAGACAGAAAAATAGAGTTCAAATATTCAAACAGAATTGTGCTGCTAAGAACCACCAGATCTCGCTGGTGCCTGATCAGACCATCAAGCAGGGAAAGGTGCTTCAGTGCCGACAGCTGCTGTCAAGAGAAAAGCCCTTTGATAATTTGCTGAGCTGTGGCAATTCACATCTACAAGAGCTGTAGAGCTCCAAGGAATCCCGAGATTCTTGGAAATGTTTTTCACTAGCATCATGTAGGGCTTAAAATTACTGGAAATGGCACTTGAGAGTTCAGTGACTCAGGCTGCTACAGTTTGGAAAATATAACTGAGGTAATTTTTTTCACCCTTTGAGCATGATTTTGTCAAATCCAACACTTCCCCAATGCCCATTTCTCCTTTACTGCCATGTCAGGCATCAATATTGAAACAGTAGCAGATAGATTGCTGCTGCAACACCCCAAACACTTCTGTGCACCCATGTTCTGATGGCTCCCCGTGGGGTGACTCTGTTATCTCCTCATCTCTGACCCTGTGTGCCAGCAGATTCCAGCCTGGGCAGAAATGAAGGTCACAAGTTACTGAGCCAGTCTGGGAAAGAAATTCCAGGAGAGCAGATCGGGATTGTTTTAATTAAAGGAAAGAGGCAGGGGAGGGGGGGCATAGCAACACTCAAGCAATCAAACAACATTTTTCCCTCATGAAGATGAACAGTTTGAGGTAAGATTAAGATGGCTGAAATTGTCTTTTTAAAGGAATGTAAAAATGTGGATGATTGACAAATAAAGGGCATTTTCCTTGAATTTAAATATGCTCCTAGTTTGTGCAGAATATGTTAATTTATACATTGCCTAAATAGCCAGTAGCTATTGTCTGTAAAACCACATCAGATCAGGGCAGCAGGGCAGTTAATGTACTGGCTGGATGTTATGGCTGGTCAGTGAAGCGATCCGAGCTTCCTTCCACTGGCTCCCAACCCCTAAATGGAATAGCTGAGCTGTAAAAAACTGCCAGGGGCATAAACTGAAGTTCATTCTGTCAGCCTTGAATAGGACAAGGCTCTCCTTCCCACAAAGACCCGTCCATATCCTCAGCCCCAGCCTAGCTCCTGCTCCTCTGTGACCCCAGAGCTGTTCTTCTTCTTCGGGTGAGCCTTCCAAGCCCCTGTGCTCTCCACAGGGATGATTTCTTGAGGAACATACAGCCCACCCCAGGAGCTATTCACAGCTTTACAGCACCTTCCCCTGACCTTGTGCTACCCCCCATGACTCAGTTTCCCCAGTTGCAGGCTCTCTCAGACCCTCCAGTCCAGCTCTCCTGGGACTTTGGTCACATCTCCTGTCTCCCAAGGTCCCACGGCAGCTCTCAGCCTCTCCAAAAAGTCCTGCTCTTCTCCTGCCATGCCATGACCTGCCCTGGGATTCTCAGCTGGACCTCCTGAGTAGCCTTGGGACCCCAGCTGGATTTTTAACCCTGACATTTGGCAACCTCTGCTCTAAACAGGTCCTGAGAGTGACCCATCCATGCCTGACCTGCCTCCTCCTCTGCCTTCATGTGTAGCCATGACTTGGTCTGGTCTCTGGAGCGATTTTTAATGCAGAGAGGCTTCTAATTAACAAGATTCTGAAGTAATTAAAACAATCTGATTTAGATCTCTCCATGAATGCTCACAAGGGCAATGCTGCTTCCCTGGGGTCCTTGGGAGCCTCCACTCACTTCACAAATCACACCCTAGGGGCTGTTGTGTCTTCAGGAACAGGTCTGGGGTGTCCCCTTAAAGGCTACCAGGTCCTGGAAGATTTTTGTCCAAAGGACCAAATGATCAGCATGGAAACCCAGACTCCACAGACTCCAGGGCCATGGCTTCCTGGGTCCTCCATTCTCTTCTGGGACAAAGCTGCTGTCTCCATAGGTAACTCCTAAGGAGAAACAGTCGTCTCCTGTGTCAGCCCAAACCCAGCAACATTACAGACCATTCTCATTCAAGAAAGGCCCATCCTCTGCATTCCCAATGCATTCTCAAAGATCAGTCTGGATTAAGTTTAGAGTGATTTGATAAGTAGCTATAATACTGCTGCCTTGCCCCTAATTATTTTCAATATAATTACGTACCCTCAAGAAACCTTTTAAATAGCACAGTCTCCTCAGCGCTCTGGTCCAAGGGATTCATTTGTCTCAGGAAAGAAATATTCTTGGGGATGAATCCTTCATTAGTTTTTCCTGGAGAGACTCCTGCTTAAGTCAGAGGGGTATGTGTGTCCCATAGGAACATGTGGAGCTGTGCCTGCCTGGGCAGTACCCACCATAGGAAAATTTTACAAGCCACTTGGAATTTGGCTTCTTGGCAGCATAAAGCATTTGTCAGAGAACAAATGGAAGTCTGCTCGAAAGTATCAGTGAAAGACTCTGAGTTTCATTGTCTTTTATCAGCTTCTTACACCTCCTTCTCTGAGTCTTAAACCCACACAAGTGATGCAGCTTTGGTGTGTGAAGGACAAAGAGGGAAGAACTCAGTCTGGCATTATACTGTGTGAGCAGGTGCCAATTCAAAAACACATAACCTTCATATCATGTGGTGCCCTGCACCACCTGGAAGTTAAAAAACTGGGATGGACGCAAGGCCGCAGTGTGTTTGGAAGGAAAGAATTAAATGCATACCATTGCAATTATTTATATGTATGTATGTATGTATGTATGTGTATATAATATGTAAATTTATACTTATATTATTATATTTACGTAATAAGTTTTCAGGTGGTCCATTGTTTTCTAAGCAAAATTGAGTTTTCATTCAGAGCGTGCTCAGGTGGTTATCTTGTTATATATATATATATATATATATATGTAAAATTTATACTTATATTATTTATATTTACGTAAATAAGTTTTCAGGTGGTCCATTGTTTTTCTAAGCAAATTGAGTTTTCATTCAGAGTGTGCTCAGGTGGGATCTTGTCTGTGGTACCCACATGGAATTTCCTATTAAAAAAGATTCCCTTGATTGGATTCTCCACTGTCCCCGTTACCTGCTGCCCTCCTGTCCCACGGCTGGCAGCGTGTCCAGAGTCTGGGGTTTCTGTGCCCACAGCTGTGGGATGGGATTTCTGTACATGCTCACATACCCAGGATAGGATCCCAGCCCAGATCTATTCTGATGGACTCCTGCTTTCCATGTTCAAGCCCATGGGATGCTCAAAGCACGATTCAGTTTGTGGGTTTTCAGCAGCTCACAATCTTTTAAAGATGAAAAACCTTTATAAATTAATACTTTCCTAGGATCTTGTTTTATTTACTTGCTGGCACAGTGGCTGTGAGTCCACTTCAATTTTCATCCTGTAGAGACTCTTTTGTGCCTTATAGGATATCCTGAGCACTCCCCCGGATTTAGGGGTTATTGCTGGTGGATGAAGCATCTGTGTAAATTAACACCTGCATGACCCCCAGGCCAAGGAACAGGACCCATAGCATCCCCAGTCCACATCCCTGAAATCCTTTGGGGAAAAAGATGACTCTTACTGGGAAGTGAGAGCCCTGCCCATCCCTCTCTGTGCATTCCCACAGATCTGCATTCCAGACTGTCCCTTCTGCGCACCAGTGTCTGAAAACCAGGGATGGCTTTCCAAGGAAATTTCCTCACTGAAATAGTTAATGACGACTGATCCCATCCCCCAGTTCTCTCCCCCCAGCTCGCCACCCCTCTGAAAAAAAATCAGAATAATAATTAAAAGATGCCTAGAAACGCTCTTGGAAGAGCATAAATTCTGAAGATGAAAGTAAATGATTAAAATAATTAAATACTTCAAGTTGACAAGCAGAAGCAGAATCTTGCCAACGGACATTTGTCGGTAATTAGTTAATTAATCCTAACACAAATTATAAGCCATAACAAACCAGTCAGGCTGAACGCAGCCGGCTGTTTGGAATTAAACTTAGAAAAAGAGAGAGTGAGAGAAAGAAGAAAGAAAAGTTTGGAGATTCTTGCAGATCTGAGGGAAGATGCTGTGCAGGAGCTGGTGTCCTTCTGGGAAGGGCAGCCAAGACAGGGCTGGGAGTTGGGGTAGAACAGAGCTGTGTTCTCACCTGGCAGGAGCACAGCAGGGTGGGATGCATGGAATAGGCAGTACAGGGTGAGATTTGGGATTTCCACCCATTTTCTATAAGTAAATGCAGCGCAAAGGCTTCCCATATCTGTTTCCCACTCTGCCACTGGTACCATCATGCACTTGAGAACATCCTTGCCATGGGAATGAGCTGGTCTGGGAAGGTCCACAGGACCTTCAGGTCAACAGGCAAGTGGTGGCATTAATCCAGAGGTTTCTGGAAGATGTGTGGACCAGCATCTGTGAAAGGCTCAATCCTGGGGTGCTGGGAGGGCAGCCGGTTTGCAACTGCCCATTAACACCCTGGAAAGTGTTTCTAGGACAGGCTGGAAAAGCAGGGTCAGTGCTTAGGAGCTGGGTCCTGCCAGGGAAGCTCAGTGCAAATGACACCAGGATATGTGTGTGGTCAGCAGGGACACAGCATGCGCCTGATGCCATCCAAATTGCTGGGAAGTTGGGGAAGACAGAGTTTTTGTGCAATGGGAAGAGGTTAATGAGCTGCGGGCTGGTTTCTCACCTCCGGTCACCTTGGCTCAGGTCCAATTTTCAGCCCTAGATTAAGTGAGGTTGGTGATCCACAGGCATGACACGGTGACTGACAGCTCATCTGCGGCTGCACTGCTGTGTTCACACGTCCAGCCAGGGATGGGGAGGCACTGAGGGGCCAGGGTTTGCCCATCCTCCAGCACGAAAAAGCTCTGGAGCAGCCAGAGTCGGTGTTTTGACAAGAGAGGACCTGCACATACCCAGCAAGGGGACACTGCTGGGTGACAGACTGGGCCAAATGACAGCTGGCAATGCAGCTTAAGTGAGAAACGGGACATACAGGTTGCAAATGGACTTTTAACAGCATGGAAAAGAAGGCACAAGATGTTTGGAAAGAATAAACCAGATACCAGGGAAGTGTAGCTATCCCACAGATCCCGCATTAACAGAGGAGTTGTCAGTGACTGATGTGCCACGTCTGGGCATGTATCATGTGAGGGGAAATACTAACATGTGAGTACACATGACCGTCTCCTGATGTGATTTACATGCAGAGGAGAAAGAGATTACTTACAAGACAATGAGAAATAACACTAAGGAGATGCAGGGCCCAAACTCCCTGAGTTGCCTGCACAGTGGGTTTCTATTTTCCATCAAACCCATCCAGAGTTCTGCTGAAGAGAAAGTTTCATCTGCATGTGCGTGAGCATGTGTACATGCATGTTCTAAGTGTTTTGCATTATGTGAGCTCTGACCTTCAGAGGGGAACAGAAGGAATATTTTCCCCCCTGAGGCTAGAGTTGTCAGTGAAATGTCTGTCTTCCTTAATAATTTCAATCTGGGTGACAGGGGACAGGGCATTTTGCTCTGAACGAACGTACTGTAAAAACTGTCAGATAGAATTTGTCTCAAGAAGCAACATTTCTATCCATTCAGGGTCATAATTACAGGCATCTTATGACCTGTGGAGCAGCACATTTTTCTCAACTGAAAAAAGGGAGTCCTAAAATAGGCGGTTTGGTCTTCTGCAGAGCTTTGGATTGAACCTAAATGGAATCTAACAAACAACGGTGATCTGCAGTAGAATGCTTTCTCCGTGTTTGCTGGCTGCTTTTTTAAAATCCAGAACTGTGCACTGAAGTGATGTAGCAGAAAAGAGGGAGAGAAATTGCCATTCACTGGGCTGGAGTAATGGCCTATTTCTCCTATATCCTGCCTCCTAACTGCCTGACTCTGAATTTCCTCCACTCTGACACTAGCCAGCATCTTGTTAATGAACTGAATAAGTAACTAAATGGGTGATTAACCAAATGAGCATGACAATAATTTGATTGCGATTTCCCCACTTTTAAAGCACAGGAAATAGTAAGAAAAGGAGTAATTCAGTGACCAGCAGGAATTCAAACAGTACAGAGCTAGAGGAGCTGGGGGAAGCTTTGACTAGATGTGGCTGTCAATAAATCCCCCACAGCACCGCAGAAATCTTTGGCTAAATATTTAGATTTCTTGATTTGTGCCTCCACACAGTAGAAAAAAACTATCAATTGATTTGAAGCAGCTTTTATTTTTATGGCCTGATTTTATAATTAGCTACAATTATGAAATGGATCATCCTGCTGTTACATGAAGTTGTGAGTCACACACATCTCAATGCTGGACATCATTTTGGGGTCACCAGCCTGGGTTTGTGTTGCAGAGCCTGCAGTGCCTGCTGCTTCCCCACCACACTGAGGTCTGAGTGACAAATCAGAATGGGAGAGGGAACCCAAAATTACCACAGTGGGAAGATGGTCTGCACTGCTGGGGAGGGAGAAATGAGAAAACTGAGAAATAATACCCTCTCCTTGGCCATCCCAGCTGCTCACAGTGGATAATCCTGTTCCCCACCCCAAGCAGACAACGGTGACCATGGCAGAAGGTCAGGGAAGGAGCATCCAGCTGAGAAGCAGGGCTCCAGCTGGACTCTGGAACGCTCTCACCCACAAGATCAATCCTGCCAGAGACACAAACGTTCATCAGCTGTTGGCAGGGCAGGTTGCAATCCATTTTCACCTGCACACTCCAATAGATGCCCTGTTCTTGCCATCACAGGTGGAGGGGAAACACTCTGCAGTGGACCTGGGAGTGAGGAGCAGAGCAGCTCTGGGAGGCAGAGAGATGCCTGTAGGATTTACGGAACCAGGCACTGACATTCCCTGACGTGTTTGCCAAGAATGAGGATCCCTGGAAGGAGTTTTGCTGGTGGTGGGCAAGGAGGACAGTCCCTCCACGCTGATGATGTTAGCCTGGGAAATGTCTGGAGGGGAATGGGGCATCCCAAGGTCAGAACAATCCCTCTGCAGTTCTGCTGTGCCCTTGAAAGCAAGCACTGAAGGGAGATGCCAAAAGCCTGCTCTACATGTTGGGAGAGCCAGGCTCAGGATTTAAAACCCACTGACAAACACCTCCATCCAGGTAGTGTCTAACACTGTCAAAACAAACGTGAAAGAGATACTGTAGGTTTTCTCACTAAAACCTCAGCAAGAGCTGCTCTCCAGAGACTCTGAGGCATTGTGGTGGAAAGGACAGAGCCAGGCTTGGCAGCAGGATTGCCACAGTCTGGGCATGGGAGGAGCAGGACTTGTCCGTGCCCATCCCTGAGGGCAATCTGTTAAAAGACACCGTGTTTAGGCCTATAGAAAGTCAGCTTCAGGAGCTCCGTGGAGCCCAGACAGGGAGATTAGGAGCAAAGCCCCGTGTAAGCCTTGCAGGGTTCATTTTGGGGTTGGTGATCTGAACCGTGTGCTCTGGCAGTCAGACAGAAGCTCAGTGAATCAAGACATTTCTATTCCCATCCACTCCGTTACCCTGCCCGGTGATCTCCTAAATCACTTCTCCTATCTGCACCTTCATTTCCTGAAACAAGGAAGAACACTGGACCTGAAACAGCAAGGACATGCGAATTCTTTTCTTCTCTGGCAAGCAGCAGCTCCTGAAGGAAACTTTGTCTTGGCATTCCAGTAACTGTAACATCATCTTTAGTAATGTATTGAGAGACAATGAAGGACAAAAGCTCGTGCAAACACTGCTCAAATGATCCCTGGAATGACAAATCCCTCCCATCCCACCATCCTGGGTCACACCACAGCCCCACATGTGAATATATATATTCACATATACGCAGGAAGGCACTTGTGGGCTCATTGTCCAGGGATGTTATCTCTGATCCGGTTCTTTTTAAGTTATTGTTACACCACTCAGACTGTGAATGTGGAATTGCAGAAGTAGTCCTACTTAACTGTCAAGATGTGTCTTTTTTAGCCTTCTATTTCCATGTTGGCTCGTTGTTCTTAGGGGTTTTTTATTTTCCAGTAGCACTGGCTGTCTCTCATTCGCATATGGCTTTTTGTGCAGTTCTGTGTCCCAATTTTGGGGAGCAGCGGAGGAAACACCCGATGCGAAGGGGATAGAGGTACAAGGTAAGGAAAAACAACTAGGGACACTGACAATTTAACAAGAACTTTTAACAACCGGGTAACAAGCAAACCTTAACAATGAAAACACTGAGCAGCCTGGCTAAACAACCACCGTGTGGATGTTTATTTACCCCATTTTCCACCTTTAACCATCCCGCGACTCCAAAGGCACGGAACTCGCCCCCTCCCGTTCCCGCCTCCCCCTCACTCTCCCCTCAGCGCTGCACGGGCGACTCTCGCGAGCGGTGACGTCATGGCGGCGCGCGGTGGCGCGCAGGCGCGGTGGGGCGTGCCGGGCCGCGCTGTGTCACGGCCATGGAGTACCTGATCGGCATCCAGGGCCCCGACTACGTCCTGGTGGCCGCGGACACCGTGGCGGCCACCAGCATCATCCAGATGAAGCACGGTGAGACCCTAGGGGCAGCCCGGGCCGTCGTGCTAAGCCCCTGGCCCTGTAGGGTGTCCCAGAGCCCGCGGTTGCGGTGCGGCGGGCCCGCCGCTCGGGCTGAGGGGAGGCTGTTGGCACGGGAGGTTTCTCGGTTTGAGCGCTGCCGGGCCCTTCAGCGCGGAGCCAAAATGGGGTTTAAATCACAGCTTAAACCGGGTAAAGTCGCCGGTCCTGTCCGTGTAGGACCGCTCTGGGTTGGGTTGTTAGCTTAGTTTACCTGTTCAGGTGAGCTTGTGAGCCCGAAGCTCGCTTTGCTTAGCAATGTCAAAGTGCTAACCGCACAGGGGTAACGATGTGTGACATCGTGTTTGACCCTGTGCCAAATTCACCGGTAAAACTTAATTCCTTGGAGAAAAGGGATTATGGGGACTGAAAGGATCAGGGAAATTCATAGCACAGGAGCCACACTGAAACATGGCTTTGGTTTCTTTGTGTGGTAAAACATCTAGGGTGTCACCGAGTCTCTAGAATTATCTAAAATCAGTTTTTCTTCCTGCTGTTGCAATGACCTAGACTGAAGCGTGTTCTATTCTAAAGACTGTGCTTTAGTAGCTCTTTTTAAAAAACTTGTAGAATAGAGGATTGTTAGATCCATACAACTGAATATAAATAAATCTCTATAAAAATGTTCTAGCACTGCAAATGTTTCACTTCAAGTTTGTGATAGCAAATTGGAGCAGTGTTAGAGGCTGTGAAAGCGGGTCATATGTACAAAATAAAAATTTAATCACTTTGAATAATGTTTTCTGAGTTAATGTTGGTTTCAAATAGGTTTGTTCACAAGCTTTAAGGGAAATGCCCTTCGAACACAGAATTTAGTTGCTTTTGCTGGGGCGGAACCCATAAATTTCAGATCTGTATTTAAAATGTTTATTTGTAAATTAATTTCAGCCTGGAGAAGTTTTGAGGCGACCCAGTAGCCCCTTCTGGTACCTGAAGGGTGCCTGCAGAAAAGGTAGAGAGAGAGTTTCCAAGGGTTTGTAATGACAGGGCAGTGGGAATGGCTTCCCACTGGAAGGGTTAGATGGGATATTGGGAAGGGTGGAGAGGCCCTGGCAGAGGTTGCCCAGAGAAGCTGTGGCTTCCCCATCCTTGGAAGTGTCCAAGGCCAGGCTGGATGGGATTTGGAGCAGCCTGGGATAGTGGAAAGCATCCCTGCCCATGGAAGGGGGTGGGTTTTAAGCTCTCTCTCCAACCCAAACCAGTCTGGGATTGCAGGGGCTGGGCAGTGTCGGTGGTTTTCCCTAAGCTCCAGACAGCACCTCCAGTGCTGTGATAACTTGTGACATCATTTTAGAGGATTGTGTCACTTTGAGCCTGTCTTGCAGCAGAGATTGTTCAGCACCATTTAGTGAGCTGGAGGGGAAGCTCAGAGCTGAGAGGTTTGGTGTTTGTCCAAGCCCTCGGTGGAGAGAAGGGATTTTCCCTTCTCAGTGTCTGTCTGGGATATCCAAGTGCTAGATTCCTGCTCTGCTGAGAGGAGACTCTGTGAGCACAGATTTGTCTTCAGCACTGTCATTGCAACAGCTTGGATCCCCTCAAACACACACAAACTTAGAACTGTTTTAAACTTCAGTTACGACTAAAAATATGGATTACTGTTCTTTAATTTCCTGTTTATAAATGGGCTTTGTTACAATTTATAATAGTTACTTTAATTTTCATTCTCTTTGGTTGTTTGGTTTGGGTTTTTTCCACAAAAAAATGACAAGGAAAAGAAATGTTTCTGGAAAAGCCTCATTCATGTAAGCTTGTGCTTTTTGGGACTGCTGAATATAAGGAAAAGAACATCATTTGACATGGGATTTGTTGCTGGATTTCCTAAGATTGCTTTTGCTCAATGTGTTGATATCTCAGCTTTATATAAAATTATTTGCTTATGTTGCAGAAGGTTTGAATGAAGTTGAATAGTCACTGAGCAAAATTCTTAATCCTGAAACTGGGAAGTAAAACCTTCTGCTTTGAACACAATATTCTGTGTGAAGCTTTATTCTTTCCTCCCTTGCTTCTAATGTAGGAAATACTGTATATTTCTGGAATGCCTCCCTTCCTGAAGGGTTTTTTTCCTCTTTAACAGCTCTTGTGTTTTGTGTCATCAGCTGTGAGACACCAAATTTGTGTTTGCTCAGAAGGGCTTTTTACTGATGCTCCAGGTCATGATGCAGTTATCCAAATCTCTTTATTGCTTCTGTAAAGTCCTGATACATCAGGATATTGGCAAAATAATTTATTCTTCCTCATGACCATTGCACTCAATGTTATTTTTCTTTGCCTAGACCATGACAAAATGTTTAAGATGAGTGAGAAGATCTTACTGCTGTGTGTGGGGGAGCCTGGAGACACGGTGCAGTTTGCAGAATACATCCAGAAAAATGTTCAGCTCTACAAAATGAGAAATGGTGAGTGAAGCAGGACAGGCCCTGGGGGTTGGGAGCAGAGCTAAGGGTGCTTTCCAGGTGAATGTTGGTGGAAAGTGCTGTTCTCAAACCTTGTGTAATCTCAAAAGATTTCTGCATTTTTAGCGTCCAACAAAGATGATAATTCAGGCAAAATAGCCAAGCTACATGTCCTTAATATTTTCATTTTTTGAAGCCATGTATTTCTGTGGTCCATACACATGTGAACTACCCCAAGTCTGAGCGCCCTGTTGGTGCTTGTAGCTTTCAGAATAAACCAGAATTAGACAAAAGGCACTGCATTTTGTCACTAAAGAACATTTTGTTGTTTCAGAACAGGAATGGGAAGGTGGGAGGTGAAAGATGAATAATTTGGGCTGTTACCAAATAAATAGTCCCATTGCTTCTCCAGGTTATGAATTGTCTCCCACTGCAGCTGCAAACTTCACCCGGAGAAACCTGGCAGACTACCTCCGGAGTCGGGTGAGTAATAGCTGAGAGATTTGGGGAAAAGGCTTCCAGGGAACATTTCCATCCTCAAATAATGGAGTCTAAAAAAGGTGGGAGCTGCTGTCTTTAGTGATGAATTTGGAACTGGCTGCTCAGGGACGTAGTGGGATCAAGGAATGACTGGAGGTAGCATTCAGTGCTCTGGTCTGGGTAACAAGGGGTTGATGGGTCACAGGTTGGACTCAGTGATCTTGAAGGTCTTCTCCAATATCAGTGGAGATTCTGAGATTCTTGAGTTCACGTTGCTGAGTTCATGTCTTAGTAAAATAGAAGTCGATTTGCTTATTTTAAAAACTTATCACATCACTTATCAATAACTGATACAACCATAGACTTAAAATTCCAGCCTTGGGCCCAATAAACACTTTGTCACACATTGGAGACGTGAAGTGAATTAAACTTCTTGAACATCGAGATAAGGTTGTGGGTTTTCATGCAAATGCACCAAATCCGTTTAATCTTCTTGGAGAATGATTTCATAGAGCAAAGCTGTTTGATGTACTTAGGAAAACAAGTGCTTTTTTGTAAACAGCAACGTGAAGCTTTTGGTAAATACCACATCCAAGCTGGGGTTGTGTTTTCAAGTTTCTGAACTGCAATTAGAGATGTTTCCCAGGGTGATTTTTTTAAAGTATGAAAAGCTGTTGTGAGGGGCAAAGAAACCTTTAATGATCCAAGGTTAGGAGGCATTTCATTGAGAAGAATGTTAATGTGCTATATGATAGAAAACAGGAAGAAAGAAGATGTTGAGAATGAAGTTTGATCAGTTCTGTCAGGGATAGGCTGTGGGTTGTGGTGGTAGGATTGTGTTGCTGTTCTAACTGCTTGGGCCTATTTACAATAGCAAATAAAGGCCAGTGTTAACCTCAGAGCTGTATTGTTGAGAACTACACATGTAGTGAGAGTTCTTCCAGAACTCATCCACAGGAACAATCAGAGATTATTGTTCTTCTTTCTGACGTGGATCACAGCTGCAGGTCGCAATTTTGCCTTGTGGGTCCCTTCTAACTCAGGATATTCTGTGATTCCACATTTCTCTTCTGCTTTAAATGGCTTCATCCAACTGCAAGGCTGGCCAGTGATGGTTGGCAGTGATTTTATTTGCTTTATCTTGTGTTGAGGTGTGATTTGGAAGGTCTGTGTGTGTGTTCTGTGCGTTCCTGTGCAGTTCTCAAGGCTGATGTGAAGCAGTGATGCTGTTTTGGCCTGGCCCTGGTGCTGATGGCTCATCTCAGGGACATCTGACCTGTGCAGATGAGACTGAGTGTTGTGTCCCCTTTTAGCAGAGGCAGCTATTTCTTACATATGATGTAAAATACCTTTAACAGGCTTTTTGGTAAACCTGCCCATCGAGAGGCGGCACTGATGTGGCACCTTTGTCTTCCTCTGTACCACATCCCTTGGGGCCTGATCCTCCCTGTGGCTCCAATCCTTCCTGAGCCCACGCCTGTCTTCCACCTCACCTGCTCCAGATGGGCAGCAGAGTGGGGAGGACACTGGCAGAGGCAGATGTGTTTATTTACCAGAGATGAAACGCTGCTCTGGTGCAGATGGCAACGCCCCAGGTACACAGCACTCTCTGACACTTCTGCCACACTACACTGATCTCCACATTGCAGGCAGAACCTTTTTTCTCTAACCGTAGCACTTCATGGCTTGTTTGTGGCATTTAGAATTTAACAATACAAGCCTTGCCATCAGAGTTGGTATTTTCCCTGTGAATTTTGTTACATATGTGGAATACCAGAAGGATTAATGCTAGTGTTTCATATCTATTGAAACTGCATAAGGGATTCCTGGAGGCTACTAATGTAAGCATGTGGATCATGAAAATAAAAATTAAAAGGTAAAACATGCCAGCACCTCCTGTTAGGAGTGGGAAAATAGTTGAGAAGTAAAAAGTTTGGTGGGGAAAAAGTAGTTTGTTGCTTTATTGGCACTCACTGTGTGAAGCTGTTCTAGGAGGCCAGAAGGTGTATGAAAGGTAAAGTTAAACTGCAGCAGGACTTTCTGAGGCATTTAAACTCTTCCTGTGGCCACGATCAAAATAGATTTTGTTCTGCATTGTTCATCACCATCTGGGTTCCTCCCAGTTATCCAGTTTGATTTCATTTAGGATTCTCATGGCTCCTATAGTCCAAGTTCTTGATATTTTGGGGATGGCTCATAAGGCAGTGCCTTGAAATGGTTCCTCTGGTAGAAAGTCTCAAGTGTAATTACACTGGGCTTGTATCTTAAGGCCATTACATCACTGTTGTCTTTGCTTCTACTTGATAGTCACCATGTGGTTTTTCGTGACATTTCTCTTTTTAAAACATCAGATTTCTGCTCCAAAGCAGGATCTGAAAAGAATCTTTGTGATTTCCGTTTCTGTATTGCAATTGAGGCAAACCTGGCAGGTGCTTTGGCTTTCAGTGAGTAGTGCTGTAGTGTGTAGTGACAGGACAAGGGTGAATGGCCTTAAGCTGAAGGAGAGCAGGGCTAGATTGAATATTGGGAGGGAATTCTTGCCTGTGAGGGTGGGGACAGGTTGCCCAGAGAAGCTGTGGCTGCTCCTGGATCCCTGGAAGTGTCCAAGGCCAGGCTGGAACAACCTGGGATAGTGGAAAGTGTCCCTGCCCATGGTGGGAGGTGGAATGGGGTGAGCTTTAAGGTCCCTTTCAACCCAAACCATTACAGGACTCTGTTGGTTCCTATTCCAGCACCTCCCCTGGTTCACCTGCTGTGGATCCAGTACAGGGTTTAGTACGCTGAACTCACTGCTGAGATTGTGTGTGTGTGTGTGGGAATAGGGAAAACACCCCCCTGCCCTCCAAAGGTGATGAAGTTCAGCCTCTGGTTGTGATGCTGTTTAATTATAGGTGACGGGGTCTGGCTGGATTCCAGAGGCAGCTTTCAGCTCCTCTCCCCATGTCCACACTTAGCAGGAAGCTTCCTTGCTCCCACCTTTCCTCCCTTGCTGTGACTTTGGCTTCCGCCAGATGTCACAGGGTTGTGTCACCACCGAGCTGGGGTTGGGCTGTTTAGCACAACGGTGCTCTTCAGCTGTAAATTCTGAACAATTTCACACATCTCCTAATTGCTGTCGTTATTTTAAATCAAACAGCACCAAGTGCAAAACTACTTGGGATGAGAAATGGTCCTTCTATAGGAAGGGAAGTTTGGGTTAAAAATAATGTCCTAGAGTGTCAGTCATCACTCATTGGATGGCCTTTTAACCACACCAGCCTTGTAAGGAGTTGAGAATTGTTGGCATGGACCAAGTTACAGCAGTCAAGGAAGTCTGCCTTTGGAATGGACAAAAAGTTTGGGATGTGCAAGAAATTCCAGTCCCAGCATTGAGGTGTTACACTGCAAATTTCATTTATAATCATGGCAGTAGTAAATAGATTATGTATGTTTGCTAATGTTTAAATCCTGCCTTTCTAGAATAATAAGGCATGGGGGATAATTATTTACATTTGAGTTTTAAGAAGTCTCAGAGACCATTAGCAGGAGAACTTAAAATTCAAAATCAGTTTTTAGATGGGTTTAACTCTGTATAACACCATTTATTTATGGTTGAGTATCTCACATATGCCAATGTTGGTAAATCCAAGTCACACAATAATTTGAGTGATCTTGTGTCATGGCTCTTAAATATCAACTTGTGTGATGTTTCAGAATAAATAAATGATGAAATACAGCCTAATTAAACCAATACAGCTGCATGGTAACTTCTTTCCAAATATTCTTGGATGCTTTGAAGATTAAATCACACAATTTAAAGTGATGTTTTATATATAACTGTAGCCTGCTTTATTCTTTCATACGGTCTGAAAGTAAAAATATAGTGGCGTGTGATTTTTTTTTTTTTTTTGTGTTTGTATGTGGAAATTTACTGTATTGAGTATCAAAATGAACTTTTCCTATGATGCAGTTAATGTTTTGGCTTTAGGGTGAAATTTTGTTTGCTTTTTTAATCTGCTAGTTGCATCATCTTCTTTTTTTTCTTATTTTGTTGTTTTGTTGATCCAGGCTTTCCAGCAGTTTGGAGATATCCTGTTAGTACAATTAATTTAATAAAAAACATCGTGTAGATATGGAAATACTGGAAGTATATAAAAGCTGCTTTTAAAAATACATACAATGCCCAAATTTTTTTCTGATCCCACGTTTAAAAATAATACAGTGCACGTGTGTTTCATGGTCTTAGAAATTACAGATCTGGAAAGGAGATAGAGGAGAAGAGGAGATGTCTGATTTATTCATGATGGTGGAACACTAAACCCAAAACATGGAATAAACTGCCAAATACTAAAGATTAAACTTGGTACATGCAATAAAACCCAAATTGCCAGTGAACAGGACACTGTGTGTAACTGCACTGTGTGAGAGCTTTCATACGATGGGCCACGCTCACCGGGAGGGGGACTGGGAAGAGAGCAAAGAGCAGGTTAAATGAACAAAGAGTTCTTAGAAACTGCAAAATGTTCACATTGTGCTCACGTGTCAGCAGTAAAAATCCACAGGTTTTATGTTGAGGTGAAAGAATCCGGCGTGAAAACTGCATTCAAGATTTTTAAAGTTTGAGTGTGCTGTGAAAGCTGTAAAAAAAACCCCCAAACACACTGATTTTCAAGAGAATAAGAGTTCTGTGTTTTTATTTGCTTGTGCAGTCCCTGTTACCAGAAGACCTGATCACTTTTAGCTTGGGTCCCACAATGTGCTGCAGACAGGATTGATGAAGCATTTTATGATCAGGAATTGAGTAATCAGCTCTGCTGCTGTTCCCTGGTGACGCAGGGAATCAGGATTCAAAGATTTGGTGCGAGTGCTCTTAACAAAAACTTCATTTCTCTTGACAGACCCCTTACCATGTGAACCTTCTCCTGGCTGGCTACGATGACCACGAGGGCCCTGCCCTGTATTACATGGATTACCTAGCAGCTCTGGCTAAAACTCCTTTTGCAGCACATGGATATGGAGCATTCCTTACCCTCAGCATCCTTGACCGCTATTACAAGCCAGGTGAGTAGAGCCACTGGACAGGAAAATTTTGCTTCAATTTAGGCCTTGAGTTTATTAACCAGCGAGCCTGACATTTGCTGAATCACGTGGCATTGCTGTGGTGCAACAGATTGGAATTTGACTTTTTGTTAGATAAATGGAGCTCAAAAGGTTGCCTTTGGTTTTGCTAGCATGGTAACAGAAAACTAGCCAACTCATTTTTTTTCCTGTTTGCAGCATAACAGATTGTGAATAAAGGACGTTTCAGTTATTCTAAAACATGATTAGACTTTACTGGACCATTGGCAGCTGGTAGTCTGCTTTTGATAAATAACAGTTTGACAGCATTATCTTCTTGCTTGTCTGTTGGCTCTGACACGTACATTTTCCCAGAGTATCAATATTCAGAGGCCAGTCCCAGATCCTGTTGCTCCATGGTTTGGATTGGCTTTGTGTGTGATAAATTAAAAACATTCAAGTGAAAAGATACTCATGGCAAGATCATCTCCAGCACTCTGAAGTGCTGGTGATGAATCACAGAGTATGGAATGGTTTGGGTTGGAAGGAACCTTAAAGCTCATCTCATTTCACCTCCTGCTATGGGCAGAGACACCTTCCACTATCCCAGGCTGCTCCAAGCCTTGTCCAACCTGACCATGGCTGTTTCCAGGGATGAGGCAGCCACATCTTCTCTGTGCAGCAGGGAGGCTTTAGACTGATTCACAGATCTGTGCACTTGGCAGCTGCTCATCATAACTCTTGAACATGTTTGTACCTGTCTAAACTTTTAGTTTTAGAATCATAATCCACTGCCAAGGAATAAACATGGCCGCATCCCCACTGTGCAGATAAGGAAATGTGCAAAGCATGGAATATTGTTAATCTGACATCTTTGGCTTTAGCTACAAACTATTTGACTCCTGTGTGCAAAGCTGAGTTTAAGTTATTATCTCTGCTCTGAGATTAGAAATCCTTTCATCTACCTCCTTCAAGAAATGTAGCTATAAACTTACCGTTTTCATTTAACTTGCCTGAGCAATGGATGCAGGTCTGGAACAAAGCCTAGAAAGAAGTTTTAGACCCACAGACCCTGTTTGTTTTCTCATCATCTCTCAATCTATTGTTCCATTTTCACCATTCCTTGCGGAACAGAAGAAAATAATGAACTTCATTGTCATGGCTTGTCATCCCTATAGAGTGCTGGACATTATCCTGAAGTGTGAGAATAGAAGGAGCATCCCACACGTGCTTTGCCCTTTATTGAGCTCATACCCAGCAGGAGCATCATGCTAAACCCATCTCCGCCTCCTGCCCCAGATTTGCAGCTAGCCAGGGCAGCTGGAGCTGATTTAGACTGCAATAAACTGTATGAGAGGGAGGTGGCTGGGCTTCTCTGAGCCAGGCCCTGGCCATGGGAGGCAGAATTCCGTCATGCTTCCCTTTCTCTGTAACAAATCGATTCTCAATGGCTTGTTGCAGCATGAGCACTGCAGTGCAGGGCGTCTTGGGGACATCTGGAAAGTGTTTGCTGTGAGCTGGGAAGGAGTGGTTTTGGTGCTGAGCTGAAAAGTTGTTTAAATTTAATAAAAGTTTCTGTGGAGAGAGATGGCCTCTAATGAAATCAATCTGTGGATGTTTTTCCTTTCAGGTATCACACGTGAGGAAGCTGTGGAGCTCTTAAAAAAATGTCTAGAGGAGGTGAGTTGCTGAACTCAGGCCCTGATGCTCCTGAGAAAGGAATGTTTGTTTGCATTCATTCGCTGATACTTTCCTGTTCCTCTTTTCACGTTTCTTGCTGCTTTTGCCAGAAGGGTAATAAAGGCACTGGCCAGATGTGGAATAGCTACTGAGGAAAAGGATTTACAGGCAGTTGTGTTGCCTTTGCACGGTTCATGTCCTCCAGAACATAAACTTCTGCTTTTTACATGCTTAGCATAATATTGATCCAGACTTTTTCCTCTTATGTTTCTTCTGGACATACTGCAACAACCTTGTCACTTGTGTTACACTTAAGAACTCTTAGAAGTATATATACTAGTTCTTTTCCAGCCTGTGAAGTGATACCTGAAGTAAAGCCTTGACCTTAAAGTTCATGACCAGTTTTAGTGTAAACATTAGACTCCAGACGTTTCAGACACCAAGGCTTTTATTGTAGGAAAATAGTCTTTGTCTTTAAGAGATTGCTTTGAATGCAACATCAAGAAGTGCTCTGAAGAGGTCCTGTTTGAATTAATCTTTGTGATATGGACACTTTGTGTCCAAAATTCTTGCCTGCTCTAGTTTTCCTACTGAAATGTCTTCCTTGTTAACAGGCCTGGCTATTTTGCATGTCTACCCCCGGCTTGTCTAATGCGGATCATCTTACAGCAAACTCCCACTAATTCACTCCTTAGCAGTGAAAAAACCCACCCTAGTTCCTAATATTTCAGGTCACTAGAACAAGGATGGAAATTTTAAAGTATACTCTCTTCTTTTGTTTAAGCTTTGAGTGAAATCTCATTTCTTCTGTCTTTTTGTCTTTGCTGAACAGCTTCAGAAACGCTTCATCCTCAACCTGACCTCCTTCAACGCCCGGTTCATTGACAAGGAGGGCATCCATGAAGTGGACAATATACCCCTTGCCAAAGTGGAATCCTAACCCCCGAGATCTTTCTTCAGCAGTCTTCTTGTTTTGTTCTCTCTTGGGTTTTTTTTTTCTATTCATTTGAAGCACACGAGTAATGTACTGCAATGGGAGCTCGAATAAAACCTGACATTTATATAGCCAGTTTTATCTTTTTATTCCACTGATCCTTCCTGAGAGGATTTGAGTAAATTGTTCCACAGTGAAGGTGAAACTTGATTTACAGGTCATGTGGGCACATTCAGGTTATTTATCTTTCCTCTTCTGAGATTTTACTGCTCTCCAAGTTTCTTAGTTGCGGGAAAACTGTATTTCCTAGATGTCATCCCTCTCATCACTAAAGCTCAGCAGATCCCAGAAAAGTGGTCTGTGCCAAACATACAACATTTACTTTATTTTTTCAAAGATGTTGCCACTCTTTGCTGTATAAAATAATAATCAGATTTATAAAGACCTAATTTGCTTTTGATAGTTTGGTTTTTTCACTTGAATTAGATTGATGAGTTTAAAATGGACTGAAAAGCCATTGAAATGGATTTTAAGATGCACTTTTAACTCACCTGACAATGGTTCTGTTACTGGGAAAAAGCATTCCATTGGCACAGTGGGTTCATAACTACATTAAATAGAATTTAAATAGTATTTTAAATAGAAACTAAGATATCAATTGTGAGATTTTTCTTATTTGAAATGTCTGTACTTTTAGAAGTACATGAAAGCAGTTCAGTGAGAAAATGTACTGCAGCACTCCTCATAAATCTTTGAATTACTCTCAGCTAGCTAGAGCTTTGTTTCCTTGAGAATAATCCCTGATGATCCCATCTAGGCTCAAAATGCTGCTTCCTTATAAAACCCCCATTCATGCAACAGCCTCAGAAAATTATCATGTGGCTGATACTTGTGGTCTGCCCAGAAGTGATTCTTCTGAGAACAGTTTTTGGTGTGACTCCTTCCCTACTTGAATTGGCATTAAAATTGCTCTGGGTGCTTATTTTATGTTTGAAGAAGCTCAGAAAAAGGATCTTGGAAATAGGGTAGATGTGCACAGGATTGTGTGCAGACTGGTAGTTGTGTGTTGTGGCATAACACCAAGGTTCTCAGCTGGAAAAAGTGAGTGGCAGAATTAACTGTTAATTCGTCTAAGCTTTTTGGTTTTAATTCAGTGGTGTGTTTGAGAAGGTTCATTCCTTCCCAGAAAAAAGTTGTCAGTCTTAAAGTATTCCTGTCTTCTGGAATGGCTGAGAACTGGATGAGACTGAGACTTGCTTAATGACACAGAAGAAATTGGCAGCTCCAGTGCCTTAACTCACCCTGCCTCTTACTTAAATCTAATTCTTCCCTGGAGTCCCATCAGGCTTTGTAGTTTAATTCTTCCCAGAATGAGTTTAATTACAGCTGGTTTTGCTGTAATGGCTGCAGTGGCTTTTATTTAAGGCCAGTGGCACAGAACTCTGAAACATTTTGCTAAAACTCACTTCATCTCTTTAAAACCTTTTAAACTTTTACACTCAGCAGTCCCCAGCCTGATGATTTCCTCTTGGCAGGTCACATTTAACACGAGCAGAGTCGGAGCGTTGTCGTTCCACAGCTGAAATCTCACCCCTTCGTATTGCATTAATGTACTTGTTTAGCTTAATGCAGCATCTCTAATTTATTTTACCACTGATGTTGAATGTTTTTGCAGGTTTCTTGTCTCATTTCAAACTCATCACTGCAGAGGGGCTGAGCTGATGTGATATTTTTGTCACTGCATATCAAAGCAGTGATGTCTCTTCATTGGAGGGATTCATTGTTCAGACACTGAACTGGGGTGTGGAGCTCTTGGATGATGTGAGCCTGGCAGAGAATCTGCCTGGAGTTTTTATTGGCACCTATTTGCATGCAGGTGATTAATAAACATAAAAACAATTATTTTATGGTTGGATCCAGGTTGGGGAGTGGAACATATGTTTTGCCCAAGGGCAGAGCCCAGGAGCTGAATCCCCCATGGAAAGGAAGATCCAAGGGGTTGCATCTGAAGCCAATGGAGAGGCAACCTCAAGGAATGAATAAATACAGCCCTTGATTCCAAAACAGGAACAAAAGAACTGGCCCATGATGAGATTGGATTGTAGCCTCTAAGAGAGGAGATTTTTTTAGGACTTCTTTGTCAAAGAATTTATACTTTTTAAGGAGAAGTGGGATACTTCTGCTGTATAACTTCCTTTTTAAAATGTCTACAGTGCTCATAATCAAATTCAGAAACCAGTTTTCATTTTTGACAGAATTACATAGAATCTGTTTGGAAAAAATCAATATTTAAGTTAATGAAAGAGTAGAAAACTTCTTACCTGCTTCAAGTTTAGCCCTAAAGCTTCTGAAAACTATATTTTGCCTAGAATCCAGGAATCCCTTTTCAAAAGAATTCACCTCTCTCGATTTGTATTTGTCATAACAGGCCTCTCTTTCATAACAAATCTCTGAAATAATTGAGCTCTGCAAGAAAATACTGCTTTGTGCTAATTTTTGTGGTTCATATTATGAGAAATGAATGTAGTAGTCAAGGTACTGTGTTCCTGGGGCACTGTGGCCATGGTGAGCCACTCTGCCTTGCCTTGCCTGGTAATTCTGACCATATGTTTTACTCTCAAAGCCTCAGGGCCCAAAGAGTTAACAAGGCCCTTTTTCTCGTGTTAGGTTTCCTGTTTAAGGATGGTCTTTTCCTTGGGGAGCAGATCATCACCAGCTCATCTCTCCAGAGCTTGGAGTTAACTCCAAGATCAGTTTACAGATTCTCTCTGCCTTAGGCTACATTGGGTTGGGAGTGCTTTGCTGGAAGAGGAATGTGATCGTAGGTGCAGTGCTCACGGGAGCTTTTTCTTGGTGTTAATTACACCTTTCCATGGAAGAAAATCTGTGTTTTGGGATAGACCTCCCTGTGACCAGAAGGATTGGCCCAGAGGAGCTGTCAGAGCTCAGCTGCCTTGTGGAATTGGTCTCACGCAAATTTGTAATGGTGCCAGGACAGTTCTGCTGTCTAAAAGTGACTCCATGACTCAAAAGTCATCTTGAGTGAAGTGACAGCCAAGCAGGAACACCAATCAAAAACTCAAATGCCTGGAAGGTGAAGAAACTGTCTCCCATCCTGCTGTATTCACTTCTAGGGAGCTGCTGGTGGAAGCCCCCAGGCTGATCCACTCTCCTTTCCCCAGGGTTTCTTCAAGAAATCCATGGCCCTGTTCTGCCATGAAAAAAAAGAGATGCTCCAGCCCTGGGCAGGTGAACGGCCTCAAGCAGGGACTGGGTTTCAGTGCAAAACCTAAGTGTCCTCAGCAGAAATTAGTGAGAATAATAATAACAATAATAATAATACATATTACAACAAAAATAGAAATGAAGTGTGTGTGGTCCATCCTACACCATATTCTTGGCAGTCCCTGAGTTTGATTTCTGTTCATGGTGATCAGTTGCTGGCAGAAACTTTGTCACCAAATGGAGCTGTCACTTCTTGGAGTCAAGATGTGGGGAGCAGAGGGGAGAGATCAGGCTGAGCTCTCCCAAGGATGTGTTTTCCTTTGCACTTGTCTCTAGTTTTGACAGAAACTTCTCCAAGAGGCATTAGCCCATGCCAGGGCTGACATTAGGGATTATGCTCATAGGATTTGGTTGAGTCCATTTTCCCATCTGAAGCAGGGACAGAATATTCCTTTTGTATTAAATAACTTGGCATTTAAGGAAGAAAAAACCTCTGTTTGCTACCTGTGAAGCACTGGATATATTTAAGGAAAAATTAATTTATTCTACTTGTAAAAAATTTATCCTTCAAGTCATTTTTAGTTCTTTCAGGATTTAACCTTACATGGAGTTTCCATGTGTTGTTATCAGCCATCAACAGTAATTTAATGCAGGAAATTTTCACTGATCAAGCTAAACAGACATCAGTTGTTTTAACAGATTAAAAGGGAAAAAAAAGCAAAATGTAAATGGTGGAATTAAAATATACAACTCATCTATTTTCCATGCCCTTGACTATGTTAGTTTAGATATCTGACTGGCTGAGGACTATGTTAAAAAATAAGTTAGTTGTCTTGAAAATGTAAAGTGACAGTTTAAGTGTTTTGTTTCTGTGCTAATGTGCAATTAAGTCGTTATCCAATAAGCTGATTCATGTAGTTTAACTTGAGACAGCTGTGGAAGGCAGAGAAAACCCTTTGCTGTTGGGGCATGGGGAGAGGGTGTCTGAAAGGATCTGTTTCAGAACTGCCAGGATGGTATTTTTCCCTGTGTAATACAGTAAAGTTAGCAAGATTTATGAAAAACTAAATTCTGCTGATCAAATCTATAGAGAGAAAATCAAAATATGGGTCTATCTAAATGCCACCAAGTGTGGAATAATTTTAGATCTATAAATCAGCTCTAAGACAGCCCTACAAGGGGAGGCCAACCTTATCA
Source organism: Certhia americana (assembly GCA_018697195.1). Classification (NCBI taxonomy): domain Eukaryota; kingdom Metazoa; phylum Chordata; class Aves; order Passeriformes; family Certhiidae; genus Certhia; species Certhia americana. Next base: position 76,224 of record JAGMWU010000063.1, read on the forward strand.
GTGAATCCTCTGAAGTGATTTCTTGGTTGTGTGTGTGTTGGATTTGGCTAAATTACTTTTTGCTTAGTAGAGGTTTCCTTGATGTTATTAAATATTTCTTGTGTTTATGCACAAAGATGAAAATTGTGAATCTCCTCGAGTTCATTTACAGCAGACAAAGGAAACTCCATAATTTTTTGTGTCAGTATTTTGGGGATTGTTGACAATATCCTGCTACTGTACCACCAAAACACCCATGGGCCTCAGTGGTGCTTGATCTCCTCTTGCCAAGTATTGCACTGGGAATGTGGCTGATGCTATTCCCTGCTCCCAGAGTTTCTGGTTTGTAGGGAATACCTGTGTGTATTCCCAGCTCTGGATTCAGCAGAGGGCAGTGATCTTGCATGCTGCTGCCTTCTCCCAAACTGGTTTGTCCTCTTCCTGCCTTGCAGATCATCTGGTGGTCACAGAACTCCTGGAGAGAGAACCAGAGCCTTGTTCAGCAGTGGCAGGTGGGATGTGCAGGGTTGTTTCTTCCCTTGGAAGATGCTTATTTTATTTTTCACAAATGTTGGGCAGTTGTGCCATGAAACAGGTAATTATCCATATTTTCACAAAGGAAGATAGCCAGTGAATTGCCAAAACCCCAAAAATAGCTGCTGGGACCCATCCTGTCCTAGTTCATCCAAGTACTGACAAGCACGGATGTGAAGGCAAATCTTCAGGTTTTTTAGGATATTACAATTCTCCCTTGCAGAGCTGTTTTGGACATTCACTGCTGTGTGCTCATGGTGAGGATGCTCACAGGATTTTATCAGCAGCTGTTCCAGGGAGGAAAAACTCCTGCACCGCATGGTTCTGTTTTCAAAGGACTTTCTGTGATCCCGCAGGAAAATTTGCTGAAGAAAAAAAAATCAGGAAAAGTCTAAAATGGCTGGTTTGGAATGTGGGATATCACAACCTATTCATTTGCTCCCTCCCAATAAGCCTGCAGTGTGCCGAGGGTGACATTATGGGCCTGGCTGGAGCAGAAAATACACTTGTCTGTGTAATTAAAATGTCCCCAGCTGGATTATATGGGAATCAGAAACTTTCAAGTACATAGCCAGACTCTGACATGGGAATTAGAAAAACATTTCCAAAGCCGTCAGCTCATTTGGTGGTTTTCCTTTTTTTGGACAGCAGTTTCTTGTATCTTTGAAACTTCTGTTACTGGGCAAGGTTGAATTTGGGATATGAAAGGATTTCCAGGGTTTACTTATTCCTTATTTTCTCTGATTTAAAATGATACAGTTAAAACCCGTTAATCATCCTGAAACTCACATAGTTCTTAGTGAGCACCTTCAGGAAGAAAAGAATTAAAACAGGGTTTCAGGGTTAAAGTTTAATTTGTCTTACAGTGTGTCCTCAACACACATGAGAAACCTGCACAGAGCATCATGCTGGGGGCTTTGCTTGGGCATATCTGATATTCCAAGATTTTTGTGTTGGTTTTTGCCTCAGAATTGTGTTGTGCTGTGATGAACCAGGGGAAGGCTGGTTGTGTGAGCTTCATATCCCATATTCACATAAGCCAGGAAAAGATTTGAGGTTGACCCCTCCTGATGTGTTTAGGAGTTGTGAAACCACAAGGTTACAGTTTTGGTTTTGGTTTCCATGTTGGCTCCAAAATTTACAGGGTACTAAAGCAAAAGATTCTTTATGTTCAAAAGCTGTGAAAGATCTTATTAACACATGGAATTAATAGAAAACATTTTTTTCTCCAAGCTGAGCTGAACAGAGCTATTTTTCCTCACAGGATTTGCTGAATTGCTCCTTGGCTCAGCAGGTTCAAAGGCACTGACAACTTTTCTTAGGAATACTTTAAAACAAGGATGTTCCTTATATTTTTAGCATTTCATCTAAGTTTTCTGCTTTACCGGGTAAGACCTTTGTATCCTCTAAATGGTCTATATACTATATGTTCTGAAAGAAGTTCCATAGGATTTTCCCATGTCTTAGACCTTCCTCACTTTCCTGGGGAGAGCTGAATGCTTCAGTTGTTTGAAACCTTCCCCTTTGCCCAGTGCCCTGATGAGGCAGGGATGGGCTGTGGATGCCCTGTGCCTGTTTTGGCTCTGAAAAACTTTGGAGAAGATTTTGGAGAAGTTTTGTGCCAAACCCTGTCTTCCTCACAAAGAGAACCTGAACAGGGCCGAGTCAGGGCTGTCTGTGCTACAGGACTGGTCTCACCTCTCATGGTGATTACTGTGTGCTCCTGGAGGATCCCTGTGATGACCAAATTAGCAGGAAACTCCAAAAGCCATAATCTGTAATATATAATGTGCTGCTGCCATATGACAGGGCTAGGAGAGGAAATTAAATGAAAATAGGTCAGGAGTGGGATGCCTGGGCTGAAACAATTCTCTGTGGTGCCAGGGTCCATTTAAGAGGCAAAACAGCAGCACATTACCAAGAGGGTGTAAGAAAGGTTGTTTTCATGGTCCAAACTGAGCAAACTGGCCTTTCCACCAGCCTCCTTCTCCTCAGCAGTGCCTGCATCCCATGTGTCCTGCCTCCCTGCTGGAATGCTTTTGCAGGTAGTGAAGTAGAATAAAGATTCTTAAAGGAGAGAGTTTTTTGTCATTGGAAATAAAATGATAAACATATGGATTATATCTTTAAAACAGATTGTTGAAACAAATTTGGTTTTTTTTTTTTGTTATTGTGGTGCTCAAGTTGATTTGTCTGTGTTTGAATCGCAACCATTTCCTAAATTCCCCACTTCCCTCAGCTCTTTATGCCACATCTGTTTTCAGTGAGGTGCAGGTAAGTGTTTCCTTTGTAAACATCTACTGAGATAGAAATTTGCAGGTAAGACATTTCAGCACAGGGTCTACAATGAGGATTTGATGTTTGATGGCACAGTGTGGTACTGTGGGAACATAAATTAACCCTCCTGAAACAGAGACAGATATTTGGATTGGATATAATATTTTCATAGGAAATGCTCCTTTTTTTGAAAGCATTTGCTGCATGCTGAGAAGAAAAATTATCTCTGGAAAAGCAACATCCCTGGAAGATCCAATCTGGTCAGAATTCCATGTGGCTGCCAATGAGGTCTTCAACGTATGGTGAAACTCTCATAACTCCTGAATAAAAGCACTCAGCATTTCAGCCACTGATACTCGCATCCAGTAACAGAATACACAAATCCACTTCAATCAGATCTGTGACAGAGGAAAAGTTTGGCTGGAAGACCTTGAATGTCCAGTGGGAAGAATGAGATTTACTTATAGCATGTGCTTAAGGATAAAGAAATTCAAGATGCCATTGCAGAATTAGCTGAAACTTCTCTGTTCTGTGAGATAATAAATAGAATCACAGAGAACACATGGAATTTTAGGATAGAGGAAGGTGATGACCCAATTGTTTTTTGTTGGGGGCAAGTTGTTCAGTTACACCAAGAAAATGCTGCCTCTTGGGGATTTTTTAGTGAATTTAGGGCTCTAAACAGTGGAAAAACTCAAGAAGAATTTAAGGCACTTCTGCACAGCAAAGCCATTGTCAGGTGAGAAGCTGCAGCATCCAGACACACCTTGAGGTGCTGCAGAACTTTTTGGCTTGGAGCAATAAATTGATCTTTCTCTGAACTCATTTCACACCCAAAAAAGGCTGAGTTGCCTCCATTTAACATTTTCTTGGCTATAACCTTTGCTACTAAACCAAAGCTATCCTGATGAGAAATCCTTCTGGATCTCAGGGATTTTAGCCTTTTCTCTGCAGAAAATAATCAAATTAGAAGCACCTGAAGGTGTCAGGATAAAAACATACAAAGGAACCATCCAGAACTTCACTGCTGTAGTTTTTTCTGCCTTGGAAAAGTTCTGGGATGCTTCAGCACCACAGTCATGGGAACAAAACTTGGGTGGGTGTTCATTGTCTGGAATTATTATTGCTATTTATGGTATCCTATTGGAAATGCTCAGGTGGCCACAGTGGGAATTCTTTCCTATATAAAGGAGCTGAGGTAGGGAGACCAAAGTAATAACTTGTGGCTCAGCTTGGCCACATTCTGGGTGATGGCTGGGTCAGACTCTCTCTGCCAGTTCTGTTTGGATAATGAAGGCTCCACATCCTGCACCTGGACAAGGAGAGCAGGGTCTACACCAATAATCTCAGGAACGTTGTGTCAGCCTCACAAATAACATTTACTTTCCTGCCTGACTTGAAAATGTTCCCAGTGTTGGTGTTTTGATTCAGTTGCACCACCAGGAAATGCTTCCCTTGCTCACAGGCCATGTGGCTCCTTGGATTCCGCATGTAAAGTTGGGAATTTAATGGACTCTCCTATAGGAAGGAATGCATTAACTACAGGTCAGCAAACTCTGGTTATTGGGTTGTTTCACACTGAGAGCTGTTATTACCCTGTTGCTTTTAAGGTGCCTGTTTAAAGGTAATTATTTAGTCTGTCCAAAGCCGTGTGGAATTCCATCACAGCCTCTGCTCCCTGGCATTAATGATGCAGCACAGTCACAGCTCCATATTCTCCTTGGTTTGCCCTTGGGACAGCTGACTCTGAGGGACTGAAGAGTTTCTCTCTTTTTCATTTGTCAAGGATTGGTATGTGGTCTCCCTGGATTTGTCATTCATTCAAAATTAATTCAAAAAGTTGTTCTTTTGTTTCATTCCCCTTTAGAATTTAAATTCCAGCATGTTCTGTAACACGTGTAGAAACCCTGAGCCTGGATCTATTTTTATTCTTTGACACAATCCTATGTATTTTCCCATGATGAGATTTGTAATCAGTGTGGGAATTTATACTGGGGTTGAGCCTGGAATTGTGTCAAATGTTTTTTTTTCCCTCTTAGGATGGAAAGGGAGAAGACATGTCAGGGGACGGCCTGAGCTGGGAGGGGACTCCAGTACAGACAAGAATTGGCCTTGCACAATCCCTGACTCTCCTGAAGTGCCTCTGTGGGCCTGCAGGAATGAGAGTGTCCAAAATTTTGGGAAGTCTTGATGCTTTGTGAAAGTTGCTCCTATGTGACGTGTCCATTACTCATCTTGAGCATCTGTGGTGCAATCAACAAGTGAATCCAAATCATGCAACTTCCTCCCACTCACAGGTCATTGAAGGTGTCCTGGCCTTTCAGGCACCAGACTGTTCCTCATAAAACATTCCAAAGTCTTGCAGGTACCCAAAAAGGAAAATGAGGAGGGAGATTATTTTCCACCCCATGAATGTGGTATGTAGTTACTGGAGGCAGATCTTGATTCTCTGTCTGCGTTGCTCATCTGTGCTGTGTCTAAGAATTCCTTGATATTCAAAGTGCCCCAGCCAAGCCAGGTTTGCATAATGTGATTAAATTAGGAAATTATATTTCATGCCTGGATATTACAGTGTGCACGCACACACTTTCATCCTGTGTCGGAGCGTCACTTGCTCTGCTCTGATACCATGCACCAGAGGATGTCTGCAAATGGAATTATTTCAGCATAGTTATCCTAAATAACCCCATGTAGGGAAACCTGTATTGTAGCACAAAAGCACCTTACTCTCCTTTATCATAATCCATTTAAATGTGGATTACGCTGATGCAGAACAGGGCGCTCCTACTTTGGAATAATTTTAAATAGGAATAGTTTTTGTGCTTTTGGCTCACACCCTGCATTATCCAAAGTGGCTTTGAAGTGTAAACAAGCCTCTGAAGTGTCTGTAGTATTTCCATTCTGCTCCCTGACTCCTCCTTGTTTCTTGGCTCTTCCTTTGGGAAGGTCCACAGCAAAACCAGACCTGCAGAGCCCGTCATTTAGGTCTTTGCTTTCACAAACCTCATACCAAGGGATGTTTCCAATTCAATTCCCAATTTAAATGCCTCCCTAAGCTTTGAAGGGAATATTTAGATGCAAGTTTCTGATGCTGAGCCATCCACACAGATTATATTAGGACATTAAATGTTTCCTTTCACGCTTTCCTGAAACAGAGGGTTGTGTTTCAAACCTCTTGTGATCTCTTTTGGGACTGTTTGTGGTTTTTCCTCTATTACCATCAGACTGTTCTGCACCTCCAGAGAAACCTGTGGGGTGTAACTCTGAGAAGGGTCCAGTGCAGGGAGTGCTGCCATAGCTCAGTCCCTCCAGCTGCTCCTCTGTGAGGAGCAATGATGTGTAGGGAAGACAGCAAGGAGACTCCTTAAAATCACCTTCTTTTGTTGTGTCAAAAGCAATTTTTACCTCTGTTCCCATGAAAAGTCACAGCTTACCAAGGCATGTAGGATTTACTTAAAGCTGCTTCCTGACCACTTCATGGGTGTCCTGTCCCTTGGTTTGGTTCTTTTATCCCATAGTTTTCCACACCTCTGTCACATCCTGCTCATGTGCTTCCTCCTGCAGCTCCAGCCCTTGGTCCTGCCTCGTGTGGGAGTTGCTCCCACCTGAGTTCCCCATGGATTTACCAGCTGGATTTTACTAGATCTGTAAGTGCCATTCAGGACAGAGCAATACAGGGCAAGCACACAGATGTCATGCAACATAATCTGGTTTTTGCTTTATTAATCCTTTTTCTGACCATTCCCATTGTGTTTATTTCTAAGCTCTAGGAGTACGAGGTGCTTGTACAGAGTCCTGCTCGTGGTGACGCCACGAACACACCTAATTTGGAGCTTCATTGCCTGGAGATCAGTGGGGCTGTTTTATCTTCTGTTTTATCACTGATACCATGAGGTCCTTCTGCAGCTCCTCACAGACAGGTTTAGATTTGACTACCCTGAGTAGTTCTGAAACATCAACAAACTCATTCATCTCCACTGGCGCCAGCTGGTTGAACACGAGGGCTGGGGACACCAGGCAGGAGCACAAGCTCCTGTCACCTCTTGAGCTCTGTTTGTGGCATCACTCAACCCCCAGCCATGAAACTGGAGAATTCTTTCTTAAATCTAAGCAATTTAATATAATTTCCATATAATAAACTATATGATCCCTTTTAAGATACAACCACAGAGGCGAAGGATCCTTCTCACAAAGATGATGAAATAATCTCTTCAAATAAAAAGAGGTTTATTAAGAGAATGAGAATGACATTGTGGTATGGGTGTTGTACATCTATTGCAGCATTAAGAGAAACAACAGCAAGTACAAAATCCTGCAGAACTTCTAGAGTTGTCATCATCATCATCACAGCCTAGCTTGTCCATGCTACAGTTTGGTGGATCCAAAATTTCATTCCCATTTCTAATGGCAGAAAGTCCAAAGATTTTCATCTTTCAAAAGAAAAAATAAACCCAACCCAAAACAAACAAACAAACAAACAAAGGCAAAACAAAAAACCCAACTGAATTTGATATAAATAACTTGCACTGGACATTTTAAAACTTTCAGATTTTAATTACACATAAATAAATATATACAGATTTAGAAGAGTTCCGTTTGGCCTGGTTCAAGTTCTGCTCCTTGTGCTTTATTTATTATTATTACTAATTTTAGAAACTTGTGTGCTGTTATCTGTGGGTTGTGGAGTTTTATCTAGTCCTGGGTTTAACTTCACCTGTCTGATCCCCAGCCAGGAGGGCAGCAGTCAGGGGGACTCCCCTCGATCCTGCCTTGGGTTGTTCCTCCCTCGTGCCTGGCTTGGGGCTCCTCAGCCCACAGGAAAATCCACAGTGAGTCTCAGTTTGAAGCTGTAAACAAAGCCTGGACCTGCTTTAAATCCACAGCAGTTCTGCCAGCAATTTTCCATGGCCTGGCGTCAGGGCTGGGCTGTGGTGGGGAAATGGGAAGGTTTCCTGTGTGTTTGCCTCAAAACCAGCGGCTAAATCCAGGTAGAGCCAGGGCTCCATGCCCCTCCCCTCCGCTGCTCCAGCCCTGGGTCTTGCACTGATGAGGCTTTTGCTCTTTCCTCTCAGTTTTTCAGTTGGAACAAATTCCTGGAGCACGTCAGGATTTCACTATGGGTTTTTTAAAAAGCAAAATAAAATCAAATTGCACATGACTTAGCTTCCTGCATCCACGTTACAAAAAAAAAAAAAAAAAGGAAAAACAAAAAGGCAAAATCCCAAAGCCATCAGCCTGGCTTCTCTCAATCTCACTACTTTCATTAGCACTGTTTTCTTCTTAAATTCTTTGAGTCTTCTTTTTTTCTGTCTTTTCTTTGTTTGCTTTACGAGTTTCCTCACACGTTCAAACTCAGCAGTTCAGAAAACAGTGCACTGGGTCATCTTTCCCCCTGGAGCCATCGCTGGTGCCTGGGGGATGCTCCCACCGGGGGAGGCAACGCTGTTATTTCCGATGTTTCACCTCTTTGTCTGATGCTTTAGAGTCCCCGGCCGTGTGCCCGTTCCCTGTGCTGTTCATGAATATTTTATCCAGCCCCTTGAGGGACTCCACCAGGTAGTTCTGGAAGGCGGTGAGGGCAGCGCAGATGGCAGGGCCCCCGAAGCCGTGGGTTATCAGGCTGAAATGAGTCAAACAGCTCTGGACTCCGGGCTCCAGGATGAGCGAGGGGCGGCTGTTCCCCAGAGGAGAGCGATCCTGGGCTATCAGGTCTGCAAACTCCTTGCAAATTTGCCTGAAAGAGAGAGGTTTGGTCACTGTAATGCACATGGAGAGCTGCAGGACACAGTCATAGAACTGTAGAACAGTTTGGGTTGAAAGGGACCTAAAAGATCATCCAGTTCCAACCCCTCTGGCATGGATACCATGTTGCACAGAACTTCATCCAAGCTAGCATTAAATGCTTTCAGATGTGAGGCATCCATAACTTCTCTGGGTGTATTTTGGGGTTCTTTTCCTGCTCCCTGCCTGAACAGCCACCTCCCCACTGGGAGTTTGTTTGGCTCCAGCCTGGGGAAAGCCCCTGAGTGCAGAACTGGAGCCACTGCTGCTACTTCAGCTTTGAAAGGGCACATGAGGCAGTACCAAAATCCTCCCCAGGGCTGGGTTACCCTCTCCCATTAAGGAGCAAACCCTTCAATCCGTGCAGGCCATTCCCCCTGCTGGACATCTTCCTGCAGTGTGAGCCCATCTATTCCCCACAGAGGAGTAAAGCTTGGGGGCTAATGCTGCCCTCCCAGGCTGCAGAATGCCCCAGTGTCTCCTTGGCCTCTGTACTCACTTGGTTGCCAGTAACATGTTTTTCCTGGTGTGGAGCTCCGTGGGATCGGAGTGCTGCCGGCACAGGTACTCTGCCGCCGCCTTGGCTGGGAACTCTGTTTCACAGACATACCCAAAATCCCGAGCCAGGTGAATGGCCTCACCTGTGAGCAGGACAGAGGAACATTAGCACTGTGCCAACACCAGCATGACAGGGAACTAGGAACTGGGAACTTCTGTAGAGCTTCAGCCATCTCACTGTTGGGGCTCAGTTCTGGTGGGACTGGGACCCTCCCCTGTCTCAGTGGCCCCCATTGTCACCTCTTGCTGCAGAAACACCACTGAGTTTCATATTCTCATCTGTAAGGTAATTAGTCTGTGTGGGCCAAATGAGCTGGTGCCAGCTCTAAACAGCAGCTGGGTCCTTCCTTTACTACCTTTCACAAGAGCATAAAGACAGTGCTGGCCTTGGAGCAGGGTGAGGTGTGACTCTGGGACCTGCTGCAAAAGGAAGAATAGCAGAGGCATTTCTTACTTGGGAACATCCCCTGCTGCATCTTTCCCTACTGCTTCCCAAATTTCTTGCTTGGCCTCTCCAAATTGAGAAGAGATTGAAAGGGAGACTGGAGGGTCAAAGAGTGACCTCAGCCTCGTGACTGCTGGACAAGGCAGGGCAGAAGGAAGGGGTAGGAGGAAGGCAGTTACACCCCCAAAGTGCCCTCGGGCTGGATGTGCAGGCAGCATATCCATCACCCTGTGAAAATGCCCACCCATTGATGGAATTGATCCATCTCCAGGCGTCCCTGTGGAAATAATCAGAGCTGATGGCAATTGATCATGCCCAACACCCGAAATCCTGGTTGCACAGGCAGAGCTAATTTGCCTTGCCCCCCTGCTGCTCACACGTATTAGGCCATTCATCCTAATAGCATTAACCCAGATCCCAAACCAGCCTGCCTGGCTCCTGGAGCTCAGTCTGTGGAGCCCTGTTACAGGGAAGTGTCTCTGCTTCCCGCAGAACAACAGTACTTTTCACTTCATCTCCTCCTCCAGAGAAAGAGCAAATAAGGTAAAGAATCAGAATTGCAGTTGTTTGTGTGTTTAAAAAAACAGTCATAAAGGAACAACTGCTGAAAAACTGATACTGGGATAATAAAAAAGAGCTGAGTGACCTCATGGTCAGAGCCAGGGCTGGAGCCAGGATGTATTTCTTCCATGAGTATGTGAGTTTAATGTTTATAAAAGACAATTTGGATGCTGGATTAGAGAGGTGTTGGGATGGGGACAGAGCACTCTGGCTTTAGTATTAAAGACACATTGAGCCAGATCTTGAGGAGGAGAGACTGCGGGAGAGTGCACAGAGGGCCATGGTGTTCAGGGGGGCAGCAAGAGCCTGGCTCAAAGCAAACCTCCTTCCAAGAGCTTAGGGATGTTTCTGCTGCTCCCCTGGGTCCAGGCTGGGGGTGCTCTCATGGAGCACTTGCCCAAGAGGGTGAGTGCTTGGTATACGTGGTGAGGACTCCCAAGGGAGTTGTTTCTACCTGGTGCTCCCTGGGTTCTCCAGGAACAACCTCCCCATCTGTATGAGTGGCTGTGGATCGGTGTAAGGAAAAGTATTTAATTAGCACTCAAAACCCCATCCATTGGCTCTTTTAAATAATTAGACCTCAGGAAGGCAGAGGGGAGGAAACAAATTAAGCTAAGACAGCAAATGTTCAGGAAAGAGTGTGTTTGGGGCGGAGGCACACAAGCCAGTTTGTGTGTGTTGGGTGATGGTAGTGCAGCAGTACCTTCCTCTGGGTGGAACATCCCCTGGTTCCTTCACGCTTACAAGCAGGAGGAAATTATATCCATCAAACACACATGGCACCACTCCTATTTACTATGAGCTGGGAAGCAGGAACCAAAACATCAGAAGCCACTTGAAATCAAACTGTACTTTTCTTCATTCCTTTCTTTCCTTCTTTCTTTTCTTTCTTTTCTTTTCATGGAAATCAGCCTTTCATTCAGCACAACCAACTGCCCTGGGTAACAACCTCTGCCTAATGAAGCGGGTCATTTAATTTGCTGGTGACAATGGAGATGATTTTCTATTCAGGATCTGAAGGCAGCTGCCTGCACCTCGCCAGGCACAGACACAATGGATTCCTGAGCTCAGAGGGAGACAGAGCTGTCATTCCATTTGTTTGCATCCCCATGTGCTTTTCTCTCAGGACACAGAGGCAACATCATCATTTCCATGGTGGAGAGAGGTAGGAGTCGAGGAAGCAACTGAGTTAGGCAAGGGCACTTCACATGTCTGGGCAGGGCTCTGCCTGCCAGGGCAGCACCTTTTCCATAGCTCTGAGGGCGGCTGCTACACACCTGAGCTCCACCTGCAAAGCCTCAGAGCAGTTTGACATCTCCTTGGTGTCTCACTCATTTCCTGGAGGAGGGAAGGACTTGGATATGGGGCATTTCCTTCTTACAGGCAACATGACAGGGAACTGAGCTTGGGATGCTGCCCGAGGACAGCGTAGTTGGAAGCACCAACTGTGCTGTAGGTGGGTGCATGAGGCTGCAGAGCAGCTGGGAAATTCTTGGCACCTTTATTCAGGCTCTTCTGGTGTTTGGTTTCTGTGACCCAACTATTAAAACTAGCTCAAAGAAATGAGGGATACCCTGAGCTCCAGACAGAAGGATGCTCACAGTCCTGCTTGGCATCCATGAGGAGACCTATTCCACGGGCCACGTCTGATCCAACAGAAATGGCTGAGTTTTGGAAAACAGACATGGAAGCATAGAGTTCTAGAATGTTTTGGTAGGAAGAGACCTTAAAGATCATGAAGTTCCAACCTCCTACCACAGGCAGGACAACCATATTTGGACGTTTTCTTGGACATTTGCTGTCTTTGTTTCATTTGTGTTCTGCCTGCTGCTTTCCTGAGAGTCTGCTCATTTAAAAGGACACATTCTTGAATCAGTGTGGAGACGTACACAGGGACATTGCCACGCTCATTCAGTGGTGATCACTCCATATTTTAAGAGTTATGGTTTGTGGAAAGCTGGGAATTAAGGGGATGAAAGTTTTGGCACTCCACCCTCCATGGGAGAGACTCTTACCTTCCACGAGGGATGTGAGCAGGGTGACGTTGGCAGCTTTGCGCCTTCCTGCAGGTAGATTTAGTCCAATTTTCTCTAACCTTTCCCTTAAACACCGACCCCCATTTTTTGATTTGGCTCTGAAAAGAGAAAACAAAGAGAGAAAATAAATTTCCATGCAATTCACATTAAAATAACCATAATCCTAGTTTAAGCTTCGAGGTTTGAAAGGAAAGGAGAAAAAAACAATAAAAATACTATTCCTTAATATACCACACACCAGAATTTCTCGCCTCGTTATCTGAGGTAAGAGCTGGTGCTGAACACAGATCTTGGTGCTCCTGGGGAGGCTTACCTGCGAAGAACCCCACCAAGGAGGGAGGCGTTGAGACACTCGGGGGGTGAGAGTCTCCTCTGTACCTCCCCGACTGTCACCTTGTACTTGGAGGTGGAGCTGAGGAGAGAGAGGCGGCCGGGCACAGAGCAGAAAACCTCGTTGGGATTCGTGACTCCTCCAATCAGGCTGTCTTTGTTCATGGACAGGGTGGAGATGGTGGTGCCGTTGGCCTTCGAGGGGATGGGCACTGGAGACAAGGAAGAGGGAGAGAAGAGACCATGGCTGAGAGATCCAGACTCTCCAGGCAGCTCTCCAGCCCCTCCCAGACAGCAGCACGGCTGCCGGGATGTCTCATTAGTTCCTTATTTTCCTCAATGAAAGAAGCGAGGTGGAGTAATGAAACTAAACTAAATAAAGGTTAAAGGAAAGGAAGGAGCCTGGACACTACACTGGCCTGCATTCCCACACCTCCCAGCCCAGCTGTAATTAAAGCTGAGGTTTGGGTTGGTCTTCTGGAAGACTGAGGATTGTTCACAGTGTTGCTGGCTGGACCTGTGACCAGCTGCCCTCCCTGTCCCCTCTGGGTGCTCTGTGGAGATGGGTGGCCAGGCAAAAGGTGGTTGGTCCCGCTGGCCAGGATGCAAATCCTCTCCAGGGATTGCAGCTGCAGCCCAGGTCTGTGCCAGCACACACTGCATCCCACCAGGCAGGATCAACCACCTGAGCCAACATCTCCATTCCCTGCCCCAAACCTTGGGCTGGCCAAGAGCTGTGCTTCCATGATGTGCCCACAGGAGCCAGAGGAGAGTTTCTTTGCCTTCAGCTCTGGGATAAGCCCCACAAATAACCGCAGCCCTAAACTTTAATCATCCCTGGCTTAAAGGAAGCTTGAGAAGATCAAACCAAATTAATCCAGCACAAACTTCCTTTTGTTTAATGGGCAAAAGTCAGTTAACACAAGGTTAGGCAGGCACTGGTAACTGCAGCATCTCATTGGGCCTACAGCATCCCACCACAGCAAAGGGGATCTGTTTTCCCATTTGTCGTTCCATAAGAAATGTTCTTAGATGCGCTAAAGGTTTGTAAGTTAAAACTGTGGCTGAGACTTGTGCCAAATCTCTTCAGCTTTTATGCTCTGAAATTAATAACCAATTTAACTCGGGGGAAAAAAACAGGTTTTGAAAGAATCCAAAGATCATTTCAGCTTTGGCATTCTTTGTGCTTCCTCAGGAATGACTGTTCCACAGTCAGACAGTTCCTGCAAGTAAGACAGCAGTGAATTCCATGGTTTATAAAGGAAATACATATGCTCAAAATGAAACAGAAGCCTCAGAATTAACCAGGGAGGGTACATGGACTGGACCTACAAGGGGGCGCTTACAATCGGCATATTGTAAATCCAGCTCAACGACTTCTAACATGACAATAAAAATCAGCACATGCTACCTAAAAATGACTCATGTTTTAAGACTAAGGGATGAATGGAAAGGAGCTGAAGGACATGGAGTTTCTTCCCAGCACAAAACTTTCACAAAATCGAGGGAGCAAAGTGCAGAAAGCACCAATGCCCTGCTGGAGCTGGCAGCTGTGGTCAGTGTTTGCCATGACTGAGGTTGGTTCAGGGCAGAACAAACACAGGAACATCCCCCTGAAACCTAGGAAACCAGAACTATTTCCAGGAAGGAGCAACTTCAAAGCTTTCTTCCACAGTCCCAGAACAGGTTAGGTTAGTCTCTAGGGAATCCCTTAAAATCAAAAGTCAGAGTGTGGTTTGCAAACACCCATGCAGCACTGCTGAGGTGGGAGGCTCTGCAGGGTCCCAGCGAGGGGGTTCTGCTGCAGAAAAGGCCATCCCCAAACCAGACCCCCCTGGGGAGCAGGTGTTGCATGTAATATTGTGTGAAGAGCTGTGTGTAATTGATACACTCAGTAACCTGGATTATATTTAGGTACATCTGTGCATGCCTGCAATCATGCTGTGGCTGTGCTCAAGCCGCATGCGTGGCCGGGGACCTGCACACACCCAAGGGACAGCAGAGCCATGCAAGGAGAGGGATTGTGCCTCACCACACATCCATGGGACACAGCGTCTGGAGAGAAGGCAAACCCAGCAGGTACCAGTGTGACTTAACACTGGAGCCTATGGAAAACTGGGCTGAAAAAGGATCGGGTACAGCTCTGTGTTTGCCAATTACCCGACAGGCAGTGACAGGGAGGCACAGATGATATTGATGTGCAGCATGGAAACACAGTACTTGAGAAACATGGAAGTTTTAGGAATGATGCTGCTGTCAGAAACAAAGCCCTGGCAAGCTGTGCCCTGGAGACGACTGCTGTGAAGGGCAAAGCCCAGCACAACTGGGTCAGCCCAGCTCTGTGCCACAAGCAAACCAGGCAGGCACCAGCACTGAGCGTGGATTTTGGCATTGCTGCTCTGCCTCGACACCTCAGCCAAGGCCACAGCCCCTTCACTTTGGGCACATGCAGGTATGGGACAGGTGTCACACAGAGCTTGTGCCCTCACAGGGCACACGGGATGTGAGGGAGGGACAGAGCAGGAGGCAGTGCTGGGAGCTGAGCTGGGCCCCAGAGTCCTGCAGCAGTGCTTCATCCATTAGACAGCATTGCCTCAATACAACAAGAATAAACAAAGCCACATTTGCCATTAATTATGAATTATTGTTATTGAGCCTCACCTGCTGCTGTTTGCCTGGTCTGATCTGCAGCTTGTTTGCCCATAAACATGCTGCAGGAGGGAGACAAGCTACCATTAAAGCCTGACAGCTTTGTTTCCTTGGCTTTTGGGGAACCAAAATTGTCTCTTGTCATCTGAGTAAACCAAAAGTCCCCCTCGATCTTCAGTTGCTGCTTTCCTGTTCCCGCAAGCAGCAGGTGATCGGAGCACCTGAGCCAGCCTGCAGACAAGAAGGAAGCATGAGAGCAGTGTGGGTGCCCAGCACGATAGCCCAACACCCCGGTGGTGACCCCCTGAGCCCTTCTGAGCCCGGCCGGGAATCGTCGGGTGCTGCTCCCACAGCCTTGTGTCGAGGGCTCATCCCAGCTACGGCGCAGAGGAGCGACCCTTTGGAGCAGAGACAGGATCTGCACGATGAGGTGTGAGGCACAGAACAGCTTTAATGTGAGTGGGGGGGCCTGCAGTGTTGCTGTGTCACACAGCTGGGCACAGCAAGGACCTGAGACACACGTGGTGCTTTGCAGACAGAGATAGAAATGTTGCATCATGTCATTGCACTCATCGTGCCTTCTGATGTCTTGCGGGATCAGCCATAGGAGACACCCGTTTTTGGCAGAATAGGACATCACCTTTCCCACAGAGACCTGGCTCTCCCCCTGCTTGTCCCCCTGGCAGGAGCTCCAGCAGGTTCAGGTCCCACTCCTGACCATGGAAGACGGGCTTCTCGGCAGAAACACAGCCCAGAGATGCTTGTGCACACAGTGACAGACCAACATGCTACAAAGGCTCAGGAAGGACTGGATGCTGGTGCCCAAACAAGTGCCCCTCCAGTCCTGCCTGGTGAGTGGGATGGGTACCCCTGGGTCACCCCAGACCACCCTGCAAAGCTATAAATGGCAGGGCACAAGTGGGAGTTTGGGTTGATTCAGCCAAAGAAAGGGGAAGAAGGAGACCTCAGAACTTTAACAACTGCTTAGAGCACTCCTGGGGAATGCAAGGTCCTCTTTTTTCTCTGTTCTTATTATTTATCAATTATCAGTTATTGATGTTTGATTGCTTCACTCTGTCCTCCTAATTTTTTTCCCCTGTTCTTAAACTGCTCAGCATTCCTGAGAGGGTTTCTCCCATGGAAGTGTTGTTCACCCTGATTAATCCTGCTACTTCTAAATCAGCAATTCCAGGTGAGCTTGGCTGCAGATTTCAAAAACTAAAGCCCCTATGAAACATTTTGACCTGCCCTGGGGATGCTGCAGGTAGGCTGGACAGAGGTAAACATTGGAATGTATCAGAGGGGTCAGATCTGAAAGGGAAAACAGATTTTGGAATAAGATTATGCTGTCAGACCTCAAAAGGCTTCATGTGTTGCTGATCCTCAGCACATGGCTGGTACAGCACGAGCCACCAAAGCCATGAACTCACTCCTGGCTCAATCCAGCTCTTTAGTGCAGCTGGGAAAATTGAGGTACAGAGCAAGTTAAATGATTTACCATAGCTCAGGTACATGGGTATAATCTGTGTGTGTGTAATTCCAGTCTGTGGGAATGCCCTTCTAGGCAATCCAGGCTTCAGCTATTGCCCAAGTGTTGCAAGGAAATGTTATGCTGCAGGCTGATTACGTACAGCCTCTGTTTTCATAGCTCTGGATTTTCTGTAGGAAGCTGTGAAATCGAGCTGTTGGTCACCACATCATCTTGGCTCCTGGTGCTGTGGTGATTTGGAGAAGGGCAGTGTGGCAGTAACAGGCATGCAGTGGTATCTTGCTGAGTGTGTGAAGGGAAACGATCCTCATTTCTTCTGTACACCTCACAGGAAATGTTTCCATCATACTTAGCTTCTCACTGCAGCCTTGAACTTCACAGGGCAGGTGCCACTTGCAATCCAGGTTGTATTCCAGGTGTGTGTGAGCAGCAGTGGAGAGACCCAAACTCCCATGGGAGTCGCTTAGCCCCATGCTTGGAGCATATACTCATAACTTCACCTTCCCTGTGAATCACAAGGTTTGTGATCTCCCATCACAGAAGCCTTTTGAGTTGAGTCAGCTCTAGTTTGTCTTTTAAACATACCCTGGTGTAACTGTCAGATGATGAACCCCCACAACTGTGTTTGCTGTGGCTCAAAAAACCCTGATGCAGAGAGAGAGTGATTTCAAACAAGTCCTGGTGCCCAAAACCACCAAGGGCTTCATCCCCTGACTCCCCTGAGCTGGATCCTACACAAGGATCCTACACAAGGGGTTATCTCCTTGTGTCTGGCACAACCAGAGTGGAATTGTGTTATGACACAGGACAAGTCACTATCCCAGTTTGGGCTTGACTGTCTCCAGCAACAAATTGCAGATAATAATATAATAATGTCTACCTGGGAGGGATGTTGTGATATCAAATTAAAACTTGCCAAGTAATCTCTGGTGAGAGATTTCTCCAGAGGAGAGGTCCTTGGGTATTGAATGTAGCCAGGAGGAGCTGGTCCAGAGCCTGAGCACAGGATGTGATGATGCCCCTTGGAGCAGACAGGCAATGAAAAGGGAATTCCCATGAACAGCAGGAGTCCCCACACCTCCAGCGATGCTGCAGGTGGGATGGGATGTTGCAGACTTGTCTCCCTGAGAGTTTTTTCAGGACACAGCCAGTAGAAAGCTATAAACACGGCTGAATGGATTGCTCAGCTGTGAATCCTGTGAATGGAATAAGGAGCCTCATGCCTTCGAAGTGCCCCAAAAGAAAGCACCAAATTTCTGCCACTTCTGTTCTGGCTTGCAGTGGTAGGTCCTTTGACGTTTAAGTTCGAGGTAAAAAGAAGGAGCAGAACAAACCCATTCTTCAAAGACTTTTATCTAGAAAACCTTGGAGAATTTCCTGCTTTTGCCCAGTGAAATCCAGGACGAACCGATCCGCAGTCTTGCGCCTCTGCTTCCTCATCCTCCCTCTCCCAAATGGTCCGGGCTGAGGATGCTCCATGCCTTAGCTCCTGCATCTTTGTTCACCAAAATTTGTGGGTGAAATTACCATTTTGATTCCTGGAAATGGACACTTTGATATGTAAATATTCGGTGAAAAAGGTGCAGCTGCAGCCCTGCTCAGTCTTGGGTACGGGGATTGCCGGGAGCTGTGGGAGCCGGTGTCCGTGCTCAGGGCTGGCAGCAAACCATCGACTTCTGCGTTTAAGGGAAAAGAAAATTTGCCTACAAAAAGAGGAAAAATACGAAGTACTGACTCGTTTCCATAGGAGAAATGTGCTGCCTGCTTGCAAAATGATTTGTAAGCAGGAAAATTTGTGGTACTTGGGAATTGAGCTGCTTATCGTGGTGTTATTTGTTCTGTTCCATTTCCAGTTGGAGCTCGGGGTACCGTAAAGAGTAAAACAAGTCCAGAGGGAACATGCAAATCGCTGCCCGTCTTACAAGTCTATTTGCTTCTCTCCCCAAATACACTGCAGGTAAATTCTCTTCCTCGGTAAGGCGGAATCCCTGGATATCGGAGCTTTTATTGCGACATCCCTTTAAAAGTGGGAGTGCGCTACTGTTGAGGTTGCATTTTAAAGAGGTATCAGTGAATCGCCTTAGGAAACAACCTGGGACAAAGCAATCGCTCATCTTCAGGCACAACAGCGCTGTCTCCAGCCCCTCACCAAAGCCTCTCAGCTCCTCGTCCCTCTCCAGGGCCGTGCCCTTCTCAGCTCGGCTGCCTCGGGCATCGCTGCGGGACACGGACCTGAGCCGTGCTGCCCGGCAAGGGACACCTGCACCCTCCAAACCTGCCGCAGGTGCCGAGGTTTGGTTCCACGACTCTGCAGGTGCAGCGATGACAGCCCCAAATCCTTCGGTCTGTTCCCTAGCCGGGGGTCCCGCTGCTCTGACCCGCTCCGGGCCGGCAGCGGGGGGAAGCTCGGGCTGATGGATGTTTGTTTGTGCTCAGCCCCCGATGAAAGTGCTGCAGAGAGGTGAGGGATTGTTGTTGTCTTCCGGGAAGAGCTGTCAGTGAGCTCATCTAACCCTCGTTTGAATGTCTCTGATGTAAATTATAAGATGGAGATGCATATATAAAAGAATATCTGGATGTGGGTGTGAGCCAGGGGCGGCTGCTCCCGCCATCGCTTTAAAAGCCCTTTTTCAGGGAGGAGATGCTGCAGAGTTCAGCTGCTCCAATTTCCTGGTGTTTCAGCAGAGAGGTATTTATTGATGGTCCAGGGAAGGAGGTCAGAGCCATCAGCTGTATTTCAAACGCACACTCTGTAATTATCCTCTCTTCCCAGAGGGGATTATACAGGTATTCTCTTTATCTCGAATGCACGACCTGAACCAAGTCTCCGCGTCAAAGAGGCTCTCTAGGAACCACCATTATCAGCCTTTTCAAATGGAAGGATGGAAAGAATCTTGATTTTATCTGTGGGTTTTCGAGATCGCTGAGTTTCGATAGGTAAATGAATCTCGGACCCTCAGAGGAGAGCAGGGATACAACTTCAAACTATTCCCATGAGAAACCTAATCAGGTGAGGTCCCATGCCTATGCAAAACTCACATATTTAACATTTTGTTTCCCATGCAAATCCATTCATCAGGTTGGGAAAGAAATATGAAGTTGTCATGTGATATTAATTCCATTTTTCATTCTGTACCTCCGTTTGACCCAGTGAAGTCCCAGTTATGCTGCAGGTGTCTCCTGGGGAGCTTTGGGATGGATCAACGGAGCAGGAAGTTTTGGATTCCCCCCAGTCCATGAGTAAATGCTTGGTTAAGGATGATCCGTGCTGAGTACCTTGTGCTTTGATAGGAACGGCCAGATGATATAACATTAAAATTTAGTCAGCCCCCTGTACTCCTGCAGGACTTGGGAGGGGGATTAGAAAGGACTTTGCAATTGATAATTTCAGCTAATGCATTTTCCTGCTTCCCCATTTAGGAATGACTCAACCTCAAAAATGCTGCTATTCACAATAGTTTGTCAGTTTTTTGGAAACTGATCACAATTTGTGGTGAGTTCCCACATGTTTCCTTTCCATGCTTCATTTCATGGAGTGCATTCTGCTGTCAGGGGAGCCCTGATACCACAGCCTGAGCAGTAACTGCAGAAACACTTCGCTGGAAGGAATGAAACCTCAATGATTAAAATTCCCCCTAAATAGTAAAACTCAGGTATCTGAACCTTTGAAGGGAACGAATGAAAATTATTTGGGTTCTGCTTCTGAGTGACAAAGTGTTTGGAGCTATTTCCTGCACTGTTTAGTCTGGTAATTCACATTATTTCCCTCCCTCTTGATTCTAAATTACTTTTTCTGAATCTGCAGCTATGCCCTTCCATGTCTACATTAAAAAATTAACTATTTCAATTTCAGTTGAATTACTGAATAATTATTTTAAATTCAGTTCAAATTCTGCCTGTATAGATTTTATGTTTCACAGCACAGACCAAGCAGGTTTAGAAACAGGACTCTGGAGAGCTGGAAAATTTAAGCCAGAGGAATTGGAAATCCACACTGCTCCATGCTGACACCAAGGGAAGTTCCCCATCCAATGTCACCCCTGTCTGTGCTGCAGCGAGTGCTCCCAGCCCCACACACTCCTTAACTCTGCCTGTAGCATCAACCACCCCAAGTTTATTCCTTTAGCAGCACAAACACTTTGGCACCCAGTCTAGGAGATCTTTACGTATTTAAACAGTTTAATCAATTTTATAATAACATGCATGACAGATTTTCCCTGCATTCCCTATAGATGCACCTGAATTTGTGTGGCTGGGATCTCCATGAGCTAAAAAGGGGAGAACAAAGCTGTGACATCGCAGTGAGCGGCGGCCGATCCTGTGGAAGCCGCCGCGATGTTCCTGTCAATTTGTTAAATCTGTTCAGGTTGTTGAAGGGCAAAAGACCATGCAGCAAAGATTAGACATGAATAATAACAGAAAAAAGTCCTCCCTTCATACTGAGCTCGCTGCCAGCCTGCTGAACTGGTGGGGTTTCAGTCCGGGTCTGACCGCAGCAGCGCGAATCTCTCAGTTCAGCAGCTCCTCCGGAGCTGCCAGCTTGTTCAGGGATTGTTCTGTGGACAGGCACTGCTCACCCACTGTCACAGCAAAGAAGGCTTTTCCTTCACCTTGCTCAGATGCCCTAGGTTGCTGACACCAGTGTACTGGTGAGACAAACCCTCTGGTGATGGTTTTTCAATAGCTGCCCCATCTCCTGCTAACTGGGATCTTGTGCTGGAAACCTCCCTAAGCACCCTCGATCAGATCCTCTGCTTGTACCTCTCCACCCTGGGATGGTGGCTCTGCTTTCTCCCATGTATGTGGCCACTTTGGGGTTCCCGGGGAGCCCTGGGGACACCACTTGCTCCCTGGGACCTGTCTGACCAGTCCTGAGGGAGCAAGGCCTCGCTCCCTGGCGCCTCTGCACTCTGGTGACTGATGCCAGATAAATGTCTGAGATAGAGGGTGGGGAGACTCAGCCCAGCTGGAATCCCAAGCACGCACCACAGACACTGCAATGGATTTTTAAGCCATGAAGGTGAACCTGCTCCCAGTTCCCCTTGTTCTGCTCCAAGCCCCAAGCTCCTGCCATGCTGTGTTTTGGGGTTGTTTAATTGCAATGGGTACCTTGGGCTCGTTTCTAGCAATTCCCTCTCACTCCCATGTGCCTCTCTGTCCTTTCCCCACAAACCACAACACTTCTCACCAAAGGGAAGGCAATACCCAGGCATGGCAGACTGGGCTGGGGACGGGCCAGGGAGATGAGAGCTGAGCACGCAGCAGCTCCAAGCATCACATCCAGATTTGCTAATTAGTTCCTTCATTAAGAAGTAAAATAAACAAACAAATGGAAGGACAGCAAGAGCAAGTAATTCCCTGGATCACACAGGAGAAGGTGGGATGGTTTAGTGGTTAGAGTGTTAGTCGAGGACTTCAGAGAACCTCATTTAGGCGCTTCAAATAATTAAGAGAGATGGAAAACATTTTTTTTCCTGAGATCATGTATTTTGGAATATTATTAAACTGAGAGGAATAGTTTGTGTTTGCCTCTGCTCTGCTGCAGGCTTAGTATGACCCTGGGCTACAGTGACATTGATGGGTCCCTAAAGTTCCTGCCTGTGTCTATGCTGCTGTGGGTGTGTGTCCTGATGGGCCTCAGTGAGGCAGGTACCTGTGCTGTCACACAAATTAAGATCATGGCACCACTTACTTTGCAGGGACAAACACCACAGGTGTCACCTGGCCAAGGCTGTCCTGCTGCCAGTCCACCTGTGGATGAAGTAGCCCCTGTGGGAGCCAGGTTGGTGATGTGACAGTGGCAGCCAAACTGCAAAAATACCTCACAGCCCCCAAAATAAAGGGAAAGGTGCTCCAGAGCAAGCCCAACATGTCAGTGCTGCTCTCTTGGTGCTGTCCATGGAGGATCCTCACCTGGAGCAGAGGTGCTGCTGCTTTGGATCAAGCCACATGCCAAAAAACAACCCAAGCTGGCTTCCCTGAAACTACCCTTTAAGAGTTGCTCTTTATTGCTAACAAAGAAAAAAATTCATTTAAAAACATCTAATTAAACAGTAAGTCATGACAAGGTACATGAAACTTGGAGATAACACATGCCTGGGAGGCACTGGGGAGGTTGAGACAAAGCCCAGCACCTTCACCAGTACCCGCATGCGTTATCTCACATGAACACACACCTGGGCTTATCCTGGTGCAATTATAGGACATTAAAAATATAACTTTAATGGAGGAATGGTGATCTGGATGCAGTTCAGAGTAAAAACTTTCTTTTAAGTTTCTCTGTTTGATTAGTAGGTGTTCCTGCCGTGCACCGTGTGTGCACGAGGGGGAAGTGCCAGGATCAGGAGGTGTGACTGTTTTGAGGAACGCTGGTTCCTCAAATCTCCCGGTGTGTGCAAGGGCTTGTCGAAACTTTAAAGCATTTGTGAGCAGCACTAAGACAGCAAAAGTTCCAGTCAAGACCTGGCTTGTCCCAGGTGAGCCCCTTTTCCTACTCAGGCAAGCTGCTGCCGCAGGTGAAGCTGCAGAGAGCTGGGAGGGGTCTCCAGCAAACCCAGCACCCTGCAGCTGACTGGGAGCCAAGTACCTTCACCCACAGCCCTGGACAGTCCTATAAAAGCTGTCTTAGCAGCCCCAGGTGTTTTACAGGATGACTTCATTTATTACCTTGCTTGTCACAGGAAATGATGTTTATCTAATCTACCATTCTTTCAGGATTTTTTTTTCCCCTGCCACATCTAGCTTTTTATATTTCTTACAGCTCAATTCCTCCTTGCGCCAAAACAAAGGAGAAATGGCACTGCTGCCGTCATGCCTGTGCCCCAGTCCCACCAGCTTGAGAAGCTGAGAAGCTTCAAAATCTGGAGCTCACGTGCGGTGGGGAGTGAATCTAAGGATCTCAGTCTTAATCTCCCTCCTCTGCCGCATTCCTTAGTAGTGACAGCTACTCCTTGCAATATTCCTGACTGTGGGCTCTGAGGCACAGCTTTCCATCTGTCTGTCCAGTATCCAGCCAAACAGGTCCACATTCCTGAGCAGAAACGCTAGCACTGCCCCTCGGAGCGGCTCGAAAGCCTCGCATGGAAATTGGAACAAGTCACAAACATGAGGGAGGGCAAGAGCAGCCAGATCCACAGACACGAGAGACACTGACAGGACACAGCCAGGTCCACAAACACCAGGCACAGCAGCAGGACCAGATCCCACTGCCCCAGCACGGAGCCCTGGGACATGTGCTGTGCGCACCTGGGTGCCAGGGTGAGCCCACACTAGTCACACCCTGCTCTGTCTCTACTCCAGGTTGTAAAATGCCACAGCCAAAATTTGTGCCCGCAAGCGGGTGCACTGGCCCCTGTGGCTCACCCTGCTCCTGCTGCCACAGGGCCCCAGCTCACTCCGGCCCACTGCCAGCAGGACTCTGGGCTGCTCACGCACCCGAGTGTGTCCCCAGGTGCCAGAGAAAGAGATTTGTATTTTTCTTTGTAATAAAAAGGCTCTCTCAGAAGCTTTCTGCTGATCCCAAAAGGATGTGAAGGCAATAAAACCCCTCCTTATTTTACAACCAAGCTGCAGGATTTTTTGCTACTGAGCACAACGACCTAATGCTTGATTTCATAACCAGAAGGTTGCACCCTGCACCAGGAGCTCAGGGCTTGCTGAGTCCCCAGTTTTATGTCTGGAGGGGGTCTCTGTAGCTGACCTGGGCATCTAAACAGCAGGGCAGCAGGTGAGTGAAGCAGAAAATTCCTGAGCTGCTGTAGACTAAAGCAGACAGAGCCTCAACTAAACTTTTTCAGAGCTAATTTTAATGTTTTTTCAGTCTAATATCTTCCTGGTCTTATATAAATGCTTGGAAAGAAAATTAAAATTAATAATAATAATAATAATAATAATAATAATAATAATAATAATAATATGGAAAGAAACATTAAGAATAATAATAATAATAATAATTAACACAGAGTAATAATATCATCATCATCATCCCAACCACAAACAGTAAAACAACAACAGACAAGAGAGGGACACATCAAAACATGTTAAAATACTTTGGAAGAAACAAGGGAGAATGAACAAACGGGGGTTCAAGACATTCATAAATGCTCTGGTGCCCTACCCAAAATTTTATCCGTTTAATTCCCGAACGAAATCTATTGCCCCATTTGTCACAACAGCACGGGGGGAAAACTCATCCTCCGTTTTTCAGAGTTATCACATCTCTCCCCGCTCCCCGTGAAATCGCAGCTAACACACCGCACCCCACAACCAAACCGGGCCCCCTCACCGGGGGTTTCCCGGTACCCCGCATCACCCGGCGCCTCCAGCCCTAAGGATCACCACGGCGATAACGAACCGGAACCAGACCCGAGGGCAACGGTGGAAATGGATATTTGAAAGCCTGTTTCCAGCCGGGATCTGCCTCCCTGGGCTGCACCCGCCGCCGGGACCCGGCTGTCCCCGCCGCGATGCGGGCACCGCGCAGCTACCGCCGGGACTGAGGGATGGGGGATCCCGGGGCTGTTTCCCGAGCCCGTGGTGGGGTGAATCCCCGCTTTTCCTCTCCACTTGTTTCATTCGGGGTTATCTGCAGCCAAAGGGTCGGAGCGCTGCGGGCTGGGGAAAATACTCGGAGGGGAGAGGGTGGCAATGCACCGCGTCTGCGAGACACCCACAAAATCCCGGGAATAATATTAACGGCTGAAACCGTGGAAGTTTATTTAAGAAGGAAAAGGAGGGAAAACAGACACGCAGTCAGGGATGCTCCCACATAGCGCGCCGAGGCTCCGGGCAGCATCTTCCCCGCGGCGGGGTCCGTCCGTGCGGGGGGACATCGGCAGTGACCCCTCTGCCGCCGGGATGGCCCCGAAATCCCGGGATACTGGAGGGGACAGACTGCGGGAATAGCGCGGGGCTGCGGGCTGTTACCTCCCGTTCCGGGCTGTTTCTGACCGGGGACTAAATGCGACTCCAAGGACGGGAGTTAAAAGGGAGATTTGGGGAAGGTGATTAATATTTTGTTGAACCAGGACAACAGTTATCTCGGCAACTAATTAGGCGAGATATATCTGTTTTCACACGCAAAGATTTCTATCGGGTTTCTGTCGGATGGCCATTCCGTCAGGAATCTCAGGATTAATCGGTTGGTGCGATTTAGGAAAAAACTGCGCTTTTTAGGGTTTAGACCTTCGCTCTTTTCAGAGAGGAGGTCCTCGAGCCTCGCTGCCCAGCCGCACCCTCGGGCACTTTCTGCCCGGGACCCGCCGGGAGCTGCCTCAGATGATTTTAATTTAGTTCTATTTTTCCTGGGGTGTCATTCACCCGCGGGGGCCCGGGCTCGGCTCTGGCCCCGCTGGGGCTGCAGAACACAGCTCAAAGCTGACAGAGCCAGCGCAGTGAGAATGACCACATTTTATACATTTAAAAAAAATAGATAAAACTAAATATAAAGGAATTTATTCCCCGGGCCGTGTGGAGGACAGAGGCGTTTAATCCGGGATTCCCGGCTGCAGATTCCGTAATTCCTCCGATTTCTTTTGAGCTGAACTCGCCCGTTTGGGAGCTTCCAGGGGCAGGCAAAGGGGAGCGTGGCCTTCGGCTCCGGTCCCCGTTCTCCCGATCCCCGACAGCGCGATGGGTGACGGAGCGATGCCAGGACAGAGCCCCGCTGCTGCCGCAGCTTCCAGGAACCCCCGGTGGCTCCGTCCCCCCGCTTGCAGCGTGGCTGCCCAATTCCCCCCACAAACACGCTCCTGCCTTTGGATTTATCGATTTCTCCAGCAAACTCGGAGCTTCGCGCTCCAAACACAGGGATAATAATAGGAAAAAAAAAATAATAGAAAAGAAGGCAAAAAAATAGGGACGGAAAAATATATTAATATTAAAAAAAAAATAAAAATTAAAATACCCAAACGAGAATAGGCTTGGAAGAACAAGTGTCTGTGAGCACAGGAGCTGCGGTTGGGCTCTTTGCACCATTCTCACCTTTAGCCAGAGGTATTTTAATTTTATTTTTCCTTTCTTTCTTTTTTGTTTTTTTTTTTTTTTTTTCCTTTCCAAGACTAGAGGACCAGAGAATATCCAAGGGCAAAAAACAGGCGCTAAACAACAACAAATCCTCCCGATAGGAAACAAAAAATTCTCAGTAATGGCGCTTTTGGAAAAAGGAGGGGGAAACCCCCAACGAACCACTATAACTCCAGCTAAACTTCCAGACAAACATTCCTACTGCGGGGTGTTTCCCCCGGGTTCCGGGGTGCTCCTGCCCGGCCCAAGCCGCGGAGGTACGGTCGGTACCGGCCCACGCACCCCTCAGCTTCTTGCAACCATTCCTCACGGCGGAATGTTTAATGAAACGCCTCTCCAGCGTTCTGATTAAAGCTCAATTAATGCGGGTCATTAATGTCCCGCTGGCAGTCGCGTGTTCCTAGAACAGCCTTTTCTAGGGAAAGGGGCTGAGTCGCGCCGGGAGCGCCGCTCCCCCAGTGAAACGACCGGTGGCAGCTGGGGAAGAACCACAAATTCGGGGGGTTTTGTGCAGTTTTACCGGGGATCGGCCGGGATCAGCACCGGGACTGCGGGGCTGTAGCACCCGCCGGCCCACATTACCGACCCGCCCCGGTGACTGCGGTTCCGTTCGCACCGGGGGTCGGCCGTTAAACGCGTCCTTCCCATCCACGTATTTCTGTAAAAAATCGCTGGGAGAAGCCAAGAGCAGTGCTGGAATATTCCATAGTAGGGATCGCCCCGAGCACGGCACGGTCGCTCCCGGGCCCCCCTCCTCGCTCTCATAATGCCCCGGCGGAAGGTTTAGTATAGAAGTATTTTAGGGAGTTGAGCTGTTCTACCCACCGGTTCGCTGGGATGTCGGGGACTGGTCAGCGTGCGGGGCAGAACCGGACGCGGGAGATCCCGGGGGTCGAGCGGGACCTCAGCCCCCCAGCCCCGGTTCTGAAGAGGCAGAGTCTCCGCAGACCCGGGTTTTGCCGAGGTGGGGGGCTGCGGGACGCTCCTGGCTGCAAGGACGGGTTAGCACCGGCCCCAAAGCCGCGCTACTTCTCCGTAAAACGCGTCCTTCCCCTCGGTACCAGTCCCGCCGAACCGGCCCGGTTCGCCGCGGTCCGGGGCGGTGGGAAAAGGTTCGCGGCCCGCGGGGCTCCGGCGGGACCGGGAGCACCGGGAACTGCCGCCGGGGCATCCCCGGGCTTTTCACACAATCCGTACGCGGCCGCAGGCGGAGTGAGCCCCGGGGCTCCTCGGCAGTAGGGTCCTCCCGTCCGGGCCCTTCGGTACCGGGAAGGAGCGGCGGCCACAGTACCGCCCGAGGGAAAGCAGCGGGCCGGAGGCGGGTGGGCGACCTGGACCGCCGGGACCCGCCGCTTTCGTTTTAGTCTCGCCGGGGACAGCAGCGAACCCTTCCCGACGGACGAGGGCAGCTCCGCGGGGGGACCCGACGCTGGGGAGCCCCGAGGGAAGGAGCTGGGCCCGGTCCGGTGCCGCTTTCCTTTGAGCCGCCGCGCTCTTACCTTTCTTGATCACGGACTGATCGAGCAGATTCATCCCGCCGTCGTCCACGGCCTGAAAGCACCGAGAAAAGAGTCGTCAGCCGGCTCCTGGCTGCTCGCAGCGTGGGAACCGCGGCCCAATCCACCCGCTGCCCCCGGCCAGAAGGAATTCTGAAGGCACGAGCGAGCCCCAGTAATGGGAATCCCCGTCCCGGTGTTTCTGCTTGCCCGGGGGTATGGACGCCGTGGGAGTCCCGGCCGGGAGTCCCCGGTCGCACAGGCAGAGGGATCTGTCCCCGTCCCCGCGCAACCAACCCAACCCGGGCACCCTCCCGGTGCTCCCGCCGTCCCCCCGTACCTGGATGTCCTCGAGGCCGTGGTGGCCGAGGCCATGGAGGCCCAGCGGGCCGTCGGCGAGGCCGTGGCCGCCGTCGGGCAGCCCATGGAGCAAGCGGGGCACGGCGGGGTACTCGCGGCGTGGGTCGAGCCCCAGGGCGCGGTGGGTCTGCGACAGCAGCCCCGGCTCGTCCTGCCGGCCGCGCTGCGGGGGCCAGGCCGGCTGCTGGTGCTGGTGCAGAGGGCTGAGCGCCGCGTACGGGTCCGCCAGGTGAGGGTAAGCGGGCTCCTGGCCCTGTGGGTAAGGCAACGGCGGCTGCGGGTACGGCGGGGGGAAGTAGGGCGGCTGGAAGTCGGCGGCGGGCGTGTGGCAGAGCGGCGGCGCCGAGCCATAGGGCGCCTGGTTGAGCGAGGGCAGCTGCGGCAGGCGGGCCCCGGCCGGCGCCCCGGGCAGCCCCTCGGCACGGTCCTGCGGCGGCGAAAACAGCGGCGGTGAGGCGGGCACGGACCCCCGGCCCCAGTCCTCGACTGTCCCGTCCCCTCCCGCCCTACCCTACCCTACCCGTGCTCGTCCCGCACTCACCATGCCCGGGTAGCTATGCACAAGCATCGGTGCGGGCCCGCGGCAAGCCCCGGGCGGGCCGGGCCCCGGGGGTGCCCCCGTCTCCGCCCCTCTATCCCGCCGGAGCGGCGTCTCCCATCGCCCGCCCGCTCTTCTGCGCCGGCCCCGACTCCATGCACGCCAGTTATAGCAGCGGGGGCGCGCCCGCCGCTCCGGGAGCGCGCGTCAGAGCGCGGGGACGGGGACGCGCCGCCCGCTCCCGCGGGGCCCCGACGGCTCCCGACAGCGGGCGCGGCGGGACGGCGGCAGGAGGCGGCCGGGGCGGGGGGCGAGGGAAACCCGCCGCCCCCTGACACCGTGGTTGGTGCTACCCCCGCGCTGTCGGGCGGCCCCGGTGGTCTGTCGCACGGTACAGCACACCCTTCCCCCGGTGCCACCCGGGGTCCCCCTGCCCCGGGCCGAGCCGCCTGAGAGTCCTGTCGTGGAGCGCCCCGAGCCGCACCGGGGAGAGACCCCCGAGGGTCGGGAGAGCTCAAAAGTGCGGGCGGGCTGTGGGGCCGCGGCGGTGCTCTACGGTTTGACTTTATTATCCCGGGCCGTGTGCGGGAGGGGCCCGGGGCCGGTCCTGCCGGGAGAGCTCGGGGCTCCTCTGGGAGCGCTTCACCCAACTCCCCGACGGGGAGCGGGGAGCTGCATCTTGGACTGGGTACAGCGAGAAGTGTCTGGGAGTGCTCCGGGGCTGGCTCCCTGCCCGAAGAGACGGACGGGAGGATGGGCGACGAATGCAACAGAGACAGGGGAAAACGGGGAGCACCGACGGGCAGCATGCCTGCCTCTCCGCCCTCCTCCATTCCTCCCCCCCCGCCTCTCCATTCCTCCCTCCGCCTCTTCATCCCTCCCCCATTCTCTCTTTGAGCCCTCCCTCCGGGGCAGGACGAGGCGGGCCCCCAACACCGGGTCCCCGAGCGTGGACACCGGACACCAGCGGGGCGAGCCGGGCAGACGGGAAGGTCCCGGCAGCGGCAGTGAGTGACCCCAATGACACCCCCCGCTCCCCTCGATATTGTGGCCACGCAGGTCGCACGGCGGAGCGGCGATGCCCATCCGCACGGCATCGCACTCTCACGCCCCGACACACACTCGTGGCACCCGGACACCAGGTTCACAGCTTTCCGCGGCCCACGGGCACCGTGTCCGGGCTGTGGGGTGGCATGTCACGGCAGGTCCCCGCGGTCTCACCGTGCCACCAGCAGGCTGCCGGCCGCCCGTCGCTGTTCCATCGGCAGCGCGTGTTTTACGTGGAGCAGAGCATAAACCCTTCACCCCCAGCTGTAACACGCCGCGCTGTGTGATCGACACCAACAAACACAGCCCCACACTGCAGTTAATTTAATTCCACTCTTCCCGCCCCAAGCTACAGCTCCCTTCATTTTCATTTTTCCTCTGAATTCCCACAACTCAGACCTCTTTGATTTCCAGGTTTAATTAACAATGCTCATTAAATGAATTTTTATTCATTTCTTTTAATATTACCCTGCCACCTGTCTTTAGGAGGCAAGGGCTGATCGTTTATTCTAATTTATTTCTGCTAAAGATGGCATTTAAGGGTGGGAGGAGGGAAATGCATAGGTATAGAGGGCTGATCCATTCAAATCTCTTCATCCCCCTCAAATGCTCTTCAAGGACGCTGCTCCTGGAAGTTCTGTATTTATTTTCCACCAGATCCATTTCATTTGCTAGGAAAAATTGGATTGGACATGCTGTGTTTTGCAGTTATGTTCCAGTTCATTCTTAATGTCCCTCGCTCGTCTAATATAATGTCAAGTCTTTATTCATCTGAAAGAGGTGAAACTGTGCAAAATCCAGGCGGGAAGGGTTGTGAGTTGGCCTGCACAGGACCACAGGCGAGCAGGATTATCCCTTGCAGCAGCTTGGAGGGAAGCTGTGTTTCCACCCAGAAGTGAGACAGAGCAGATGAAACCTGCAACACTGAGAGACAAAGAGAAGGAAAAACAAAAGGCAGAGCTGTCCCACTGCCCCTCACAGAACATGCTGGGCAAACTGGGGTGGTGGGAACACATTAGGCTGGGGCAGTGGGCTAGGGCAGCCTGCAGCTGTGGGGATGTAGAGCTGCTGGGGGGTGTTGCCCTCCCCAGCACAGCACAACAATGCTCAGGAAGGAGAAAAGGTACCTTGCAACAGACTCTGGGCTTTGGGAAACACCCAGGAACTACCCTGTCCTGGCACCTTCTCTCACTTTCTCTGGGAGCACAATCAGCCCCTTCCCAGCCCTGGGTCTTGCTCAGCAGCACTCTCAAAGCCCTAAAAGGAGCAGAACTATCCTTGCACGTTGTCCAAAACTTGCCTAAATCCTTCACTGCCCCACACCCTCTGTACAGTGCCTGTCTGATGATAAGGGCAAACCAAACCCCTGGGCCTCTCATGGACAGGAGGCACTCATTAAGTCACCAGCGCTGTTGTTGAGCAATTATTCACTTTCACCTGCTGTCCCAAGGTCCCAGGCAGCGCCCAGAACTGTCACACAGGGGGCTGCCAACACACTTTCCCAGAAGCTGCCTGGTTTTGTTACTGGTTCAACCTGACCAGGACAATTGCTTGGGTCACCCGAGCACAGGAGGCTCAAACACAGCTCCCCACTACGTGTTCTTTAGCATCCTTGTTTAAGGACCACAAGTCCAGCTGTGCTTGTGTTTTGCTCTGCCAAACATCCTTTGTGGTTCCTAGCAGTGATGCAGCCCTGTTGAGGACCTCAACACCAGAGCTGCCTCTTTGTCACCCCAGCTACAGGGAGCATTTGCTGTGAGTCTGAGCGAGGTCTCCATCCCACTTCTTGCATGTGGACCCAAGCCAGAAATCTCTGAAAAACTGGTTTTGTAACAAAGGTCCCAGAGCTCCTTCCCAGGAGATCCCCAGCACTGCTAGAAACATGCGAGGGGCTTGAGGCAGCAACTTCTGCTCCTGGGGGTCAGCAACAAACATACTGGTGGAGCAGGGTGATGAGAGCACCCAGACTAAAGTATGTGAACGGAGCTCTTCCCTAATCAAAGATAAACCAGTTCTCCAGAGCTCAGCTTCCATCAACACCTCAGGGAAATACATGCTGCCCCTATTAATTCCCACATTCCCTTCTCGGAAGGAATCTCCTTGCTATTGGTCTGGAGAGTCTGGCAGGACTTTGGGGAGATCAGGGATGCTGCTGAGGGTTGGGAAGGGAGTGTGGCTTGCTCCTCAGGCCTCAACTCTCACCACCCCTGATACATCTCAAGGCAGGAGGGAAGGGGCTGCTCTGGGTTCTGGCAGCACAACAGCCAAATAACAACCTTATGAAATATGTAATTTTATTGCCAGTGCTTTTGGGATGAGATGAATAAATGCTGTAAGATAATGTGTATTACGATCAGGTTTGCAGTGGCACTATGACACTTAAGCTGTCAAAGAGAAACAGAATGTCGATCTGCTCCTCTGGGGCCTTGTCCATCTTGTTGGAGCACAGTGAACCATCTGCTTGCTCCTGGAGAGCATGTCCTGCTGTTGGAAATGCACTGGGAGATGAAGCACAGTTTGCTTTGGGTGTTGCTGTCTGCAATCCCACTCCATGCTGGGATCTCAAACTCTGGCAGAGAGGGGACATTAGATGATGCCACATCCACTTCTCTGGCACCAGATCATCCATGCCTGTGGATGCCAACTGCCAGGGGCAGAACCTGTGATTGGGCTTGCAAAGCTCAGGGTGGCTGAGGATGCCCTGCAGCCTTTGAAGCCTTGGCCAGGGTGCCGGAGCACCACCTCCCTCACGTGGGCAGAGCCAGCTGGGCATGCTGGGGCCTGTGGACTGGCATGCATGGAGCCAACAGAGATGCCCACGTGGCAGGAGGCTTCCAACATCTCCAGTGCCCTCCCCTCCTGAACTTGCAGTGCTCACTGTTGTTAGCATTCAGTCTTGGGGAGGCAAACCAGTCTTTTGGGGAGTGCTCTGTCCAAGAATGTTTGGAAAGTGTCCTGGGACAAGAGAGCAGTGATATTATTCAAGGAGCTCTTCCATCTCCACTGGCATTCAGCCTGGCAACATCCCAGAGCAAGGTGGGTGTCTCACCCCTTCCACTGTCAGCTCAGGAGCTGTGAGGGGCTCACAAGAAGCGTATTTTGTTTCACACAAAGAAACGAAGTACATGACAAGACATCAGGGTCTCAGCAAGGGTCCAGATCTGGTCCTGCTCACACCTGAGGACTTTACACTGAAGAATGTGAGAATGAGGTGCAGATGCTCCTCTCCAGGCACCTGCTGGTGGCCAAACCCCACTCCCTAAAATGGGGAAAGATAAAACTGGAGGACTTCCTGGGCTCTTGGTTTGCTCTCAGGTAGCCTCTCAGGGAATTAAAGACCAACAACCAAAGGCCTCTGGGTTAGGACTGTGCTAGTGTTGGCACTGTGGGTCCAGGATGGATCTCTAGTCAGGGCTGAAGCTCCAATCACTGCCCACGGGAATGAACCATGGCCAAACCAGATCAGCTGCCCACAGCAAGCCCAGCACCATGCTGGGGATAGCAGAACATCCTCCTGGTGATACAGGTCATAGCTCTCATTAGCACTAATTAGCGGCTGTCACTAATGGGAAGCCCACACCTCTGACCAGAGGCAAGAGAGTGTACAGGACTGGGAACACTTGAAGGTAAAGTCTTTGAGGGTTTGGGTATTTTTTCTGACACTGCATTGTATTCCTAACTTTTCCTGCTGGTGCTTCCCTGTGGTGCAAGGATGTGTTCCTGGCAGGCTGAGGAGCTTTTCCCAGTCCAGCTCCACAATGTCCTGCTCTTTCCCAAGGCCAGGAGGCTCATTTGCCTGTTTGGCTCACACTGCTTTGCTGGGAGCACCTGCCTTTTTTCCAACTTGCACTGGCTGCTCAGGGCTGAGCTGAAAAGATCTGAAGATACTTTCCCTGAGCAACAGCCTCTTCTCCAGTTGTATAAGGCATTCTCTCTAATAAAGCAGTGAACCAAAAACACAGTGCAAAGCAGCAATACACTCAGAGCCAGCCCTCCTTTTGAGGCAGCTTCATGCTTGGTTTTCCCTTGATCAGACGATTCCACAGCCCCCTCCAACGAGTTCTGATTACTTGGGCTGGCAGCACAGCTCATCCCGGAGAGGCAGCAGCTCCTAGAGAACTCCTCGGCTGACACCTGGTGGAAAAGCAGGAGCGGGAACTAGACACGGACGGGGTCCCTTTTCTCTGTGAAACAAAGCTCACCCGCCCAGGTTCCTGATGACAGTTTGCAGGCTGAATTCTTCCGGAGGTGAATCGACATCTACTTCTTGAACGGAATACTGTGCCGGCAGTGAAGTGCTCCTGAAGCATTGCTTCTGCCAAAGCACGCTTGGCCCCTGCACCTTCCTTCTCAACACTACGTACCACATAATTCTGCCTCTCTTGTCATCTGAATCGACACGGAAAGCTTCTCAGCAACATCTCGAATAGTGAACTGTGCCTAGATATGAAGTCTACTTCCCTCTGAAACTTGAACTTGTTCCACGTTCCTGGGACAGTCTTCTTTCTTTCACAAGAACCAGAGCACCTCTAAATCACGTTTCTCTCTTCAGGTTGAAGTACCACCACGCAAATAACTGCCTTGCAAGGACGAAAGCCTCGGAGAAATGTCTCGCGCAGAAAAAGGAGCAGGATAAAAATATGCCTGGCATGTTTGCTGTCGCTCAGACAGATGCATTGTGTTGAAAGAATTGTGCCTAAAAAGACTTATTCGGCGAGTGCTTCTATCCTGCAACATTTCACAGAGCAAGAGCAACAGAGAGACACTTTGGGTTTGGGAAAAAAAAAGAGGTACGAGTGCAAGTGTAGCTGAGGCAAAATCGTGATCAACAGATACACAGAGGCAGTGTGTAGTAAACACCCCGACAAGGAGAAAAGCTACATCCCATGTCTGGAACTCAATTTATCCCATCAACTTCCAGCAAATAATAAAGAAGCACAGTGCCATGCTTCTCGGAAAGCTGTCACTGTAGGTCCAAGGGACATCCTCAACGGTGCAGAATTTCAGTAGGCAAAAGCCCATTCCAAGCT
>JAGMWU010000063.1:113819-173367 GCA_018697195.1 Certhia americana
GCCAGCTGGGGTCTGGAGTCCATCCTCGATGGTGCGGAATTTGGGCCGGGAGGAGCCCATTCCCGGCTCCAGTGGGGTTGACACGAGCAGGGTCCCATTTCTCCTAGAAACAATGCTCACCCAGCCATGTTCCTGGTGTCAGTTTGCAGGGCGCGACTACCACTGCAAATGCAGCCTGCTTTCTGGCTGGTGCCAGCTGGGGTCTGGAGTCCATCCTCGACGGTGCGGAATTTGAGCCGGCAGGAGCCCATTCACTATCCAGAGGAGTGGACACGAATGAGGTCCCTTTTGTCTGGGAAACAAAGCTCATCCAGAAATGTTCCTGGTGTCAGTTTGCAGGGCGCGACTACCACTCCAAATGCAGCCAGCTTTCTGGCTGGTGCCAGCTGGGGTCTGGAGGCGGAGTCCATCCTCGCCGGTGCGGAATGTGAGCCGGCAGGAGCCATCCTGCTCCAGAGGGTGGACACGAAACAAGTTCCCTTTTCTCCTAGAAACAAACTTGACCAGCCATGTCTGGTGTCAGTTTGCAGGGCGCGATACTACTCCACGCAGCTGCTTTCGGTTGCGGGCGGTGGAGTGGTGCCAGCGGTGCTCTGGAGTCCATCCTTGACGGTGCGAATGTGAGCGGTAGGAGCCATTCCTGGTCCAGAGGGGTGGAACGAAAAAAAAGCCCCTTTTCTCCTAGAAACAAAGGCTCACCCAGACAGTCCTGGTGTCAATTTGCAGGGCGCGATTAACACTCCAAATGCAGCTGCTTGCTGGGTGGTGCCAGCTGCATCCAGAGTCAAATCCTCGACGGTGCGGATATTGGAGCCGCAGGAGCCCATTCCTGGGTCCAGGGGGTGGACACGAACAAAGTCCCTTGTCTCGTGAAACAAGCTCACCCAGCATGATATGGTGTCAGTTTGTCAGGGCGGAATTACCCCTCAAATGCAGCCTGCCTTTACGGGTGGTGCCAGCTGGCATCCGGAGTCCATCCTAGACTGGTGCGGAATGTGAGCCGGCAGGAGCCCATTCCCGCTCCCGAGGGGTGTACACGAACAAAGTCCATTTTCTCCTAGAAACAAAGCTCACCCAGCCATGATCCGGTGTCAGTTTGCAGCGCGATTACCACTCCAAAGCAGCTGCTTCTGGGTGGGCCAGCTGGCATCCAAGTCCAGCCCGAGGTGCGTATTGGTGACGGCAGGAGCCCATCCCCTGGGTCCAGAGGGGTGGACACGAACAAAGTCCCTTTCTCCTAGAAAACAAAAGCGTCACCCAGCCATGATCCTGGTGTCAGTTTGCAGGCGCGACTACCACTCCAATAAGCAGCCTGCTTTCCGGGTGGTGCCAGCTGGCATCCGAGTTCGCCATCCGACTGGTGCGGACATGTGAGACGGCAGGAGCCATTACCGGCTGCAGAGGTGGTGCACACGAACAAAGTCCCTGGGTCTCCTAGAAACAAAGCTCACCCAGCACAGTCCGGTGTCAATTTGCCCAGGCGCCGATTACACTCCAAATGGCAGCCTGCTTTCGGGTGGTGCCAGCTGTGCTCTGGCGCCCATCCTCACGACGGTGCGGAATTTGAGCCGGGCAGGAGCCCATTCCCGGCTCCAGAGCGGTGGACACGAACAAAGTCCCTTTTCTACTAGAAACATAAGCTCACCCAGCCATGATCCCTGGTGTAGTTTCAGGGCGCGACTACACTCCAACTGCAGCCTGCTTTGCCGCCGGTGGGGCCAGCTGGCATATGGGAATCCTCCTCGATCGGGGCGGGATTTGTACTGGTCAGGAGCCATTCCTGGCTCAGAGGTGTGGACACGACAAATTCCCTTTTCTACTAGAAACAAAGCTCACCCAGCCATCAGTCCTGGTGTCAATTTGCAGGGCGCGAGTCACCACGTCCACAAATGCAGCCTGCTTATTCTGGGGTGTGCCATCTGGGCATCCAGGGAATCCCATCCTCGTACGGGTTACGGAATGGGAGCGGAAGGAAGCCCAATTCCTGGCTCCAGAGGGGTGGCACGAACAAGTCCCTTTTCTCCTAGAAACAAGCTCACCCAGCCATGATCTGGTGTCGGTTTGCAGGGCCGCTAACACTCCAAATGCAGCATGCTTTTGTTTTTTTGATTTTGTTTTTCGTGTGGTGCCAGAGGCATCCGGAGTCCATACTCGCCGGGCGGATGTGAGCCGGCAGGAGCCCATTCCGGCCCAGAGGGGTAAGGACACGAACCAAAGTCCATTTTCTCCTAGAAACAAAGCTCACCCAGCCACAGTCTGGTGTCGGATGCAGGGCGCGCTCCATCCAAATGGCTAGCCGCTTTCTGGGTGTGTGTCCAGCGGCATCCAGAGTCCATCCTCGACGGTGCGGAACGGAGTGGCAGGAGCACATCCTGGCTCCAGAGGGTGTGGACACGAACAACGTCCTTTTATCCTAGAAACTAAAGCTCAACCAGCCCTGATACTGGTGGCAGTTGGTAGGGCGCGATAACCCCTCAATGCAGGCCTGCTCTTCTGGGGTGGTGAGGTCGCATCCAGAATCCATCCTGACGGTGCGGAATGATGAGCCGGAAGGGCCCTTCCGGGTCCAGAGGGCTGGACACGAACAAAGTCCCTTTCTCCTAGAAACAACAAGCTCACACCAACATCCTGCTTCCCCTTCTCTCGGTCAGGTTGCAGGGGCGATTACCACTCAAAATGCAGCGCTTTCGTGGTGGTGCCAGATGGGCTCTGGAGTCCATCCTCGACGGGTGCGGAATGTGAGGCGGAAGGAGACCATTCCTGGCTCCAGAGGGGTGGGAACCCGAACAAAGTCCCTTTTCTCCTAGAAACTAAAGCTCACCCAGCCACAGTACTGGTGTCAATTTGCAGGCGCGATTTACACTCCAAATGCAGCCTGCTTTATGGTGGTGGCAGCTGGCATCCAGAATCATCCTAGCGGTGCGGAATGAGCGGCAGGAGCCATTCCTGGCTCCAGAGGGGTGAGACACGAACAAAGTCCATTTTATCCAGAAACCAGCTCACCCAGCCATGATCCTGGTGTCAGTTTGCAGGGCGCGATTACCACTCCAAATGCATGCCTGCTTTCCTGTGTGGGGCCAGGCTGGCATCCGGAGTCATCCTCGACGGTGCGGCAATGTGAGGACCGCAGGAGCCCCATCCTGCATCCAGAGGGGTGGCAAGAACAAAGTCCATTTTCTCCTTAGAACAAAGCTCACCAGCCACGTTCCTGGTGTCAGTTTGCAGGGAGCGGATTACCACTCAAATGCACCTGCTTTCTGGGTGGTGCCGGCTGGCATCCAAATCCAGTCCTCGACACGGTTGCGGAATGGAGCGGCAGGAGCCATTCCTGGCTCCAGAGGGGGGACACGTAACCAAAGTCCCTTTTCTCCTAGAAACAAAGCTCAACCAGCTCATGATCCTGGTGTCAGTTGCCAGGGCGCGATACCCTCCAAATGCAGCTGCTTTCCGGGTGGTGCCAGCTGGGGTCTGGAGACCACCCTCAACCATGCAGAATATGAGCCGGCAAGAGCCCATTCCCGGCCTCGGCGGTGTGGACACAGACGACGTCCCTTTTCTCCAAGAAACAAAGCTCACCCAAAAAAGTTCCTGGGGTAAGTTTGCACGACGCGTCTGCCACTTGAAATGCAACCTGCTTTCTGGGTGGTGCCAGCTGGGGTCTGGAGTCCATCCTCGACCATGTGGAATTTTTGCCGGCAGGAGCCCATTCCCCGCTCTAGAGGGGTGGACACGAACGAGGTCCATTTTCTACAAGAATCAAAGCCCACCCACACACGTTCTTGATGTCAGTTTGCAGGAAGCGACTACCACTCCAAATGCAACCTCCTTTTTGAGTGGTGCCTGCTAGGGTCTGGAGTCCATCCTGGACCGTGTGGAATTACAGCCTGTCAAGAGCCCATTCCCGGCTCCAGAGGGGTGGACACGATCGAGGTCCATTTTCTACAAGAAACTAAGCTCACGCAGCCACGTTCCTGGTGTCAGTTTGCAGGACCTGACTACCAGTCCAAATGCATCCTGCCTTCGGGGTGGTGCCACCTGGGGTCTGGAGACCACCCTCAGCCATGCAGTATATGAGCCGGCAAGAGCCCATTCCCGGCCTCGGAGAGGTGGACACGGACGTCGTCCGTTTTCTCCAAGAAACAAAGCTCACCCCCAAAAATGTTCCATTTTCTACAAGAATCAAAGCCCACCCACACACGTTCTTGATGTCAGTTTGCAGGACGCGTCTGCCACTCCAAATGCAACCTGCTTTCCGGGTGGTGCCAGCTGGGGTCTGGAGTCCATCCTCGACCGTATGGAATTTCAGCCTGTCAGGAGCCCATTCCGGGCTCCAGAGGGGTGGACACGAACGAGGTCCTTTTTCTATAGGAAACAAAGATCGCCCACACGCATTCCTGGTGTCAGTTTGCAGGATGCGACTACCACCTCAAATGCAGCCTGCTTTCTGGGTGGTGCCAACTGGAGTCTGGAGACAATACTCGACCATGCAGATTTTGAACCGGAAGGAGCCCATTCCTGACTCTAGAGGGGTGGACACAAACGAGGCCCCTTTTCTCCAAGAAACAAAGCTCACCCACAAACGTTCCTGGTGTCTGGTTCCTGGTTAACTCTTTCCTAACCAGATGAAACTTCCAAAGCATGAACCTTGCCCAGTGAGGGAAAAAAAGAGACCAGATGAAATGTAAAGACACAGCGTGAGCCCTAATGTCAGATGAAGTGAGAGAAGAATCTTAAATGGAAAGGAAGATTGAAGGAGTGGCCTAGTTAGGTTAGACTTCTTTTGTAAGGCCATAGAGAATGGACTTAATACCCTGTAACATACAGAATATTTTTAGGGGGATGCAAAGTTCTAGTCATAGCTGTGAGTTGATGCAATTGTGATCTAATGGAGAAATTGAACAGAGGAAGACTGAGAAAAAGAGATGATGCCCTCTGCCCATTGAGAGAAGGTGACCTCTGTTTCTTGAAATGAAGATGAGATAGATGAAGAGAATTCTTGTTTTGTACTAGAAAAAGCATCCTTAAACTGTACCCTAATAAGCTGATATTGCCCATGAGTAGCTGTAAAGACTGTCTAATGAGAAGGGACTTCTCAATGGCAAATTTACTCCTCTGGGCAGGCCATGTGAGAGCAAGAAAACTGGTATCTTCTAGAAAATCTCTATGGTATTCAAGAGAGACTCCTTTCTTCTTGATGAATTGAGAAATGATTATTTTAAGGGTGGTAACTCACTGAGAATTCCAAGTTTTGTCTTCTTATATTGGAGTAAGAAAGCAAAGAGTTGGTTGGTGGAGGAGAAGTGTTTTGAAGGTTTCATTCTGATTTTTTTTTTTTTGTGTTAGTTAATAAAGCTTTATTCCTTTTAAGCTTAAGCCTGCTTTGCTCTTGATTTGGAAATTTCAAATTGGCAAACCCAAACCAGAACCACGACACCTCTTCAGGAGTTGAGAGTAACTGAGAACATTCCTCTTGATATGCTCTTGGTCTTTTATCAGGCACAGATTGTAAATGAGCAAGCATACAGTCCTTCTCTCCTAATGATTTTAGGTTCTGCTCACAAACATTTTGTTTTTCATCTATAACATCATTCAGTTCTGCAATATTGTGCTGAAGTTCATCTAAATAGGATGCTCTTGAAGATGTTTTAGTCAGATCACTTATTTTGACATCTTTTTCTACAAGTTGTTTTAAATTTTCAAGATGAGATTCAAAATCATTACTTTTTCCTTCAATTAATTTCAGTTTTTCTGCTAACTCATTAACTTGCTTCAACAGCTCCTCTGCTTTTTTCTGCTCTTTTTCTATTTCTTCCTGTCCACTCTTTTCTAATTTCCCAACTTTTTGCATTAGGTCACTTTTTACTATCAATGCCGCTTGAAGCTTCTTTTTCAGATTCTCTTTTTCCTTGCCCATTTTCTCAAGATTGCACTTCATCTTCTCTTTCTCATTCATTAAATCTTTAAACTCAGCTTCTCTACTGCTTGACATAACCTGGTTATGTTCTAATTCTCTCTTAAAATCTTTAAGTTCCTGCAATAGTCAGTTTAACTCTGCTACTGAACTATTATGAACAGCTTCAAGGACTTGCTGTTTGGCATTTATTGTACTATGTTAAGCAACCCTGTGGCTATCTTGGTTTTCAGTGTTGGTGTGTTCCTGCTTCTTTCTATGTTTCAACAAAGAAGGCAGCCGGTGCATTCGTTCTCACGCAGTTTCATCCACACTAAAACAAAATGTGCAGCGCCCACTCCTCACATTTAATACCTTTTTTTTGCACTATGTGCAGCAGGATATCCAGTATGAACTCTTCTTCTGCCGATATTTGAGCCCCCATTCCTAAGCTTCTAGCCACTTACCTGGAGGTGGTGCATCTATCTAGAAGTTGCCTGGTGATGCAAGCTCTTGGTACACCTGCTTTGTTCTTCAGATCCTTGGTCTGCCTGTCTCTATTCTAGAGACTTTTCTCTGCCTGGCTCCTTTCTTACAGGCACACTCTAGCTTCATTCTACAGGCACTCTTCTCCTGTCTCTGTTCTACAGGCACTCTCTCTCCCTGCCTGGCTTCATTCTTCATCATGTTGGCATCTCGTTCTACAGGCTTTTCTCTGCCTGGCTTCTGTCTCGCATCCTGTCTTCTTATCATGTCGGGATCACTAGATGAAGGAGACTGTACCACTAACTATGAGTGTCTCCAAGCACTACTGATTTCTTGTTCTTCTGAACAACCTTTTATACCATTCGTCCTACATGCATTACACCTGTGTGTCCTCTCCACCCTCCTGTGATTGGTTCATACTCCTCAGCATTCCAGGTCTCTTTACCTTCAACACTGCTCACCTGTCTTACACAGCTATAGCCTATTAGGGATGAGGCTTGGCTGCAGCCCCATTCCCAATCACCACAAACTGTGTGCCTGCACTGGTGGATGGGACACTCAAGCATACTTAGGACCTAATGGGGTAAAAGGGACTTAAAAGGTAAAGCACTTTACATCATTTTAAGGATTAATGACTGAGCAGTCAAAGATTGGGGAAAACCTGACTCCATGCCCACCTTTCTTGTCTCACCTGAAAGTAAGATCTCTATGGCTTGTAAATTTGAAACTCACAAACCTCTTGTAGATGAGATTACTACAGTGATCATGCACATCTATGACCTTTCTAACAGTGTGTGGATTCATTTTCATTTGATTCCTATGATGATTTTTGTGCTGTGCAAGTTAAAATGGGAGACTATAACCTAGTGCAAGGTAGTGCCCTTCTTCTGTGATGCATAGGTTGGGTGAGTGAACGATCATCATATAGAGAAATAGTGATTGAGCCTGACAATAATCTGTACCAAAAAACATTGTTTCCAATAGCCAAATCTCGTGCAACTATAATAATAAAAAATCATACTGGTTGTAGACTTTGTACATGGAATAGGTCTCATACAGGATCTGCTTTTGAGAAAGAAATTTCATTCTTGGGATATTCTGGGCCATCAGGAATATTAACAAACTCAGCTGGAGGGGTATCCCAGAATATAATCACTCTATTAGGGTATATCATGCCAAATTTCACGACCATGTGGTGGTGATCTAGATATGCATGCAATCCTGATAGCACAACTACATCCTTTTATGGGCTGAGGTACTCAGAATACTCATTTACTTATACTGAGAACTTTAGTAAAGTAAATATCCTTTATAATACTACCAGAGGCCAGTGTAATGTTTCTGAATGTTTTGGAAATGCTTGCCTAAAAGCAGTTAATGCGTCCGAAGAAACCACAGTTACATGCCTTGGGTACTCGACAACAAGCGAAACCAAATGTGTCACACAATGGACATTTAAAATTAAAGTCAAAAGGAACAACTTTACATTAGCAAACAACTCTGTAGCATGGGACCCATATGCAAAACAATATAATCTTTCACTTGCAGGTCCCTATGTGCTAAGTCAAATAAATGAATAATTCTTGCCTCAAGATCCACAATACTTTCTGAAAAAGCTGGAAGTAAAGGTACAGGCTAATACTTCCAAAATGAAACAAGAATGCTACCCATTTATACAACAAAGCCTAAAAGGATGGGAGCCATGGATGCATTCCTTGACACCAAACCACAGGCATAAAAGAGATTTAACGGAATGGCTTGGGTCAGGACTGGGGATATTAAATTCTATTGATCAAGAAGTTTTAGTCAATAAATTAAGCACTGTGAGTTCTCATACTGGACAGATACAAACTCCTCTCCTGTCAATCCTGCTAACACTTGACAATAGCCAGAGCCTGGCAGCTAACCCATTTACTACCCTGGCCAACCATACACAGCAAGATTTTCAAGCAGTTGCCGAGATTATGAGAAAACTACAAGGTAATATTTCTTTAACGTTCCGATGTATACAGTCCCACCTGTGGCTACAATCTGTAATCTCAGGAATACTTAGA
This sequence comes from Certhia americana, assembly GCA_018697195.1. Classification (NCBI taxonomy): domain Eukaryota; kingdom Metazoa; phylum Chordata; class Aves; order Passeriformes; family Certhiidae; genus Certhia; species Certhia americana. The sequence continues at coordinate 122,250 of JAGMWU010000063.1, forward strand.
GAAGGAGAGCTGGGAAAATTGCCACAAGAATTAAAAGAAATCATTGCTAAAAATGAAACCAAAATGCAATTCAAAAAAGATTCCATGCTTGGTGGCAGTTGGTCAATTTCACATATAATGAACAGAATAAACCCCTGCAGTCTTTTTTATTAACCATTAAGAATGCAACAATATACCATATATTTCCGATTTTGGCCCTTAGAGTTATAAGAGCTCACATCAGACTCATTCAGCATAATGTCTGGGCCATTTTTAACAATAAAACTAGAAACTGGCAAACTGTTAGTATTGTAGCATGTGTACCAAGGGAGGTACTGGGTTTTGTGTGTGAAAATGCAGTGCTTGAAAGGGAGGATCTGTGTCTGGACATCAAGGACAGCACTTGTGTGTAACAATCCTCCTCGAGGTTTCTTCTGTTCCATCAAACCCGGTTTGGCCAGGTAGCATGGCTTAATAAACGGGATGGGTCCAATGCTGTAGCCAAAGGTATCTTTAATGTATCAGTGCAGCCACATGGTCAGAAGTCAGCATCTAGGCTTGCAGGGCCTGAGGGCTACCTTCAGCAGTATTATGGTTCAGTTTTGACTAGACAATTTTGTAAAGCTTAGCTTTAGCACAATTACAATACATTATGTGACTGCCTTGTCCTGGCTGTGGCCTGTGTTAACTTTTTTTAACTAAATTAAACTTTAAAAGCATGAATCTTACTCAGAAAAAAAAGGGAAACCAAATAAACTATAAAAAGATACAGCGTAAAATCTAAATTCAAAAAAAGTAAAAAGAAAATCTTACATAGAAAAAAAGATTAAAAGAGTAACCTAATTAAGTTAGACTTCTCTTGTAAAGCCATAAAAAATAAACTAAATATTCTGTAAATTATAAAGTGTTTTTTAAGAGAATGCAAAGTTCTAGTCATAGTTATGAGTTAATATATTTGTGAATTGCTAAAAAAATTGAACAAAAAAACCCCAAGAAAGTAAGAGATGAGGCACTCTGCCCATTAAGAAAAGATGACCTCTGTTTCTTAAAATAAAAAGAACTCTTGTTTTATACTAGAAAAAGCATCCATAAAATATACCCTAATAAACTGATATAGCCCATGAGCAGCAGTGACAGGCTGTCTCATGGGAGGGACTTCACAATGGCAACATTTCTTCCCCTGGGCAGGCCAACTGTATCTTGGGTTTCTGTGTATTTTGGTGATTCCCAAGATGCATAAAGTCTCTTTTCCCCAGCCCCAAGATCAAAGAAAAGGTGGAGAGATGTCTCTTCTGATTTCCAAGGTTGTTCAATCTTTCTTATCTGTTACATTCTTTCCCTGACTGGCAGAGGTCTGTGCAGCAGGTCAGTTCAAGGCAAAAATCACTGCCCCTAAGGTGGCCGGTACTTTTATACTAAAAATTACATCCACAGTATTTACAGGAATTTTCCAATACATATCATCTATGTTAGAAAGTCAGTCTCTACTCTAAGCCAGTTAGAAAGTGCCACCGTCACAGCAGAAAATGGAGCAGATGAAGAAGAAGGAAGAAGCCCAAAAGCCATGAGGTTCCTCCATCTTGTCTTTTCTGCTTACCATTCTAAAAACCCCAGAAATTTACTTTTCACACTTTGACCAATTAACTATCACTCTACTTAAACTCTCATGGTCTGTAAATCTTCACACAGAGATGATAGTTTCTCCCAAGGGCTAAAATTGAAGGCACAGGGGTTTTTGCCTCTTTGCCAAGGGCTCTCAGCCCCCTGTCTGAGTCTGAAATCATCCAGGACAGGCAGAGGAGTGTTCTCGACTCCGACAATTGTAAAGTGTAAAAGCAAGAGAACTAGTATCTTGTAAAAAAATCTCTATAGTATTCAAAAAAGACTCCTTTCTCCTTAATAAATTAAAAAATATTTATTTTAAGAATAATAAGTAAAAATCCCAAGGGTTTTTTTTTTTTTTTTTTTTATTTTAAAATAAAAAAGTGAATAGTTAGTGGGAAAAAAAGTGTTTTCAAAATTTCATTCTAACTCGTGTTTTTTTCCCTTTTAATATCAATTAATAAAATTTTATTCCTTTTAAGTTTAAGCCTGCTTTAATCTTAATTAAAAAATTTCAAATTGACAAACCAAAACTAAAACAAGCAACCATGTGGATTCAGGGCTTCCTTGCAAAAGACCCAGGGGTGTGGCTAGCTAAACAATACAAAAGGTTACCTGAGGGAAGGCATCCAATCCTGTCTCAAGGACAGGGACCAGACCATCTTGAACTAACAGAGGGGTAGAACTTGAGACGTGACCCACCCCTAGGTAACCACCCTTCAGTATCCCATTTCCCAAGGTCTGATGTTAATACTTTCTTATTAGTATAGGGTTAAAAATTCTGAGTTAAAAATGTTCTGAAAATCATGGAAAAAATCATACGTAAATCCAAGGGAGGTAGGAAAGGAATGTTATGCATTGTTTTCAGTAGGCCATGTGAAATTGTATCTGTGATTAAGTGTACTTACGATAGCACATATAATAGAAAAATGTGAGTATGATTAATATTGCTTAAAAAAATGTAGTTATATAATTGAATAGCATAAATATGTGAATTATAAACAAGGCTGATGGAGCTAGATTTGGGTTTGTACCTCTAGCACCCCGCATGTAATCCTTCTGTGATTATGTGTGTCTGTACGCTAACATTTTGGTGACACTAGATGGGACCCCGTGAGTGCTGCTGAGTGAGTTCACGAACCAATCACGCTCCAGCTGGCACCGTGGGATTCTCGGGGAGCCCATCAGCAGCGACCGACTCTGCCGCTCACAACGTCCATCTGGAGAGGTAAGGTGCTTTTCAGTCTGGTTTGATGCCTGCCGATAAGACGCAGCAAAAGCTACACGCAGTTGGGCTAAGGAATTCCTGGTAATGCCTAGACACCATCTGTAAGACAATTGCGAAAGCATTGCAGGTTTGGCAATCAGTGATATTTGTGTCTGTTATATGGAGAGACTCAAAGGGGTTTTGGGTGGCAATAGCCCCATACCGAGTACTTCTCCTTTAAGATACTTATTGGCACATTGGAAACAAAGTAATTTTGGGCAAGATTTATGTAAGGATAAGTTGATTACTTATTGTAATATATGGTGGCCAAAATATGCCTTAGAGAGTGGGGAAAAGTGGACGGAGAATGGATCTTTGCAATATAACACTATTTTACAATTAATGTTGTTCTGTAAGCAAGAGGGAAAATGGGATGAAGTTCCATATGTTGACTTGTTTTTCTATTTACAGGAAAAACCAGAATGGCAGGCTGAGTGTGGATTAATGGTAGTTAAGGTATGCGTGGATGATAAGTGTGCAGCTTGTGTGAAAGGGAAACATTGTTTGGAACATTTGTCACTAAAAGAAAGTTTGCATCAGAAAGACTTTATGGATGATGATTTATTAGTTGCTCCAACAGCTCCAGAGAAACCTGATCATTCACTTGACCCTATTTCACCTAACACTACTTCACCTAATTTTATTTCACCAGTCTCTCTTTACCCTCCTCTCCCACCTTCACCCATTTCCTCTTCCCCAGGAGATGATCAAAATTTAACTGTGATGCAGAGAAATAGAATGTGGGTGGAGAACAGAATAGTAGTGGGGGTGAGGAAATGGAATCACTGACCCCAGTATCTCATCGAACTTGGTCAAAACTCGCCCCGGTCCTGTCTAGAACAGGAAAGAGTTTATTAGGCTTGGGAAGGCAAAGGAGGACTGTGATTGCCCCCTTAAGACAAGGAGTAGGAGCGGAGAGGCCGGTGTTTGTAAAAGTACCTTTTACTCCTGGAGACTTGGTAATTTGGAAGCAGTCAGCTGGAACTTAGAGGGAAAACCCTGATAAAGTGGCAAGGGTAGTGAAAATGTTTATGAAAACTCAAAACCCAGACTGGGAAGATATCCAAGTGATATTAGACACTTTAATGGATTCCACTGAGAAAGAAATGGTACTTAGGGCAGGCAAGGAGAGGGCAAGAGAAGATATTAGGAATGGATTAGTAATGGGGAATTTAGATCAGAATTTTCCCACAGAGGACACAGGATGGGATCCTAATACATATGAGGGTATGCGAAGGCTGAAGCAATATCAAGAGTGGGTCTAAATAGGAGTCCAGACTGCTATGCCTAAAACTATGAATTGGTCTAAATTATATGAGGTCAGGCAGGAAAAGAAAGAATCTCCTACTGCCTTTTGAGAAAGGCTTAAGAAGGCAGAAAGAAAATATACAAATCTCCAGCTAGACACAGAGCAGGCAAAAGTTCAACTCGCTTTCATTTTTCTTGGGCAATCACAGCATGATATTAGAAAGAAATTACAAAAATTAGAACGTGAAGATTTGAGAAATTTAGATAAGCTGCTCGGGGTAGAATGGAAAGTGTATAATAACCGAGAAAAGGAAATTAATAAGAAACAACAGCAAAATCTCTTAGAAGTCATACAAGGGAAAGGAGCATCGGGACATGGGAGAGGTGGCAGAAGGAGGGGTAAGGGTGGACTTGGCAGAGGACAAGGAGGAGCAGTCATGTCAGGACTGGGTATAAATCAATGTGCCTTTTGTAAGCAAGAGGAACGTTGGAAACGCGAGTGCCCAAACTGGAGTGCACAAATTGTTTTAACAAGAGCAGTCAGTTCAGCCAAGATGCTGCATCCTTGATAATAATAGAGGAATACAGACTAAAATCGAGTCAGAAGCCAGTAGAGGAACCTTTGGTAACTATACAGTTGAGGGACAAAGAGACAAAATTCCTGGTGGATACGTGAGCTACATATTCTGTATTAAATGATTTGAGAGGGCCAATTGGGAACAAATCAGTGACAATATTTGGTGCCACAGGGAAGAAGAATCGGCCATTCCTACAATCCCTAGATTTGTGTTTTGGAAGTAAAGTCTTAACGCATGAATTCTTGTATGTACCTGAGTGTCCCATTCCACTTCTAGGGTGAGATTTATTAGCAAAACTTGATGCAGTAATAACCTTTGAGAATGGAGAGCTTTTAATGAAAATACCTGAGTCAAAAACAGGACAAATTTTAATGATAAAAGTAAAACCTGCTTCCTGCTTTCCCCAGGGAAGTAGAAGAAGCAGTAATTCCCCTTATATGGGAAACAAATATACCAAGAAAATCTAAATTAGCACAAGCAGTACATGTAGAATTAAAAGAAGGAACAAAAATCATACTGGTTAAACGGTATCCTATAAAACCAGAAGCACAGCAAGGAATAGTAAAAATCATTGATAAATTTTTAAGATACCAAATTTTAGAAGAATGTGAATCAGAATATAACACACCGATATTCCCAGTAAAGAAACTGTTAACGTCCAGAAACACACATAATCATGAATGGATTATATGCAGGTGCTTTATTGAGGCGTGCAGGAACTAGGGGTATAGCAACCCAAATCTAGTTCCGTCATCTTTGTTCAAAATGCAAGTATTTATACCTTTTCAGTTGTAACTAAAAATAGACACTCGCTTAAGCAATAATTACCATAACAACCTTATCAATATCACTTCATTAGTATCTAGCCCAAGCTTGTACCAACAAGTACGGGTCTTATCTATAGGTATCTTAGAAACTCTCAACACTGATTCCCATTACTACAGATATCTTAAACTATCCCAAATAACATTAATTTTTTCAACTTAGTTATACATGATTTTCAAAACATTTAACCCTATACTAACATTCCCCCCTTTGAACATATTTCACTTTATTACAATAAATGTAATGCTTTCACGATATACAGTCTTTTAGCTTCTGAATTTATACTTGATGATCATCTTCAAATCCACAGTTGTCATGTGTCGTTGCAGACTGCAGGGCGTGGAGAAGACAAATGAAGATGTGGATCTCTGTCCCGTGTCAAGGCCTTTATTATCTTCTGATTCCAGGATGCCCTTTTCTTTATTTCTCTTTTTAAAATTGTGTAGACTAACCAAATTGCTAAAAACACAATCAGTAAGATTATTAAACTCTCAATAATGGATTTGATCCACGAACTCACATTCCATCCCAATCCCTTGAAAATTTTATCTAACCAACTTGTGGTTAAGTCTTCCCGTTCTTTTTGTGCCTCATGTTTGACCTGTTTCAACTGACTACTGTCATGTTCTATGTCCACAGTTACATTTGGGATGTGAATGCTACAATGATCGATTCGTTCTTTTAAAAATCCGCACACTCCATGTTCCTTTAAAAGTAAAAAATCTAAAGCCAATCTGTTTTTCAGGGTCATCTTGGTAGTAGCTTGTAATTGCACATTTAGTTCTCTAAATCCTTCCCTGGTGACTCGTGCTAATCTTTCTACTTGACCTGTAAGTTTGTACAACATCTTCCTATTGTTGTAATTTGCTATTGGACCAAATAAGGATTCCAGGGCCCACCCAAGTTTTACACTACTGGAAGGTTCTTGCCAATTTTCCTCATCTTTATTTCCATTTTCCTGAACTTCCCGCCTTGTTCTTACTTGCAGAAGTTCATATTTCCCCTTAAACGGGGACCTTTTCCAAATCGGGCATAAGGTGGGGAGGCCTAAAGTGATTTCTTTTACTTTTTCATCTACAGGTAGATGTATTGTCCAGGTGCCATCACTTGCTGCCCATACAAATTGACCTGGACTCTGAATTGTACTCCTGCTACATACCACCTTTTGAACCACCTGGCCTATTTTATAATTTATTTCACCTTGTTTGTGTTTAATTCCTCTACAGGCACAGCCAATTCGCAGAGCTACTACCAATGGTGGCATTTGTTTTATTTTTTCATTGTCAGAAGTACAGTCATAATTCCTATAACAGGACCACTAATTTGTTTTATCTGCTTCTATTCTACTGCTGGTTGCAATATTTAGTACCCTTGGATCTGTTTCAGTTTCAGAACTTTTCAATTTAATGCACCAAGGGGTGTTTTCCATAAATTGAAATTTTTGAAGCACACTCATTGACCATGCACTATCCCAAATCTCAGCCTGACATTTCTCTTCTTGTCCTTCACACCTCTATACAAGAACGGTATCTGAAACATTTTCTCTAACCTTTTGATATTTTGGCAAAACACATTCCCACCTAGCATTGTCTTCATTTCCAGTCATGGAAGAGTCCCAATCAACAATTTGTCCCAGTTTGTCATGGCTCAAAATGCAATTCTGTTTCCTCAAAGGTTTCATCCATTCTCCCACTACCTTCCAATTATCTTTAATCACTTGCCTTGTTTCTGAAACCTGCTTGCATGCAATTATTCTATTCTTTTGAATTTCAGGGAATTTTGATGTTATGATTTCCCAATTTATTTGATCTCCTGCTGCCTTTCATATTGGCAGACAAGCAGTTATTCTAGTGGTGTTTTGCATATTGGCAAAGTCTCTAATAAATCCAATCATTAAATTTTCTGCCTGATTTGTGTTAGAGACTTTAATTACTTGTGATTTTGGTTGCACATCCATTTTCATCTGTTGTGGGTTCGGTTATTTCCTTATAGAATTTTTTCCCAGAAGTTGCTAAGAAGCTAGTGGCTGGGTGCTTTTCTGTACTCATGGGTGCTTAGGACCAAACAAAAGAAGCAGCTAGGCAGAGACAGGGAGGCACTGACTTCACTTCTCTCTGGGCAGTTTTCTGCTCTCGGGAGAACGGCTGGAGCTGCTTGTCTCGGCGCGGCAGAGAGCTCTCACCATCCTTCACCTGGAACTCGGTCGGACCACCGTCTCTTCGTGTGTCCCCCGGGATTTTGGGAACCCGTTCCCTCCCTGTCCGGTCAGGAGCTCCTTCTCCCTGCCCTGCACCCATGGCTTCTTCAGTTTTGTTCGAGGTCTCCCCACACTGTGTTCTGCAGCCAACACGGTGTACGAGGGGGGTTTTTTTCTGGGGGGGGGTTGCCAGAAGAAAAAAAAATTTGGAGAAAGAACAAAAGGAGAAAAATTGGAAATGCAACTGGATGGGTGCGTGTTGTTTTTTTTTCTCTTTTCTTCTCTAGTTCTGTTTGTTGTCCGTATTATAGTTATTATTGTTAAATTTACCTTGTTTAGACTAACTAGTAAAGAACTGTTATTCCTACCCTCACACGTTGCCCAAAACCCCCCCTTTGATTTTACGATAATTACAAGTCCAAGGGAAGTTTCCATTGTTTTTTTTGGTTCCCTAGCAGACACCCCTGTCTTTCCAAACCAAGACATCATCCTAGAATGAAGAGTTGTCAGCTGATTCTTTGGCACTTTACATCCCAGGGTAACATTGGTTCCTACTGATGGCACTAGTGGCCATAAAATAATCAACTTCATAACCAATCTGAACATTTGAAATGATTAAACACATTTTAACTGCAGCTTTGATGGTCCTACAGTTTGTGCAGTCCACAGTCCAGGAAGAACCTTCTTCACTCTGGTGTAATGTATCCACGTCTCCACTCCAGCTACTTTGACTGCTGTAAAGGTAATCAGCAATACCTGATAGGGTCCATTCCACCTTTCTTTTAATGGCTCTTCATTCCAGGTCTTAATGTGCACCTCATCTCCGGGGTGTACGTTATGAACTGGATTCTCGAGAGTCAGCGGTCTGTTCTACATGAAGGTGCTCCGAAGCCGAGCTAGTTTTTTTCAAGAGACAGAACATAATTATATGCCTCTTGCTTTCCTGTGACATGTAGATTTGGATTAGGTTCAGGAAATTCATTTGGTTTCCCATACAATATCTCATAGGGACTGTCTGATATCCCACTCCTAGGTTTTATCCAAATCCTCAGCAGTGCTATTGGTAAAGCTTGTGGCCACTGCAGTTTGGCCTCCTGGCATATTTTCCTGATTTGTCTTTTCAGTGTTTGATTCATCCTCTCTACTTGTCCACTTGATTGAGGTCTCCATGGAGTATGGAGATCTCAAGCTATTCCTAACAACCTACTTACCTCTCTCACCACTGTGGCTATGAAATGTGGGCCCCTGTCTGATAATATTCCTAAAGGCACCCTGAATCTTGGGATGATTTCTTGTAAAATCCACTTAACTGTTTCTTTTGCCTGATTTGTGTGACAGGGAAGGGCTTCTGGCCATCCAGAAAATGTGTCAACTCCTACTTACAGATATTTATATCCTCGAGTTCTTGGCAGTTCTACAAAGTCTACCTGCCCGTAATCTCCTGGTTCTATTCCTATCCGAATTCTTCCTAGCTGTGCTTGTCATTTGGCCACTGGGTTATTTAAACACATCTCACACTTTGACATTACTGACTTTGCCATTGTTAACATCCGTACTAAGATCAAATTTCGTTTTAACAATTTCACCAATGCCTCTGCACCCAACGACATTCATTATGTTTAATTTGTATAATTTCTCTCATGATCAAGGGGGGTACCTCTATTTGTCCCTGTACAGTTACATACCACCCTTCTGAATTCTTTTGTGCATTTAGTGAATGTCCTAGTCTCTCATTCTCTATTGAGTATTTTAGTTTTGGAGGCAAATTGAATTGAGATGCACTAGTTTTTAAAGATATCAATGCCATTTCAATTTTCACTTCTCGAGCGGCTTGTTGAGCTGTCCAATCTCCTTTCTGGTTTCCCTCATAAATTTTTGAGCTTCTTGATTGGCATGCCTTACAGTGCATAATTGCCACTTGTTCAGGTTTTTGCACTGCTTTTATTAATTGCAGGACTGCATATTGAGGTTTAATATGCGCTCCCTTGAGGACACAGCAGTCCCCTCTCTTTCCACAGTGCCCCATGTACATGCACCACTCCAAAAGCATACTTTGAATTAGTCCATATATTCACCTTTTTCTTTTCACTCAACTCTAATGCTCTGGTTAGAGCAATTAGTTCTACTTGTTGGGCAGATGTATGTGGTGGTAAGGCTTTTGCCTTTACTACTGCATCTACAGTTGTTACCGCATATCCAGCGTATCGGGTCCTGCTGTCCACAAAATTGCTCCCATCTGTAAATAGCTCACAGTCTGGTTGCTCTAGTGGGACGTCTTTCAGATCTGCTCTAGCCGAACAGGTGTGTTCTCTTACTTCTACACAGTCATGCTTTAATTGACCTTTTTCATTTGTTGTACCTAGAAACAAGGCTGGATTTAAAAGGTTAGTTGTCTTTAATGTCACATTATCTTGTTCTGTTAGAATTACCTGGAATTTTATCATTCAGCTTGGGGATAGCCAATGGCTCCTCTTTTGCTTTAGAACAGTAGTTACCATGTGTGGTACACAGACATCTATGTGTCTACCCTTCGTCAGTTTTCTGGCTTCCTGTATCAGTATCACTGTAGCTGCAACTGCCCGTAGACATGAAGGCCATCCATCACATTGTCAAGTTGTTTGGAAAAGTAACCTACAGGCCTTTTCCAACTCCTCAAACATTGGGTTAGTACTCTCAGTGCTAGGTGCAGCCTTTCATGTACAAACAGCTGAAAATCTTTGGACAAATCTGGTAGTCCTAACACTGAAGCAGTTGTCAAGACTTATTTTAGTTTACGGAAGGCCTCCTTCTGTGGCTTACCCCAGGTAAACGGTTGTGTTTTCTGAGCCTCATATAGGGTCTTTGCAATTAGTCTATAGTCTATGATTCACAGGTAGCACCACCCTGTCATTCTGAGAAAAACTCACAGCTCATATAAATTCTGGGGCTCTGGAATAGCACAAATAGCTTGGATATGGTTAGTACCTAGTTTTCGTTGCCCTTGTGAAATCTCACATCCCAGGTAAAAGTTTGCTGGGCAATTTGTGCCTTTGCTTTAGACACTTTATATCCTCCCATTCCCAATTGGTTTAGGATTTCGATTGTTACCTTTATGCAGGTTGCTTTTTCCTCTGTAGCTATCAGTATATCATCAACGTACTGTAACAACAGGTATTGTTCCTTCGGAACTTGCCAATTCCTAGTCCAGATCTCCAGCTCCTTTGCCAGTTGATTTCCAAATAGACTTGGACTGTTCTTGTATCCTCGTGGAAGTTGTGTCCAGGTGAGTTGAGCTTTCCTCCCGTTTCCTGGATTTTCCCACTCGAAGGCAAACAGTTACCTACTTTCTTTGTCAAGGGGTATGCAGAAAAAGGCATCCTTTAAATCAATTACAGTAAACCATTTATATTTTTCTTTTACGGATGTCAACAATGTGTAGGGATTAGCAACCACTGGATAAATGTCTTTAGTTATTTCATTTACTGCTCTTAAATCCTGCACTAGTCTATACTCACCATTTGGTTTCTTTACTGGAAATATTGGTGTGTTATATTCTGATTCACATTCTTCCAAAATTTGGTATTTCAAAAATTTATCAATAATCTTTACTATTCCCTGCCGTACTTCTGGTTTAATGGGGTACTGTTTGATCTGTACAGCTTTTGCCCCTTCTTTTAGTTCCACATGTACTGGTTGTGTCAATTTAGATTTTCCTGGTATATCTGTTTCCCATACAGAAGGAATTACTGCATCTTCTACTTCCCTAGGAATAGTAGGAACTGGTTTCTCTTTTATCATTAAAATTTGTGCTGTCTTTGACTCGGATATTTTCATTAAAAGCTCCCCATTCTCAAAGGTTATTACTGCATCAATCATTAAACTGATTGCTCTGGTTAAACTGATTAGGGCACTCATTTTTCCAATGTCCTTCTTGTTTACAATAAGCACATTGGTTTAACCCTAATCCTGGCATGACTGTTCCCCCGCGTCCTCTGCCAAATCCACCCCTACCCAGTCCACGACCACCTCTGCCCCGTCCTCTGAAACCTGGATTACCTTTTCCTTGTATTACTGCCAAAAGATTTTGCTGCTGCTTTTTACTAGACTCCTTTTCCCTGTTATTGTATACGTTCCAGGTTACCTCAAGTAGTTTGTCCAAATTCCTCAATTCCCCCCTTCTAGCTTCTGTAATTTCCTCCTAATATCATCCTGTGACTGCCCAAGAAAAATGAGAGCAAGCTGAACTTTCACTTGTTTTGTATCTACTTGAAGATCTGTATATTTCCTTGCTGTTTCTTTAAGCCTTTCCAAAAATGCAGTAGGGGATTTTTTCTTCTCCTGCCTGACCTCATATAATTTAGACCCGTTCATAGTTTTAGGCATAGCATTCTGAACCCCTATCTGAATCCATTCTTGATATTTCTTCAGCCTCCGCATATCCTCATATGTATTAGGATCCCACCCTGGGTCCTTGGTTGGAATATTCTGATCTAAAGTCCCCATCACCAGTGTATTCCTGATATCTTCCCTTGCCCTTTCCTTGGCTGCCCTAAGCACCATTCCTTTCTCAGTAGAATCCATTAAGATATCTAATATTACTTGTATATCATCCCAATCAGGATTCTGAGTTTTCATAATCATTTTTACCACCCTTGCCACTTTATCAGGGTTTTCCCTGTAAGTTCCAGCTGATTGTTTCCAAATTACCAAATCTGCAGGGGAGAAAGGTACCTTTACAAACACCGGCCCCTCGGCTCCTAGTCTTTGTCTCAAGGGGGAAATCACAGTCAGTTTTTCTTTGCCTAAGTTTTTTCCTGATCTAGACAGAACTGGAGCAAGCTTTGACCGAGTCGGATGAGATACCGGTGTCATTGATTCATTTTCTTCACTCTCACTACTGCTATCTTCCTCACCCACATTTCTCCTATTTCCCTGTATCACAGTCAAATTCTGATCATCTCCAGGGGAAGAAGGATCGGGTGAAAGTGGGAGAGGGGGGGTAGAGAGGAAAGGGTGAAGTAGGGTTAAGTAGGTGAAATAGGATTGGATGTAGTAGGGGTAGGTGAAATAAGGTCAGATTCCTTTGGTGTTGTTGGAACCACTTGTAAATCAACATCCATATCGTTCCCCTGACACAAACTTTCTTTTAGCACCAGATGTCCCAGACAATGTTTTCTTTTTACACAGACCTCGCATTTAACACTCACAAATGCCTTAACCACCATCAATCCACACTCAGTCTGCCATTCTGACTTTTCTCTCAAATAGAAAAACAAATCAACATATGGAACTTCATCCCATTTTCCTTCTCATTTACAAAACAACATCAACTGCAAAATAGTATTGTACTGCAAAGATCCATTCTCTGGCCACTTCTCCTCACCTTCCAAAGCATATCCCGGCCAACATACGTTACAATAATCAATTAACTTATCTTTACGTAAGTCTTGCCTAAAATTGCCCTGTTTCCAATGTGCTAATAGGCACGCCAAAGGAGAATTACACGGTATGGGGGCATTGCCACACAAAATCCCTTTAAGCTTCTCCATATTACAGCTACAAGACACCACAAATGCCAACCCTGCAACGCTGTTGCAGTTGTATAACAGACAGCGTCTAGACAATACCAGGAATTCCTTTAGCCCAACCACGCATAGCTTTTGCTGCATCTTATCGGCAGGCACCAGACCAGACACCAGACCAGACTGAAAAGCACCTTACCTCTCCGGAGCGATGTTGTGAGCGGCGGCGATGGTCGTGGCAGATGGGCTCCCCGAGAATCCCTCGGTGCCGGCTGGAGCGTGATCAGGTCATGAACGTGCTCAGCAGCACTCACAGGGTTCCACCTGGCTTGCAAATAATGTTATCATCCAGAAACACACATAATCACGAATGGATTATATGCAGGTGCTTTATTGAGGCACGCAGCAACCCAAATCTAGCTCCATCGTCTTTGTTCAAAATGCAAGTATTTATACCTTTTCAGTTGCAACTAAAAATAGACAATCAATAATCACTATAACAACCTTATCGATATTACTTCATTAGTATCTAGCCCAAGCTTGTACCAACAAGTACGGGTCTGATGTATAGGTATCTTAGAAACTCTAAACACTGATTCCCGTTACTACAGATATCTTAAACTATCCCAAATAACATTAATTTTTTCAACTTAGTTATACATGATTTTCAAAACATTTAACCCTATACTAACAAAACCAAATGCATAGACTAGTGCAGGATCTAAGAGCAATAAATGAAATAACTAAAGACATTTATCCAGTGGTTGCCAATCCATATACATTGTTATTGTCTGTAAGAGAAAATTATAAGTGGTTTACTGGAATTGATTTAAATGATACCTTTTTCTGCATTCCCTTTGACAAAGAAAGTAGGAAACTGTTTGCCTTTTGAGTGGGAGAACCCAGGTATTGGAAGAAAAATTTAACTCACCTGGACCCAACTTCCACAAGGATTCAAGAATAGTCCTACCCTATTTGGAAACCAACTAGCAAAGGAGCTGAAGACCTGGACTAAAAATGGGCAAGTACCAAAAAATGAATACCTGTTGTTACAGTATGTTGATGATACACTGATAGCTACAGAAGAAAAGACAACCTGTGTAAAAGTAACAGTTGAAATCTTAAATTCACTGGGAATGGAAGGCTGTGAAGTGTCTACAGAGAAAGCACAAATTGCCCAGCAGACTGTGATTTACCTGGGATGTGAAATCTCACAAGGGCAGCAAGAACTTGTTACTAACCGTATCCGAGCTATTTGTGCTATTCCATAACCCCAGAATTTACATGAGCTGCGAGTTTTTCTCAGAATGATAGGGTGGTGCCGCCTGTGGATCATGGACTATGGACTAATTGCAAAACCCCTGTATGAAGCCCAGAAGACACAACCATTTACCTGGGGCAGACCACAGAAGTAAGCCTTCCTCAAATTAAAGGAGGCATTGACAACTGCCCCTGCGTTAGGATTACCTGATTTGTCTAAAGACTTTCAACTGTTTGTACATGAAAGGCAATGCCTAGCACTGGGAGTGCTGACCCAACGCCTGGGAAGCTGGAAAAGGCCGGTAGGCTGCTTTTCCAAACAGCTTGACAATGTTAGTGCTGGATGGCCTTCGTGTCTATAGGCAGTTGCAGCCACCATGATGCTGATACAGGAAGCCAGAAAACTGACGAAGGGTAGACACATAGATGTCTATGAACCACACATGGTAACTACTGTTTTAGAACAAAAGGGGGGAAATTGACTATCCCCAAGCCAGATGATGAAATTCCAGGTAGTCCTAACAGAGCAGGATGATGTAACATTAAAGACAACTAACCTTTTGAATCCAGCCTTGTTCCTAGGTACCACAACTGAAGAAGGCTCATTAGATCATCACTGTGTAGAAGTAATAGAACACACCTATTCAGCTAGAGGAAACCTGAAAGACGTTCCATTAGAACAATTGGACTGGGAGTTATTCACAGATGGAAACAGCTTTATGGAGAATGGGACCAGATATGCTGGATATGCAGTAACAACAATAAATACAGTGGTAAAGGCAAAAGCCTTACCACCAAACACATCTGCCCAAGGGGCAGAACTAGTTGCCCTAACCAGAGCACTAGAATTGAGTGAAGGAAAGAAGGTAAATATGTGGAGTGATTCAAAATATGCTTTTGGAGGGGTGCACATCCATGGGGCACTGTGGAAGGAAAGAAGACTGCTGTCTTCTCAAGGTACACATATCAAACATCAGGATGTAGTCCTGCAATTAATAAAAGCAATACAAAAACCTGAACAAGTAACAATTATGCATTGCAAGGCACAGCAATCAGGAAACTCCAAAATCTGTAAGGGAAATTGCAAAGCAGATCGGACAGCTAGGCATGCAGCTCAAAAAGTGCAAATTGAAATGTCATTAATACCTTCAAAAAACAATATATCTCACTTCAATTTGCCTCCAAAACTGGACTATTCAACAGAAGACGAAAAGTTAGGGTATTCTTTAAGTGCACAAAAGAATTCAGAAAGGTGGTATATCACAGCACTGGGACAAATGATAATGAGAGAAATTTTACAAATTAAACATAATGAATTTTATTGGGGTGAAGAGGCATTGGTGAAAATGCTAAAACGAAATCTAATCTCATTACGGATGTTAACAATGGCAAAATCGGTAATATCCAAGTGTGAAATCTTCTTAAAGAACAACCCAGTAGCTAGACAACAGGTGCAATTAGGAAGGATTCAGATAGGAATAGAACCAGGACATTATTGGTCAGTAGACTTTGTAGAATTGCCAAGGATCTGAGGGTACAAATATCTGTTAGTAGGGGTTGATACATTCTCTGGATGGCCAAAAGGTCTTCCCTGTCGCACAAACCAGGTAAAGGAAACAGTTAAATGGTTACTACAAGAAATCATTCCAAGATGTGGGATGTCTCTAGGAATATCATCAAACAGGGGCCCACATTTTATAGCCACAGTAGTGAAAGAAGTGAGTAGGTTGCTCGGAATAGCCTGCGACCTACATACACCATAGAGACCCCAATCAAGTAGATAAGTAGAAAGGATGAATCAGACAATAAAAGGGCAAATTAGCAAAATATGTCAAGAAGCTAAATTGCAGTGGCCACAGGCTTTACCAGTAGCATTGCTGAGAATCCAGATAAAACCTAGGAGTGGGATGTCCGTGAGTCCTTATGAGATACTGTATGGGAAACCATATGAATCTCCTGAACCAAACCCAAGTGTACATATTACAGGAAAGCAAGAGGTGTATAACTATGTTTTGTCTCTTGGGAAAACCCTAGATTGGCTTTGGAGTGCCCTCCTGTGGAATAGACCGCTGGGTCTTGAAAATCCGGTACACGTCATCCATCCAGGAGACACGGTGTATATTAAAACCTGGAACGAGGAGCCACTGAAAGAAAGGTGGATGGGACCCTACCAGGTATTGCTGACCACCTTCACAGCAGTCAAAGTAGCTGAAGTGGATCCCTGGATACATTACACCAGAGTGAAGAAAGTTCCTGAACTGTGGACTGCACAGGGTGATGGGCCAATGAAGTTACAGATAAGACATGTTTAACTGTTTCAAAGTGTTCGGGTTATCAGTAATTGAGACAATGCTCATTTTATGGTTATTAGTGTCATCAGCAGGAATCAATGTTACTTTGGGATGTGAAATGCAACAGGATCAGCTAACAGCTCTTCATTCTAGAATGAAGAGAGATGTGCAAACAGAAACACAGGTGATAAAGGTTTCCAATGCAGTTCAAGCAGAAAATGATTGGATTAATCAAAGACTTTTCCAAAATGCAAAACACTGGTAGAATAACTGCCTGTCTGCCAATACCAAAAGCCGCAAGAAACCCTATTAGTTGGGGAATCATAACATCAGATTTACCCGAGATACAAAAGACCAAAACAATTGCATGTAAACAGGTACCAGAGTAGAGACAAGTAATCAAAGAGACCTGGAAAGTAATAGGAGAATGGATGAAACCTATGAGAAAACAAGATTGTATTGCAAATCATGGCAAAATAGGGGAATTCATAAAGTTGTCACTATTGAATCATGACAAAAAATATAGGAATTCTTCTTGCTAAAATATTAAAAGGTTAGAGAAAACGTTTCAGATACCATTCTTGTATGGAAGTGTGAAGAAAAAGATTGGAAAGATTGAACTGAGAACTGGAACAGCACATGGTCAATGAGTATGCTCCAAAAATTCCAATACATGGCAGACACCCCCTGGTGCATTAAATGGGAGGGTTCCTAAAATGGGACAGACCCAGGAGTAACTAATACTGCCACTAGCAGTAGATTAGAGGAAAATGAAGTAAATTGGTGGACATGCAATAAGATTTATAATTGCACCTCTGATGATATAGAAATAAAACAAATGCCACCACTGGCAGTAGCTTTATGAATTGGTTGTCCCTGTGAAGGAGTCAAACACAAACAAGGTAAACTGAATTATAGAGTAGTAATAGGGTGTAGTAGAAGTACAGTTCAGAGTCCAGGACAATTTGTATGGGCCTTAAGTGATGGCACTTGGACTATCCATCTGCCTGTAGACGGGAAAGTAAAGGAAATCACTTTAGGCCTCCCCACTTTATGCCCAATTTGGAAGAAATACCCATTTAAGGGAAACCATGAACTTCTACAAATAAAAACAAGAGGAGAAGTTCAGGAAAATGAAAATCAGGATGAGGAAACTTGGCAAGAACCCTCTAGTGGAGTAAAATTTGGATGGGTCCTGGAATCCTTGTTCGGTCCCATAGCAAATTATCAAAATAAAGAAATGCTGTACAAACTTACAGGTCAGGTGGAAAGATTGTCAAGAGTCACCAGGGAAGGGTTTAAAAATTGAATGTGCAATTACAAGCCACAACAAAAATGACCCTACAAAATAGATTAGCGTTAGATATGCTACTCCTAAAGGAACATGGAGTGTGTGGATATTTAAAAGAACAAATAGATCATTGCTGCATTCACATACTGAACACAACTGCAGATGTAGAACATGACATTAGTCAATTAAAGCATACTTGCTTTAATATGAAGCACAGGAAGAACAAAAAGATTTAACTACAACTTGGATAGATAAATTTTTTAAAGGGTTCTGATGGAATGTAAGTTCATGGATTAAATCTGTCATTGAGATTTTGATAATCCTGCTGATCATGTTTTTAGGAATTTGTTTAATTTATGCTATTCTGAAAAGAGAAATACAGAAAAGAGCATCCTGGAATCAGAAGATAATAAAAGCATTGACCCAAGACAGAAACCCACATCCATCATCCTCACATCCTCCGGCTCAAGATAACGCTTATAACAACTGTGGATTTGAAGAGGATCATCAAGTCTAAAAACTGTATCGAGTGAAAGCATTGTGCTTATTATAGTAACGTGAAATACTTTCAAAGGGGGGAATAATGTTAGTATAAGGTTAAAAAGTTCTGAGTTGAAAATGTTCTGAAAATAGTGGAAAAAGTCATATGTAAATCCAAGGGAGGTAGGAAAGGAATGTTATGCATTGTTTTTGGTAGGCCAAAATATGAGTATGATTAATATTGCTTAAACAAATGTAGTTATACAATTGAATAATATAGATACATGCATTTTGAACAAGGCCGACAGAACTAGATTTGTGTTTGTCCCCCTAGCATCCTGGCCGCCATTAATAAAAGCACCTTGCATGTAATCCTTCTGTGATTATGTGTGTCTGTAGGCTAACAGTCTGAATATGGAGCCTGGGCTAATTCACAGTCCATCCCATCCGATTCAGTCCCCACATCTGCCCCTTGTCTTTGAATTGCAAATACATTTGGGAGAGAGTTTTGAAAAACCCTTCACATATAACTAAAGAAACAAGGTATAAACATAAACACAATAACAACTACTATAAAATTTAGTAAACTAATTTTGATTAGAGTCCATCTGGAAAAGTCCCAATTTTTGAATAGTCCATAGAACCAGTCGCTGTCATCTTCTAGTTGCAGTTTCTTGATTCCTTCTTTGAGAATCTGTATGCTACCATGAATGGATTCGCAGTGATCAGAAAGATTCATACAGTACATACTTTCAAATTCTTGACAATTATGAAAATGTGCTAAGAGTAGAAAGTCTATTGCAGCTCTATTTTGCAAGGTGGCGTGTCTGATGTTATCTACGTCTGACAGCCAGCCACTTAATGCAAGGGAGGTGGGATTGGTTTGCTTACTTAGGAGGCACCCAAGATGGTCTAATTGTCTTAAGGCTTTTGCTGCTGCTATCCAAGGAAGTAAAAGGGAAGCAGATATCCTTTTATTTTTGCTCCAAAATGTGACTTCATCATTGGAACTAAATTCAAAATAGTGTAAAGATCTTTTTGTTCTGTTTTTTCAGCTATGAATCATTTTTA
Organism: Certhia americana; assembly: GCA_018697195.1. Classification (NCBI taxonomy): domain Eukaryota; kingdom Metazoa; phylum Chordata; class Aves; order Passeriformes; family Certhiidae; genus Certhia; species Certhia americana. The sequence continues at coordinate 141,840 of JAGMWU010000063.1, forward strand.
TGTTGGCTGCCATCAAAGTAAGTCTTCCCAAGCTACATGGCCAACCTTTAATGTGTGATGGTATGCCAGGCTATACTCTGTCCCTGCAAATAAGAAACACACCCTGTGGTAACTGTAGTGGGTGATTACTGGACCAAGAAATGATAGAGGAGGTGTAATTACACCATCAGCTTTGATTTTTATAAGCTGGGTGGTATGGGGAAACATCCTTTTCAATAATTTCCCTTTCCTCTATGATTGTGGGGTTTTCAACTTTTTCCCACCTTCGTTGATAAAGAAACATTACACAATAATCCATTTTTACAGAGACAAGAATTTCTAATTCTTGGGGTTTGAGTGGTGCATGAGGGAGCTTTTGGGTCCAGTAATCCCAGGTATCAACATGGTTGTGTTTCCATATGCTATTAGGATCATTATTTTACATACCATGAGTGGCATTGTTTATTATTGGCCATACATCTGTAGGTAGCCCTACTAAACAGGTAGAAAAGGGATCATCAGGGCTAGCAACAGATAAGCACCGGGTATATCTTGTTTTATGGCTTTTGCTAAAGTTACCCATAAATTTTGTTTTGGCTGTGGGACTATCCAAAACTCTGTAAGGAAAATGGGGTTGATTAAGATGGCAATAGCGAGTAGGAATCTCTTGGGAGTAATTTTAATGGGGTGACCTATGGAGATGCTAAGAAAAATAGGGAAATATATTTTGCAGCGGGTAGGAGGTAGCTCTCAGGGCATTTTTTCTTCAGGTTGCTCTTGTGGTTTCTCTTGTGAAGTGTCTAGGTGTTCCTGTAGAGGCTCCAGGTACAGTTTAATGGTTTTTGCTGGAACCCACCGAGGTCCTTTGCCTGTCAAGACACAAGCGTATCCCCTCCCCCAGGTAATTAAAGAAAAGGGTCCCATGGTTTGGCCTGTTTCTAGATCCTTAATTAGAACTGGTAGTCTCTGTCTTAACTGAGCTTGTTTAGAGTTTGAAAAATGTCTAATGATTGGTGGGTTAGGCTCCATGAATGAGTTGTTCAAAAATTTGAAAACATATATAGTCTTACTGAGCCTTTCTACAGTAGACAGGGTTCCTACTCTACCTTTCTGTTGTTCTAAAATTTGTTTGAGAGACCTATATGCCTTTTCAACAATTGCTTGTCCTGTGGAGGAGTGAGGAATGTCTGTATTATGATTTATTCCCCACTTATTAAAAAATTGTCATGATTTGTGAGATGCGTAGGCTGGGTCATAAATTGTTTTTATTTCTTGTGGAATGCCAAGTGTTGCAAACGCCTGGAGAAAGTGTTTGATGGCATCTTTGTCTGCCTTGCCTATATGTGCAGAGGCAAAGATTGCCCCTGAGAAGGTGTCAATTGATACATGCAAGTATTTGAATCTACCAAAAGATTCATAATGGGTTATGGTTGACCATTTGTCTTGGTTTTTGGTTTGCCAATTTGAAATTTCCCAATCAAGAGCCAAGAAGGCTTAAGCTTAAAAGCAATAAAACTTTATTAACTATCACTAAAAGGAGAAAGAAAAAAAAAAACAAAAATCAGAATGAAATCTTCAGAACACTCCTCCTCCCTCCCCACTCTTTCTTTTCTTTCCAACTGACAATGTACAGAAAACAACACCCAGAAATCTCAGTCAGTTTTCCACCTCTAAAATTGTCTTTCTGCAGTTCACTTAGGGAGGGAAGCACCTCTTGTTTGCTATGGAAATTCCCCCCACAAGAAAACAGTTCTCTCATGGTTTCAATCTCCATGAAGCAGCTGCCTGGAAAATCCACATCATGAAGTCCCTCCCATGTGCATAATTCTTTACAGATGTGCCTCTTGGCCATATCGATGTATGGGTTTTTTTTTATTTTTGAAAGATAAACTGTTCAAAGCACAGGTTCTCCTTATCTATTTTTAAGATCATCTTTATATCGGGGAACAGAGATTCTCTTCTTCTTGTCTTGGGGACAAAAAAAGTCGTTATGACATCATCTCTCTGTTCAAACTTCTCCGTGGCTTACTTTAACACTGCATTCCTTTGCTCAGGTCTACAATTTCAAATTCCCATCTCCCCATACTTCTCTATGGTTTAAAGGAAATATATCAATATCTTATAGTCAATCACCATAGCTTACAAGAGATTTTCAGCCTGAAAGCATCTCCCTGTACTCCTTCCATCTAGGACAATCACTCTGTCTTTGCTGACTTTAATATCTTCATGTTGGTCTCTCTACATGTCTTCCTTTTGTCCTTGTCTCTCATTTGGGGGAAAATGAGGCCTGGAGGTCTCTTTTGCACTGAGAGGGTTAACAGCAGGGCAGCAGCCAGGTTAAGGCAGTCACATGATGCACTGCAGCTGTGCTGGAGTTGGGCCAAGATTTCAAGGCCTGCTGCTGCCTTTAATTCCATCTGTGCTGAGAGAAGGAGGCTAGGATCTGTTTTTTCAGCCTGTTCAAGCCTTATCTGTAACACACCAGGGCTCATCGCTCCCCCTTTCCCTGCCTGGCAGCTACTGGGCCTGGCTCAGCCTCGCCCTCTGCTGTGTGGGCTCTCCTGGCTTAGCAGATCTCAGCAGCTGGCGACTGGATGGGCCAGCCTTCCACCCCTTGCTCCTCCTTCTCCCTTTTCCTGGCAAGGGGTGCCAGGGGAGGGTAAGGAGAAACTTGGCCCGGCCTGACCCGGCCATGGGAAGAAGCTGGGCTGGGCCTCCTACCTCTCCCACCACTGGAAATCAGAAGAGGCAGATTTCCAGAATCTCACCTAAAAATATGCTTTTCACAAAAGGCGTACCCACCCTTTTCATTGGTTTAATCAGGTGTCAATATTACAAAATTGTCCAATCAGGGCTAAACCAGGACATTCACTTTGCCAGATTTCTAAACTGTGGAGCCCTCTGGGGTTTACTCCTGCTTTTGTGGATGGTAAGGCATACTTTTAGCAATCAGGGCATGTGTTAAGAATTGCTTTTGCTTGATCTTTAGTGATACTAAACATGTGATGTAGGGCAGGAACATTCTGGTGAAAGAATGAGTGACTGAGTTTTGCCTGCTCAAAAATGCTAGGCAGTGTTGCCTGTGTTATCATGGCTAGTGTATCAGCTTGCTTATTACCTTCTGTCAGAGGTCCGGACAGTGAGGTGTGAGAATGGATGTGCAAAACAAAGTAGGGGTGCTGTCTCTGAAAAAGAATAAGTAGATTTTTAAGCAACGAATATAACTGGTCATTAGCTACTGTTTTTAGAAATGAATTCTCTGCTCTTGTGATGATTCCTGCAACATAAGCTGAGTCAGTGACCAAGTTAAAAGGACATGCAAATATAGAAAATGCTCTAACAACTGCAGGTGGAAGGGACTTCTGAACACTGAACCAATATTATTACGCAGAAGCCATTTATTATTTACATTACCACCCCAATTATATATTTCTAAGACTTTTGTCTACATTTTCACCCCTTACATAATTGGTTAGTTGATCCCTCTCACTCAAGCCCCACGAGGGTCTCTGCAAAAGTGATTGGTTAAAGTCCAGGTGCTCCTTTATCGAGTGCTTTCATTCTTTGCCACCAGTTTCTCAGCATCTCCACTCTCGATTTAGCCGGACTGTTGTTTCAGCGGCCTTGAAGATTTCTCAGTCTAGCACTATTGTTTCAGCAACCTTGACGAATTCCAGGGGATCTGACAAACACACCTAAAGATAATTTGTCTGTGGCACCCCTGGAACCAAGTTATTCAGACGCATTGCAACAAACAACTGTAGCTAGTTCCACTATCTGTGAAGATCCTTCTATTATTTGGACATCAGATTCCCATATGTGTGTTACAGGGTTTTGGCATGAAATGACCGATTTATGGGATTCCCTAAGCTATCTGTAAAGACAGTGAGTGCGTCTAATGGCACATCACTTCTTAGTGGCTTTGGGATTATGTTGAGGGCAGAACGCAGCACTTCGTGCTTAGGGCAATGAATTGAAAGTTGCCCAGTAAAATTTTCAAGAGCAATTGGCAAACATTCTGATTGCTGCAATAGCCAATCTAAGTGATCAGTAGTTGCAGGCAAGTACACAGTAGAGAAATCTTCCCAAGCAAGGGAAAGTAAACATGATCTAGCTCTGATAATAAGCTGAGCCATCATTTCTGAGCCCCGGCTGATGGGGCCGGAAAACCCATTCTAAAATTAACAGAGGATCAGATGCCTCAGGGTCCCACTGGAAAATTAAAGCATGGAGTTGAGGTCCCTTCCCCAAAATAGCTAGAAGGAATGGTAAACATGGATTAATCCTGTGTGCTTGATGGGTTTGAATGGTTTGGGATACTTTTTCCAAGGCATTCTTTACTTCGTCCCTCAATTGCCTAGGTGAATTTAACACAGAATCCCCCTTTAACAAAACAAACAGCGGACCCAAGTCCTCATTTGTATGTGTAAGAAAGTCCTGACCCAATTAATGGTTCCCAACAGTTTTTGTAAATCATGAAGTGTCTCTGGTCTCTCATTTAGTTGCAAAGGCTGGTGCTGTATAGTCTGAGAGAGGATTTTAAATCCCAGGTATTTCCAGGGTGGTGTCTGTTGTCTTTTCCTCTGCGATGGTGAATCCTGCCTCTTGGATAGCTGTAACAGTGGCTTTTAAAGCTGAATTTAGAAATGGATAATTTTCAGCTGCAACAAGTATATCGTCGATCTAATGGTAAATTGTAGACTGTGGATGGTCTCTGTGGACAGGGTCCAAACTTTAGCTACAAACCATTGGAATATGGTTGGGGAATTCTTCATCCCTTGCAGTGGCTGCGTCCAGCGGTACCTCTGAAGGGTTACCTGTCTGTTAATGCTAGGTACTGAGAAAGCAAATCAAGGTGCATCATGTGGATGGAGAGGAATGTCAAAAAAGCAGTGCTTTAAATCAAGAACAGAAAATTTCCATTCTTTAGGAATCATAACAGGAGATGGTAGACCAGGCTGCAGTGTGCCCATATCCTCTATGACCTCACTGACCTTACAAAGGTCTTGTAGGCGCCGCCACTTATCACTGTTTCGGTTTTGAATTACAAAAACAGGTGTATTCCATGGGCTTGTGGTCGGTACTATGTGTCCTTTTTGTAATTGTTCTTGCACTAGAGACTCAAGTGTGACAAGTTTTTTCTTTGGGGAGGGCCCATTGATTTAACCATACAGGTTTATCAGTTTTCCAGGTAAATTTAAGGGTATTGCGCTGCTCAATGGCCCCAGCTAAAAATTTGTCTCTAATCGCATCCCCCATTGGGACAGAATGTCTCTTCCCCACAGAATCACAGGGGCTCTTACCACAAAGGGCTTTGTGTTGGCAATGCGACCTTCAGGTCCCATGAATTTGACCGGCTGCACACTCTTCAAGCTGGCACTGTTACCTCCAATTCCCGACAGTGTTCCTGGAGCTGGTGTGAGGGGCCACTCGGAAGGCCACTTGTACTGCGAAACGATAGTCACATCTGAACCTGTGTCAATGAGTCCTAACAGAACAATCTTTTTGTTGTTAAGCTCCAGTGTGCAGGTGATCTGAAGCCAGTTGTGGCTTATCACCTGAGTCCACATTACCAAGGATTTTGGTGTGCTGCAATAGTCCTGTTTGGGAAGCAAAATTGCCTGAGCAATGATTAGTCCCTGAGGGATAAAACAAGGTGGGTCAGGAGATATAGCTAGCACAGTGATTTCTTGTTGAGATGTAACCAATAGCACAGAGTGCAATACAAAAAATCCTTCAGTCCTTGATCTACAATTCCCCAAAATTAACAGTTCACGAGGTAGGTCTTCAGGTCCAACCTGGCCTGTGGATATGGTATAAGCTATATCTGGGAAGGAAAAAGAGGTCATAGGTCTTGGTTAAACTTGGAGAGTGGTGATAAATACACTGAAAGAGATGAAAGCCGAGTCAAAAGTAGCAGCCACAGTGGTCCATGCCATTGCCGTCCCGCCTCAGATAAATCAACCGCCACCCCCCCACCACAGACAAGCCATATCAGGGCATTTTTCGGAGTCAGGTATCTCCGACCTGTAAAAGGGACTGCTGTAAAGCCTGCAACTTTTGTGGGAGAATTGTTGCAGCAACAAAGCAGCACAACTGCATCTAGGTCTGCCAGTATAGCAACTCCACCAAATCCCCCAGACCCTCCGCACCACCTAGCAGCGGTGCTGCCAGGGCAAACGGCAACCCCTCACACCCGGCAGAGGGCCTAAGGGCAGCTGTCCCACCCAAACCTCCCGGCACCTCCCAAGCTGCAGTGGGAGCGGGCCTCGGGCGACCCAGCCTGCCCGTCCACCCTCCACCGCCTCCTGCTTCCAGCAAGCCTTCTCTCACCTTCCCTCCTCCTCCCCCTCTCCTGCCCCCCGGCCGATCGCCCTGCCAAGGCAGTGACCCCCAGCGCTGCACCCCCGCTCCCTTCCCCTCAGGCTGACAAACCCGCCAAGCCTCAGGCAGACACTTCGTGCCCCCTCTGCTGCCACCCAAGTCTCCCCACTTGCTGTCACAGTTCCATAAGACAAGCAACATCCAGTCACTGCCGCTCTCATCCACCCCTAGCCTCTCTCAGCCCGCAACCATGGTCGAGATGCCGGGGAGAAGAGACCCAGCCGAAACACAGGAACAAGTGCTGGGAAGCTAGTCACACCTCCACAGCCACCAGCAAGACCCCCAACAACAGAACTTACAAGCAAGTCTTTTGTCAATGGACTGCTTGGCAAAGAGAAAAACGGGGAGAGGATCCCTTGGACAATGATGCCAAGCAGGATCACTTGAAAAACAAAACTAAGCAGAGCAAGCAGATTCAATCAGACTTTGTTTTGTTAGAATGGATTTTTACTCCACATATGCCTCCAGTAAGCATCTGGCAAAGAACTGATGCAATAGCTTACTTAATCCATAAAGCATGACGTGAACAAGAGTATTGGAAATAAGCGGGAAGGAACCCAACAATATCAGCATACCGGTGAAAACAGACAATTTTGAATGGATGCTCCAACATTTGGTGCCACTACAAGAAGCTTTGATTGGATTTACAGGCACAGTGCACAACAAACAGCCCAAAGGGCCAATAAACCAGATGCTAACACAACAGCAATGGGTAGAGATGCCAAAAATTGTACCTTACTGTCCTGGTTTAGCCCTGATTGGACAATTTTGTAATATAGACACCTGATTAATCCAATGAAAAGGGTGGATACGCCTCTAGTGAATACACATTTTAAGGTGAGGGTCTGGAAATAGCTCTCTTCTGGTTTCTGGTGGGGTGAGTTGCAGAGCCTCGGCCTGGCTGTTCTCCATGGCCGGGCCAGGCCGGGCCGAGGTTCCCCCTTCCCTCCCCTGGCACCTCTGGCAGGCAAAGGAAGGAGAGGCGGGGTGGGAAGGAAGGAAGGCTCTGTCCAGTCCTATATGCTGAAATTTGTTACTCCAGGACGGCCCCACACAGCAACCAGGGGCTGAGCCAGGCCCAGCAGGAGAGAAGAGGGAGGTGAATCAGCCCTGGTGTGAAACATCTGAAGCCTGACCGAGCTGGGAAAAAAGATTCTAGCCTCCGTCTCTCAGCACAGCTGGAACTGGAAGGCAGCAGCAGGCCTTGAGAGAGATTCTGGCCCAGTTCCAGCACAACTGCAATGCATCACATGACTGCCTTGTACCAGCTGCGGCCTGTGTGAATTTTTTTTCCTGACCAGATGAAACTTTCAAAGCATGAATCTTACCCAGAGAAAAAGAGGAGACCGGATGAAATGAAGAAAGACACAGCATGAGACTTAGAGGAAGTGAGAAGAGAATCTTAAATGGCAAGGAAGATTGAAGGAGTGACCTGGTTAGGTTGGACTTCTCTTGTGAGGCCATAGAGAATGGACTTAAATACCCTGTAACCTATGGGGTGTTTTTTAGGGGGATGCCAGGTTCTAGTCAGAGTTGTGAGCTGCTAGAGAAAATTGAACAGAGGAAGACCAAGGAAGTAAAAGATGATGCCCTGACCATTGAGAGAAGAGGACCTCTGTTCCTTGGGATGAAGAGAACTTTTGTTTTATACTAGAAGGCATCCTTAAACTGTACCCTAATAAACTGATATGGCCCATGAGCGGCTGTAAAGACTGTCTAATGGGAAGGGACTTCACAATGGCAAATTTACTTCCCTGGGCAGGCCATGTGAGGGCAAGAGAACTGGTATCTTGTAGAAAATCTCTATGGTATTCAAGAGAGACTCCTTTCTCCTTGATGAATTGAGAAATGATTATTTTAAGAGTGATAACTGAGAATCCCATGTTTTGTCTTTTTATATTGGATTAAAAAAGTGAATAGTTGGTGGGTGGAGGAGAAGTGTTTTGAAGGTTTCATTCTGATTTCTTTTTTTTTTTCCTTTTTGTGTTAGTTAATAAAGTTCTATTCCTTTTTAAGTTTAAGCCTGCTTTGCTCTTGATTGGGAAATTTCAAATTGGCAAACTAAAACTGAGACATAAATTGGTGTTTCCACCAGTTTCACACTCAAACCAGGCCACTCACACATTGGAAGGTATAACAGTTTTTACAGATGCTGGAAGACAGAAAAAAATGAGCTTCCTGTACCTGGAAAGAAGACAATGAGTGGAAACATCCCGTGTTTGATGGCACAACCAGAGATTCATTGCAAACTTTAGAGCTTGCTGCAGTAGCATGGGCACTGACCAACTGGTGTACCCAGCTCTTGAATATAGTTTCTGACTCATTATATGTTGTGGGAGCAGTGAATAGAATAGAAAATGCATTAATCAAACAAGTTAACAATCAGCATTTATATGAGTTATTTTTGCAGATTAGACGAGTTGTAGCAGATCGACAGGAACAATGTTGCATAATGCATATTTGGAGTCACAAAACAGTTAGGGTTAGGAGAAGGAAATGCAAGGGCAGATGCGCTTGCTAGTTCAGCAATCAAGCCTCTTATTGATTCATTTAAAGCAGCACAAAAAAGTCATTCATTATTTCACCAAGCTGACAAAGCATTGCACAGACAATTCAAAATTACATGGACAGATGCAAAAGGAATAGTTCACACATGTCCACAATGTAGTCACCATGGCTCTGGTCTAGGCCTGGGGGTAAACCCTCGAGGACTACAATCCTGTGAAATTTGGCAAATGGATGTAACTCATGTGCCTGAATTTGGGAGACTTAAATTTGTACATGTTACCATTGATACATATTCCAAAATGATTTGGGCAACTGTCTTGCCAGGTGAATGTGCAATACATGTGGTAAAACATTTGACAGCATGCTTTGCAATCATGGGAGTGCCAAAAGAATTGAAAACAGATAATGGGCCCGCCTATATAAGCAGAAAGGTAGCCTCTTTTCTGCAGAGATGGGGAATTAAACATGTCACTGGAATACCACACGTGTCTACAGGGCAAGCCATAATAGAAAGAGCCCATAGGACACTAAAAGATTATCTATATAAACAAAAGATGCCCGACCAAAATGATCCCAGCTGTTGGTTGAATCAGGTCTTGTTTACTTTAAATTTCTTAAGTCTTGTAGGAGATTTGGAACAACCACCTGTTGTTATCCATAATAGCCAAATAAAAATGCAAGCAACACCAGAAATTCATTTATATTACAAAAACCCAAAGACAGGCACTTGGGAGGGTCCTAGCCCTTTACTGTTTAACAGTCATGGGTATAGTTGTGTCTCTACAGATAAAGGCCCATTATGGGTACCCAGTCGATGGACCTAGCCAGCAGTGAAAACCAGCTCTCACGAGACAGACAACAGAGAGTGATACGGAGACTGATAGAAGAACTCATCGCTGCAGTCCATACTCCACGATTGTATGGTGTGGACATCATCTCAATTACTGAAGACATTCTATTGGGACAGCCACTTGGAATTTGGGAACAGAGTTTAGTAGTATTTAGAAATAGGAATAGAGTTTGCACTAATTGTACTTTTGCTTATGCGCGCTTTTTACAGTTAGAGCTAATTTGTGGAAAATGTGGAATTGTTTTTAGAAGAAGTAGTGAACAAGTAGATAGTAGAGGTAGTTTATGTACTGATTGTTATACTGTAGGCTTTGATCAGTTCTTAATAGACACTTCCATTGTATATCAAACCCCTGTAAATAATATACAAATAAGTACCTTTGGAGGTGTAAAAGGTTTGCAATTGGCCCAACAGATTTGGGTGGCCAAGTGAGCCATTAGACAAGTTTGTTTTGCTAGAAGAACAACTGTCATAAGAGCATGGTGTGCAACTTGTGGACAGGAATATGCCTCCTTGGCATGATAGTGAACGTACATCGATATGCTACATAGACAAAATCTTTGGCTGACTTGGGTTAATGCCTCAGGGACAACAGATTTTTGTTTAAGCTTACAAATACCGGGTGATCCATTTAGAACTTGTCTAATTGGACTTCCCATAGAGCCAGAAAATGATACCTTTGCAGACTGGATTAATCATACAGTGTTTCTTAAACATTTAAATTATAGCGGTGGTTGCTCAGAACAAGAATGCCGCTGCTTGGAAACAACACAATATTGGCCAGATAGAGGCTCGACATGGCAGAAAGCAATTATTACAGCTCTAAATGTAGCCTCTCAATCATTCATACAGGAATTGGATATTTTGGCCAGTGTTGCCCCAGGAGAGTTTGAAGATGTTACTCATTTAATCAATTGCAATAATGTTAGACCTCCAAAGCAGGTTAGAAATGGCACTGGACTTGTTGAGTTTAAAGATGCCCTGTATAACTGGTTGGCAAGAAACAGAGGATGGAAATGTATTGGACAACAAAATGTTACAGGAGACACATTAAAAATGTCGGGTGACATTAAAACAGGTGAATCCGTAGATGTCGTGAGTGGCAAACAACTACCACCTGTAATATTCCTAATTTGTGGAGATCAAGCATGGAATGGAATTCCAAGAAACCCAGTAGGAGGACCATGTTATTTAGGGAGACTAACAATGTTCGCCCCTCACATGAGAGAGCTTTTGACTGACACTTTGAGAATAAACCACAAAAGGTGTCTCTCATACATTAATGAAAATTGTAACACAAATGTTGCACTCCCATTGGAAAGGGCCAGGCTAGGGATGAAGTTTTCTCCCTTTGTAGGAACAAGAGATTAATGCAGCAAATATTAAAAAGCTTGCTTGCTGGGCTAGCAAAGAATTTAATTTGATTTCTACTATTTTATCAAAGCCATTGCAAGACACAGAATTGATTAGACATGCTACTTTGCAGAATCATACTGCTAGTGATTTTTTGCTTTTAGCACAATGCCATGGTTGTTTTGAAATTAAAAATATGTACTGTCTCAACTTGAGTGACCATTCTGTGAACATACACAAGAAAATACATGATCTTCCAAACAATTTAAAAATGATTACTGTGGGACATAATCCCTTTACTGACTGGCTTAACAGACTAGGATTAACCGGGTGGCTTTTACCAAGAGTTAAATCGCTTTTTATGGCTATTTTACCAATTATTGTTGTAGTGATATTAGGATGTTGCTTGTTAGGATGTATAAAGTCATTGGAAAGACTTGTCTTGCAGGCATGGCTTGTGCAAAGAGAAAAAAGGGGAATTGTAGGGGAAATTTTATTAGAAAAGGGACATATGCTGCACAACCCATGCTATGAAGAAATACTGCGTGTATAGAAAGGAATTTCTGACTTGTCCTTGACTCTGATAAGGGGGAAGAAATTGGCTAGAGCAACTTTGAAAGAGTATGTGGAACAAGATATGGTAACCTGTCTTGGTTTGGAAAGACTGGGGTGTCTGCTAGGAACCAAAAAAAAAATGGAAACTTCCTTTGGACTTTTTATTATCCTAAAATTAAAGAGGGGTCTCGGGAAACGGTGTGAGGGTAGGAATAACAGTTCTTTACTAGTTAGTCTAACAAGGTAAATTAACAATAATAACTATAATACTGACAACAAACAGAACTAGAGAAGAAAAGGGGAAAAAAACCAACCCAGTTACAGTTTTCCTCTGGCACCCCCCACCCCCCTCAGTACCGTTACAAGCTACCAGAGCCAGCAGCAGTCCTGGGAGGATGAGATGTATCCGAGGGTTGGCAATTGTTAATTTTTGAAGCATTAGCTCACCAAGCCCTGGTCCCTATCCATCCTAGAGATCCTTTCCAGGTAGAATGGGTATTTGCCATCTCAGGGTTGTCAGTACACATATGGCAACCAGGCCCAGAAGGCCCTACAAGGCCTGTTGGTTCTTATTCCTGTGGCTTTAAAGATGCGGAAAAAAGATACACTACCTGGGAAAAGGGACTGTTTGTAGTTAGCTTAGCTCTCATAGAAGTGGAAAAAATTGTATGACAACAACCAATTGTTTTAAGAGGCCCTTTCAAAGTAATTAAAGCAGTCACTACTGGGACCTCACCCCGACAGGGTGGCCCAGAGGGCCTCAGTAAGAAAGTGTTATGCTCAGACTGAACATTATAGTAACATCTTCTCAGTAACCAAGGGAGATGTTAAAAATTTGGCAATACAAGAAACTGAGAGCTTGGATAGCAGCCACAACAAACCTGCCTCGGTGATTAAAGTAGCCCCTCCATTTTCCCCGATCAGTCAGAAAATTCTTGGTTCACTGATGCTTTTGCAAAACGAGAGGGAAAGGTGTGGAAATATAGAGCAGTAGCCCTCCACACTTCCTCTGGTGAACAAATTATCACTGAGGGAGAAGGCAGTGCTCAGGTTGGGGAGCTGATAGCTGTTTGGAGTGTTTTCAAACGTGAGGTACAGGATACCTCTTTTGTTTGCATTTACACTGACTCCTATGCTGTGTTTAAAGGATGTATGGAGTGGCTTCCTTTTTGGCAGCAAAACGATTGGGAAGCTAACAGAGTTCCAGTATGGCAAAAAGAAAAGTGGCAAGAAATTTGAAATATAGCAAGTCAAAGAAATTTTGCTGTGGGGTGGGTAGCTTCTCACCAAACAGATCAAAATCCACCTGGTGAGTGGAACAATACAGTTGATGAGTAAGCAAGATTAAGTCCCCTGAAAAAGGAACAAATTACAGAGGACTGGGAGCACCTATTAAAATGGTTGCATGTAAAAAGACAGCACACAGGTGCAAAGGATTTGTACAAAGATGTTCTTGCCTGTGGTTGGCCTGTCACCAGGGAAATGTGTAAAACATGCATATCAGCCTGCAAGAAATTCCACAAACAACTAGAAAGACATCCTTTAGAAGATGACCCTCTGCACCTAAGAAAGGGTAAAGGCTTATGGGATGCATGGCAGATAGATTATATTGGTCCCTTTAACAAGTCTGGTGGCAAACACTTTGTGCTGGTGGGAGTGGAAATTACATCTGGGTTAGTTCAAGCCAAAGCTTTTAAAAGAGCTACAGAAGATAATACTGTTAAAGCATTGCAATGCTGGTTTGAAACTTTCCCTAAACCACAGGAAATTCAATCCGATAACGGGTCCCACTTAACGGCTAAATTTGTACAGGATTGGGCAAAAAGTGAAGGAATAAAATGGACTTTTCACACCCCTTATGTGCAGTGCAAAATGTAACCAAAACTCTGTATTCTATCACCATCTGTTGAAACTGGGGTGGTGGTCGTGGTAATTGTCTGTCAATGGGCTAACTGTCAAGAAACCCACTGGGGCAGTTTTTTTATCTCTTCCACAACCCAGCCTCCCTCCAGGGAGATATCTTCTGTTAATGGTCCATTGAGTCTCACTGATAAAATTACATCATCCCATTGGGAAATGCTCCATCCAGAGGGAGGAGCCAAGTATTCCTACCTGGATAAAAATCTGGGAGTTGGAACACCAAGCAGCCTTTCCACTGGATTCTCAGAGGAACACCAGGCCCATCTATCACCACTGGATCTTCAGTGAAAAACTCCACTTTTTCTACAGGAGCATCACTTCAACAGAGCCATATCTGCCACTAGGACTGCAGCCACCATTTAATCGGACTGCCACTAACATCCTGACCCACAGGGTGTCAGATTGTATCCTGACTCTGTCAGTGGGGTTTGTTTGTTTGTTTCTTTTTTCTCCTTTGTGATACTGCATGTGTTTTGGTTTTATTGTTTATTTTAATTCCCCTAATAAAGAACTGTTGTTCCTATTCCCATATCTTCGCCTGAGAGCCCCTTAAACTTCAAAGTTAATTTGGAGGGAGACGGTTTTAATTCTCCAAGGTTCCTGCCTTCCTTAGCAGACACCTGTCATTCAATCCACGACACCTTACTATCCCCAAGCTAACGGGATTGTAGAGAGAACTAATGGTCTCATGAAATGACTCCTTAAACCACAGGAGGGAAGTTGGGATCTTTGGCTAAGTGAAGGTGTAAAAAGTGTGAATGATAGATGGGGGGTAAACGGGTGTCCCAAAATAACGGCCTTTTGCCCAAAACCCCCAACCATGCATAATTCCTACACTATGGGGACCAGCTGATCCTATGAATTTAACACATTACTCTGGACAGCCTGTTCTGGTGAACCTCCCTACTGTAGGGCAAGTACCACTTCTGCTAAAACCCCCACTGAATAAATATGCATGGGTGGCTGCCAATGCTCTGGGGAAAGAGCATCAGATAAATACACACTGGATAGTTCCATCATTTAAATTTTCTGCCTCTTGGCGGCAGACTCTATTATGTTTACTTTTCACAGAAGAAGTTTGAGGGACATGAAGACCAAATAAACCATGATAGCACTAATACTTCTCTGCATCCTACCACAACACCATGGCCAAAACTCAGCTGAGTGGCCATGTTCTGAAGCTACCATCATGTACACCAGTGCTCTGGGACTCTACCCCAGAGATCGTTTCCCAAGCCTAGTGACCGAAGTACTGCATAACTCTGAGGTATACCGTTCAAGTGACTGGGGATGGGACAAAACAGACTGGGCTAGAGTGTTAACTGGAATAATTGGTGAAGAAATTAAGGTAGGATGCAGGAAAGTGGAAAAATCTCTCTACGAGAAAGCTTCCACCATTGCAATCACCACAAATTTTCTAGAACCAGATATAACTAGTCATTTGCACCCCAACATCATGGCGAAACTCTGCCCTACAACTGCATGGACATACAACAAACAAACCTCCCTCATATTACGTTGTAGTCAGGAAAATGTTAGTAATTACACCTTGGATCCCAGCCACAACAATGTTGAAATTACAAAGCTTTGTAGAAATTAACCTACTGACTGTTGGTATAACTTTACTTTAACCAAATCAGCCTTTGTGACCTGTAGTTGGCAAAATGACTTAGCAGATCTGTCAGGTGTGAAAGGTTTGACTTTTAAATTTAAAATAAATGCTCTGGCAAAACCCATACTGACTGCAGTAATTACATACCATGGTATAAGCACCTCTTTAGTGTTGGATGACAAAAATAAGGTTTTCCCTCCTTTTGAAGTAACACAAAATGATGATGTTGAAATAACAAGTAAATTAATTGCTGAATCCCTCATCGAACCTGTACACAGTTATGGCACAGGACCTCACAGTCATATTTTACATTGTGAAATTCAAAATCAGAATTGTTGGCTAAACTTAACTGATGTACAATTTTCCCATAAAATCATGTGTGGTAAAAGCAATACCAAATACTGGGGAGAACTTGGATGTTAATGTCATAACACCTACCACCCCACCACCAGTTATGCTGACCCCGAAAATTTTTGAAATTGGACCATACATAATTAGAAAAACTGGACAACAACAAATATTGTTTAATCCGGCATGGTCTCTTAAACAAGTCAAATTGTCAATGCAAAACAATGTTTCAGAAATTCAACCAACTTGTTCACCTTTTCTGCAAACTTCCTTTGAAGGGTGGACAACCTGGCTGAGAAAGTGGAATTCTTCTAAGAAGTGAACAACAAGAAACATAACCAGTGTTGTGGGAACAGGATTGGGAATCTTGAATAGTATTGATTCAGAAGTACTAATGAATAAATTTGATACCACAACTGGAGATTTAGCCAAATTACAACCACTGCAGTCATCCTTAACAGCTTTAGGAACCCAACAGTGGTTGTTATCAAACATTACCAAATTGGGAAAAGATAAACGTAGATGACCACAAATTAATAATTGACGCACTAGGTGCTACACAAAATAACATTTCTTTAGCTCTCAGCTGTATCCAAGCTCAATTGTGGATGCAGTCAGTTGCTGCCTCAGTTATAAGAGAAGGTGAAGAAGGCACTTTTCCTACTGAAATTCGGAAAATAATTTAGGATAGTGCCACTGATTTTGAAAGAAAATTCCAATCCTGGTGGAACTTAGTAAACTTTACCTATGACCCCAGCACAAACACAGCAACAGCCTTTGTATTGTTAATACGTAATGCTTCGTACATTCAATATTCCCTATTATTGCATTAGGGCTGAATCATGATGGAGCTATTCTCTATCCTTCCAAGCATAGAGAATGGGCCCGTCAAATTGGTGAGAAGTGGCAAACTGTTAATTTAGAATCTTGTATTGTCCAGGAACAACAAGGATTTATCGCTGAAAGTAATACAATTAGAGCACAAGATATTTGTTTGGACACAGAACAAAATGTCTGTAACTTTGAAATACATCCAAAACAACCTCCTGAAACAGTACTAGTGTATATAGGCAATGGATGTGTATGCTTAAGAACTGGTTGTGATAGTGTACTTATAGAAAATTTAGTAGAGAATACTAAAAATCATTCAAATTTTTGTGTTTGTAACTTTACTAAAATCTCAGGATGTGATTTTCCTATGAAACACCAGTTACTTCTTATCACCTTTTATGGTCCAATTACTGATCCAGCATCTATTTCTTACCCCCATTGGGATGAACCTCACTCCGGTAAAGCAATTGTTGCTTCACCAGGATTTAATTGAAATTTTGGAAAAAGCCAAAAATAACGGACAGAAAACCTTAGTAACTGTCCATCACAATGTGAAAGAAATATATCGTGTTTTAGAAAGGGTAAAGAAAGATGCTGAACACAAGTGGTAGGATACTCTTTTTAGGTGGTCACTTACTGCTACAGGTGTCCTGAACAAATTGTGTCATCCCATCATTGTTCTTTTGATTGGTTTTGTTTTATCAGCAATCCTATATGCCATGAATTGGAAAATGATGAAACGGTTAACACAATTAACATCTATAATTAATTCACACAATTTAAACAATATCCCATTTGCTGTAGACACTCCCAAGGTTGTTGACCCAAGGCAAAATTGGCCCTCATGACTAGATTTTGATTGTACTGTATTTTTAAACTGAAATTGATTATTCCTTTTTAATAAAAAATTGAATGTATGTTTTAATTAAAAAATGATTATTTGTTTTGCTTTCCCTTATTCCTTTCCCTTCTCTTTTTCCTACTTATCTTTTCCTGTCTAATTTTCTGTATCTGTTTTCTGGGATATGCTACCAACATTGGCGAGTCCTGAAGACTTCAGAACAGCGCTACTAATGGAGCTCTCTTGACGACGAGTTATGGGGTGGTATAAGAGACAGTCCGAAGTTTCCCTCATTTGCCTCATGACTGTCTCGGTTACAGAGACTATGACCCCAAGGACTCCATTCACTTTGGACAGTGGCTCTGGGCTGGTAGAGGTGGATGTTTGCCAAATGATTGTTTGCAGGTGTGCTTGTTGTACCGCCACGGTATGCTGCTCCAGGCAGGTACTGGCGAGTAATGGTCCGTTCTGCATGTTTACATCTCCTTCTCATGACAACAGTTCTCCACACAATAGTACTGCTCAGCTTATTGCTTTGGCGAGATGCTGCTCTCTTTGGCAAAAGGCTATAAAAAGTGATTTTTCTGCAAAGGACTTTTGAGATCTCCCCACAGAAGGAAGACACATCTATGGGCAGAAGGCCTTGAGGACATTGTCTCTCTGTTGGTAGCTATACCCCTCTTTTGCTCTTTACTTTGTTTTCTTTATCTCTCTCTCTCTTCTGTCTCATAATTATTGTTGGCACTTAACAGAAGTGCACTGCTGTGATTAAACTGAAAGTCCCCTTTGCTGTGTGTCTTTTACACTCCAAGATCAGAAAAACAAATCATCACAACCCCCGCTTGTACTAGCGGATCGTGACACAGGGACCTTGGGTTTCATTTCATGTTGTGAACAATCTCTTTTGAGATGCCCATGTTCGCTGTATTGAAAATATGGACCAGGACCTTGTGGTTTTGGGTTTTGAGGCACAATTTGCAATGCAGCCAGAGCCTGTGCTATTCCCTGTCCTACTGCCTGTTCCTGCAGGATAGCTGAATGTTTGGGAGTACCAATGCAGTTACAAGCCTCTATCATTTGCATTAAAGTTGGCTCAGGGTCAGTAGGAAGGGTACGCAGCACTTTCTTGCATTCAGAATTAGCATTTGACATGCTTAATTTTAACAATTCCTCTTTTGCTTTCTCTTCTGTAATTTGTCTTTCAATAGCAAGTTTAAGGCAGTCAATGAATTTCATATATGGTTCACTAGGTCCTTGTCTAATTTCTACAAAATCCTATGTTGTTGTATTCCCATCAGGCACCTGGATCAGTGCTTTCCTTGCAGCATTTTTAATATCATCTAGCACTGGCCTGGGGAGGATAGCAGCCTGATCAGGTTGGATATGTGCCCCCTCCACTGCCAGGTGTTCCAGAGTTAGTATGGCCCATGCCAGGTCCCTGGCATAAGTGGGCAATAATTGATTAAGCAATCTTTTCCACCCCCCTTCCCATAACGTATATTTAGTTGGCAACAATAACACAGTGTCACAGTTTCAGTTTGAAACTGGACAGAAACATCAATTATGTCTAGTGGTTTAGATTTGCCAATTTGAGATTTACTGGCCAACACACCAATTAATGTGGTAGGTTTAGTTTTTGCTGTGAGATAGGATTAGGAGAAAAAGCAAAACATGTTTTAACTTGAAAGGGTATAAAGAAAACTTTATTAACAGAGTTAAAAGGAACATAATAAGAAAAAATCAGAATAAAACCTTCAGAACACCTTTTCTCTCCCTCTCTACAATATTCTTTTCTACTGACAATGTAGAGACAAAAACGTGGGCCTTTTAGTCAGTTTGTTACCTCTGAAACAGTTTCTTCAGTTCACTTAGGGAGAAGTTTTTCTTGCCATACTACGGAGACTTTTTTACAAGAAAATAATTTTTCTTGTGGCTTCAATGTTACTGCGAACTGCCACCCAGGACTGGAAAACTCTGTTTGCAGTGTGGAAGTCCTTCCTATGTCTTGCAGTTTTTCTCACAGCTGTTTTCACAGGCCATTTCAATTTACTGGGGTGCTATTTTAAGGATGAGCTGTTCTAGTATAGAGCAAAAGTTCTCTTTGTCCATCTCTGGGACTATAGGTCTTCCACTACTTTCCCCAGGGCAAAGTTTCTCATTTCCTTATGTTCAAGTTTCTCACTAGATCTACAGCAACATGCATCTGCTTCAACTACTGTACTGTGACCTCAGCCCACAAGTGAACCAGAATGCTACATCCCCACAATGCATCTCTATGAGTGTGAAATACAAAGTTATAGTTCGTGTTGGGTAAATAAAAATAATTGGTGTAATTGTGATTGTGAAATATGTGGAATACAGTCATGGCACAGTTATAAAGATGAGTTATAATAAACATGGAAAGCAAAGCATGGAAGGCCTTTTGAACTAATCTTTTGTTCACAATTAACTACTACAGATCTTAAGCTGTTTTGTAGTAATAATATGTAAATTATAACTTTAGATATTACTTCTTTTGACAAATACTTTATACTTGTAATTTAGCCTTAAGCTGTCTTGTAATAAGAACTTTTGAATTATAGTTTTAGAATACAGCTTTGTATTAAGGATTTTTAAAACTATAGGTTTAGAATGTATGAAAGGTTTTAACAAAAGAAGGAAGTGAGCCTATCTCACAATTCCTAACAAAACTGTGAAGAAAACAGCCTGAGAAAGGAAGATGGACATCAACTCACTGACTAATGGTTTTGAAAAGGGAAGCTGGGCACCACCATCTGGGGTATGCATCCCAGGATGTACATCCTGAAAGGAATGGATCACAATGGAGTATAGAGATTGTGAAGAAACCAGCTATCACTATCATTGATTTTACATCCTGAAGTATGCATCATGAGAGTAATGGATCACAATGAAATACAGAATTGTGATGCAAAAACTGGAATTAGAAACTGCTGAGAAAGCCTACAGATGTACATATAAATACCAGCAGGCCTCAGCATTCGGTGTGCAGTTGGAAAGAGAGATCCCACTTCTGCACCCAGCGCTGCTTTCCTTATATTTTACCATATTAATTAATGAATTGAATTACTGCTTGATATATTGGCTGAGTCAAGCTCCTCATTTTTAACATGAGTTACAAGGAAACAAAGTCAAATATGTCTTCACCATAGCTTTACAGGATTTGAAGTCAAGCTTAAAACATCTCTTCAACTCCTTCTATCTGGAATTAACTCTTTCTTTACTGACCTCAGAGTCCCATGTTATTATCTGTATGTGTTCACCTTTTTTTCCTTTTCCTAATTGTTGGGGTTTGAGTTATTTTCTTATAGAATTTTTTCCCAGAAGTTGCTAAGAAGCTAATGGCTGGGTGCTTTTTGGTGCTCATGGGTGCTTAGGACCAAACAAAAGAAGCAGCTAGGCAGAGACAGGGAGGCACCATCTTCACTTCACTCTGGGCAGTTTTGCTGCGCTCGGAAAAACGGCCGGGGCTGCTCGTCTCGGCGCGGCGGAGAGCTCTCACCATCCTCCACCTGGAACTCGGTCGGACCACCGTCTCTTCGTGTGTCCCCCGGGATTTTGGGAACCCGTTCCGTCCCTGTCCGGTCAGGAGCTCCTTCTCCCTGCCCTGCACCCACGGCTTCTTCAGTTTTGTTCGAGGTCTCCCTACGCTGTATTTTCTGCAGCCCCTGCCCAGCCGGGGCACTTTCCAACAGCTCCAGCCACTGTCAACCCTCGGATACATCTCATCCTTCCAGGACTGCTGCTAGCTTTAGTAGCTTGTAACGGTACTGAGGGGGGTGGGGGGGTGCCAGAAGAAAATTTGGAACTGGGTTGTTGTTTTTTTTTCTCTTTTCTTCTCTAGTTCTGTTTGTTGTCAATATTATAGTTATTATTGTTAATTTACCTTGTTAGACTAACTAGTAAAGAACTGTTATTCCTACCCTCATATCGTTGCCTGAGACCTCCCCTTCAATTTTCGGATTATAACAAAATCCAAGGGAAGTTTCCATTTTTTTTTTTTTGGTTCCTAGCAGACACCCCTGTCTTTCCAAACCAAGACACTAATTTAGGAAAGAAATAGTATTAGTAAAGTCATTTGCTCTCAAGCTTTACCATTAACTGAAAGAGTTCTATAAAGTCTTGCAACACTGAAAAGCTGATCTGGTCCAAGCTCTGCATTGGGAACATGGCTCGCAGTGCTTCCCTGCTGGCCACATGGTCCCTGCCAGCACTGGACAAGCCACCCCGACTCTGCTGGGGTGATGAAAACAGGAAAAAAGAAACAACTGTTGTTGATGCTTTTATCCTTCTGTCTGTAGTAAAGCTGCCTTAAAGCAGATGAGCACACAAAATTCATTGCCAGCCATGCCGAGGTGTCTGTGTGAGTTCGCCCTGGCCCCTCCTATCCTGGCCACATGGCTGGTCCCAGTCTGTAATGATGGTGTCTGCACAGCTGCTCCTGGCTCCTGGGCCACTCTCTCTTAAGCTGCTCCTTGTGCTGACAGTCTCTGTCTGGCACAGTCCAGCAGGCTCTGTTAAGTAAGAGCTTGTCTCTGCTAGCAAAGAGCCCGAGCCATCTGCCAAGATAGGGCCTGGTGAACTCTTCGGTAAAGGCCCAAAAGCTCCTCAGTGAGGGGTTCAGCAGCTCTTCACTGAGGGGTTCGGGACCCTCCTCACCACCCCTCCAGAGACAGAAAAAAATCTCGTCCGGGCCCCAGGAGCCAGCCCGGACCCAGCCATGCGGGCCGAGCTGAAACCAGCCCCCGGACCCCAGCCCACCATCACCGAGGCCGGAGAGGAAGAAAGCTATTAGTTCTTTTTCATCTTAAGATGTGTATTTACAAAAGGGTATCCACTCTTTTCATTGGCCTAATCAGGCGTTAATATTACAAAATTGTCTAATTAGAGCCAACCCAGAACACACAGTCATAATATACTTTAAATCATGAGGAGTCAGTACGAGCTGTAGAAGTAGCTCTAATCAGATTGTTAAAGAAAGGGGAATTTCTTCCATAATCCTTAGCTGGCATACACAACACTTTTATGTTAGGAATGAGTTCCTGAGTTTGCTAAATTGGTTGTAATAAGTTCCTAAGTTCATTAAATTAGTTGTTGGTTGATGCTGTTCTCGTGTTAATTGTTAAATTAGTTGTTAGTTGATGCTGTTCCTAAGTCTGTAAGTCAAATCTCGTGTTAATTGTTAATAGAATAAATTACCTTGTCCCCCCCCAACTGTACTTTCCCTATCCCGTCGGGAAATGCCACCACTGCTCTCCAAAACAATGCCCACCACTAAGGAGGGGGGGAGACAACCACCATGAATATGCAAATGTGAAAGACACAAGAGCCCATTTGACACAAAATGCCTCTAAAACAACGAGCCTACGTGACATCTCGAAAAACCAACAACATACTGCATCTGAGAAAAGGCTGAGCAATCCCCCCACAGCATTTTTCGATTCAGACTGTGGTCACCATAACCTGAATGGGAGTCGACTAGAGTGACACCCCTGGACTGCGAGCGAGCCATTGTCTTCCTGAGGACTCTTGTGAGGACAGAAGCCCCAGCTCTGCCCTGAGCTTTCCTCCTCCCCCACATCTTCTACGGGAGCAGCGGCGGTGTGCGCAACCGGCTTGTCCATGGTAGCCACACCTGAAGAGGACCAGAAGACTGGACGGCCGCCCGCCCTCTAGGACCTCCAGGACAGCTGGCTATCTGGACCAAAGAAATCAGTTTGGGACCAGTGACGCTGAGGAGCACCGGAAGCGTAAATAACTCCCGTGGCAGGAGTAGGAGGCGAGCGAGTGCGGTGTGAATAAGACGAGGACCAGCAGCTCGGAACCCCCGAAGCGAGTAACCCCCGAAGCGAGTGAGGACCTCTCATTACCATGGTTCCAGACTCTCGTGAGAGGGACGGCCGGGAACAGGGGGAAAGGAGTGAGGGCCTACCAAGGCCTAGTGAGTGATCAAGGTGCCTCCTAAAAAGATTGAGGAAGTCCCACCTCCGGGCGTGCGGAGGAAGATCCTGGTGTGAGTCGCACGCATTGGGGTAGGCCCCCCCCCCCTTAAGGAAAGGGCTGTAGCAACCTTGGTGACTCCGGGCGCACGGTGGCCTAGGTATTGAGTGAGTTGTGCGCAGTTTTTGTACAGGGTATCCCCAGGCACTGCCAGAGCCAAGTGTCCAGGAGTTCCCCGATCCCCAGGGGCGGACCAGATGCGCTGTAGGTGGCGTGCTGCCGCAGCTCAAAGGGAAGGAGACTGTAAACCCACTGCTCTGGGCACAAGGGTGGGGAGTCTGAGATGGCAGGCAAGGCAGGCATCACACATACCCACACACATCCCTTTAACCAAGGCCATTCCGCTAGGGAGGGGTGGTCAAGCCGGGTCGGTGGAAGGTAAAGGAGTCAGGCCCCGCTTGGGTACGTACCCCCGGGTAACCCCTGAGAGTCTTTTTGTTCCTTCCCGACTCTTCAGAAAAAACTCAGGAAGGAGACGGCATTAGGGACAGGACTGCTCTAGCCCGAGGAGCGGACTATAGGTCCGGCCTGGTGGGAGGCTAGGCAATGGGAAGGCCTGAGGCCTGAAAGGAGAACCCTAGTGCTAGGGACCCCGGCAGCGTCGACAAAGCCTGATCAGAGTCCCGTGGGGGCGAGGCACGGGGGTATGTAGGGGGGTCCCATCAATAGGAGGGACTCCAAAGGTCCAGAAGGGGTGTTGGGCCTTACGGTATGAGTGAGTATAGGAGTGAGTGAACCCCCATTCTTTGCCTTATGATATGAGCAAGTAAGTGATTGGACCCTATCCCCAGTGAGTTTGAGAGAAGTGAGAATTAGTAGAAAAAGTGTGAGTTGTGAGTTTAAGTTGGTTAAAAGAGGATTTGGTTTTGGTCAGTTAAGAATTAAGTTAGGGAAATATAGGATAAAATCAGTTAACAAGAGAACCATCAGCAGGCACCCTGTTGTACCCAACCCCTACACATTGTTAAGCCAAATTCCACCGGAGCATGCTTGGTTTACAATTATAGATCTGAAAGATGCATTTTGGGCATGTCCTCCAGCAAAAGAATGCCGTGACTGATTTGCATTTGAGTGGGAAGATCGTGACACAAAAAACCCCAGGAGTTAAGGTGGACCCATTTACCCCAAGGGTTCACAGAGTCCCCAAACCTTTTTGGGCAAGCCCTAGAGAGATTACTAGAACAATTTACCCCCGAAAAGGAAGTACAAATTTTACAGTATGTTGATGATGTGTTAATATCTGGAGAAAGACAGGGAGAAGTTAAGGCGACCAGCATCCAGCTTTTGAACTTTTTAGGGGAGAAAGGCCTAAAGGTGTCCCAGGCCAAATTACAATTTGTGGAATCTGAACTAATATATCTTGGCCACATAATTGGAAAGGGGTACAAAAAAATTAAGCCCTGAGAGAAACTCGGGCATTCTATCCATCTCTGCTCCTAAAACGAAAAGAGACATAAGAAAGCTCTTAGGTTGATTTGGGTACTGCAAGCTGTGGTTAGACCAATATACTCAAAGTGTCACTTTTCTCTACAACAAATTAGTGAAACCTGACCCAGTAAAATGGACAGCAGAGGATGAGGAACGATTACAAGATCTAAAAGATAAATTATCCTCAGCACCGGTCCTAAGCCTACCTGACCTCAAAAAGACCTTTGATCTATTTGTAAACACTGAGAAAGGAATAGCATATGGGGTACTAACCCAGGAGTGGGGAGGAAGCAAGAAGCCCGTTGCCTATCTGTCAAAACTATTAGACCCAGTGGCTAGGGGGTGGCTAACTTGCTTGCAAGCAATCGCTGCTACTGCTGTCCTACTAGAAGAAGCTCAAAAGTTACCTTTGCAAGGAAAAATCAGAATACATACACCGCATGATCTAAAAACAGTCCTAAGTCACAGAGCTCAACACTAGCTGACTGATTCCAGGATATTGAAATACAAAATTATCGTGATGAGCACTGATAACTTAGAACTGAGCACATCCAAAAGTCTAAATCCAGCATAGTTTCTATCAGGGGAACCCCTAGATGATTTAGAACATAATTGCATTGAACTAATAGACCTACAGACCAAGGTGAGAGAGGACTTGGAGGATATCCCCTTACCTTATGGGAAAATTCTTTTTATTGATGGGTCTTATAGAGTAACAGAGGGAAAAAGAGTATTAGGGTATGCCATCATAGAAGGAACTCACAAGACGGTTGCAGAAAAAGGGAAGTTACCATCAAACTGGTCAGCTCAGTGCTGTGAGATCTATGCACTAAGGAGAGGGTTAGACTTGCTAGAAAGAGATCAAGGAACTATTTACACAGATTCACAGTATGCATTTGGAATAGTCCATACCTTCGATAAGATCTGGGAGGAATGAGGATACTTAAATTCAAAGGGGAAAAACCTGGTACATAAGGAGTTAATAAACTTAGTATTAGAATCACTGCACAAGCCCACAGAAATAGCAGTTGTACATATCAAGGGACATCAGAAAGGAGACAATTGAAGTAAAAGGAAATCAGCTCGCAGACCGAATAGCTAAAGAAGCTGCTTTAGACTCAGGGGAGCCAATAAAAATCTTTAGACTGGAAGAATCATCACATAAAGAGGAAGAGGGGGAGAAGCCGACATTCAGTGAAAAGGAGTTAAGGAAAATAAAAGAATTAGGATTACGCCAAGGAGAACAAGGGGAATGGCTGACATCTGATGGGCGTAAATTCCTAAATAAAGCCCTAGCCCTAAGAATATTAGCAGAGATACATGAGTTAACTCACTGGGGAATCCAAGGGTTATGTGACCACTTTCTAAGGGAAAATATATGTATTGGAGTATATGAATTGGCAAAAGCTTTCACAAAAAGATGTGTCACCTGCCAAAAAGTAGATCAAAAAGTAATGAGGAAAACAACACCTGGGGGGGGAAGGAGTTAACTTTAAGACCATTTCAAAATATGCAAATAGATTTTACTGAAATGCCTTCTGTACAAGGGTATAAACACCTGTTAGTAATGGTAGACCATCTTACCCATTGGGTAGAAGCCTTCCCCACTAAAAAAGAAACTGCAGAAGTGGTTATAAAAATAATCTTGGAGGAAATCGTTCCTCGATACGGGCTGGTAAATAATATTGATTCAGACCGAGGTCCACACTTTATCGCTCAAACCCTACACGGCATGATTAAAGCTTTAGGGATGAAATGGATGTTGCACACTCCATGGCACCCTCCAAGTTCGGGGAGGGTTGAGAGAATGAACAAGACCCTCAAGAATGTATTAACAAAACTAATTTCTGAAACCCAGATGAATTGGCTTAAATGTCTACCACTCGCCCTTTTGCGAATTAGAACAAGACCTCGGTCTGACATAGGAGTCTCTCCATATGAAATTATGTTTGGACTCCCTTTCCTTATTACCCATTTCAGCACAGGGAATTATTTGGAAGGAGAAATAACCACCCAAAGGTATTTAGAGACAATCGGGAAGACACTAAGGGATCTTAGGAAGAAAGGATACCTCCCTCAAACCTCTCTCCTTGATGTGGACATGCACCAAATTAGTTCCGGGGATTGGGTACTGATAAAATCGTGGAACAACATCCCACAAACTCCTAGGTTTGAAGGCCCATTCCAAGTACTACTTACTACACACACTGCGGTGAGGACTCGAGAACGGGGCTGGACACATATTTCCTGAGTGAAAGGACCAGTACCACCTCCTAGCAGCGAACGTGATTCTGTGACACCATCAGTAGATGCTCCTGAGTGGACCACTATCCCACACCCTGAGAACCTTAAAATAACTTTTAAAAGAAAAGCCAAGCAGGACGACTAAGAAAGTCCATACGAAGAATTGAGTAGTATTCTGGACAAGCCTAATAGACTGAACTGTTGCAAATGTTAACGTTGTGATACTGTTTAGCAAGTGTTAAAAGAGGGTTTGCAAGTTGAAGGGTTAAGGTTGTGTTGCCTTTCAATAAGTGTTTCTTTGTTCATCACAATTTCCCCTCTAAGGAGACCCTAACTCTGACACAAGGGCGGATCTCTTGCAGAGCATTCCCTAAAAGGTAATTAAATTAAAAAGGAGTGGAAAAAAAANAAAAAAAACTGATTCCAAGAGAAGACTCTAATGCAGGTTTAGAAAGTCTCCCTGTTCCCCAAGTGGCAAGACCAGGTGAGGTCAAGCGAGATGGCTCATACTGGACTCTTGGGAGGGATCATGCTGATCCTACTTATAAACGACATTCTAGGGAGTGAAGAAGATGCCTGCAGCAAATGTTGCCACCCTCTCTATGATGGAGAAAACCTTGAGTCTCTTTTGAGAGTTCATACAAACCTGAATCGTAATTGTTATGACCACTCCCAATTAACCACCTGTCAGGAGGACGGGAGAGTTTATTGGCCTGTGAGAAACACTGCCTCTTTTAAGCAGCGTCTATTTGGGGAATGCCCTGTAAGAGACACCTGGCTCTGTTTTGAGCATACAGCTAACCAAAGTAAGGTGGCAGACCTGGTGAAAGAGAAACCCCTAATAAAACAAGTGGGAAATGATCTAGATATCCCTGTGGGAAATAACTTGTTTATAGACCTAGTAGAAAGAATAAGTAAAGAACTAAACTTAACTGATTGATGGGTCTGCGGGAGCACGCAAATGATACAAATCTGGCCATGGGAAGGGATCAGCTTAAGCCCATTGGAAAGCATAAGATGGAAACAAACTAGACAAGAAGCGCAAATCATGAGAGAGAGGGAAAGAGCAATGGGACCTGAGGTCGAAAATAATTGGAAGCTCCTGAGCACCTATTCTGGATTTGCGGGAGTACAGCGTACACCAGACTCCCCGGAGACTGGGCAGGAAGTTGCACTGTGGGAATTATTAAACCCGCCTTCTTTCTATTATCAAAGGGATCAGGAGCACATCTAGGAGTCCCAGTTTATGACCCAAAAATGGACTCCTTTAATAGATAGTGATTGGTGGGACAACTTTTGGTCATTTAATGGGATCTGGTGGAAAAAAGCAGTATTCATAATAACATGTGCAGTCACCGGACTAATACTCCTACTGTGTTCACTTCCCTGCCTAATCCGAGTGGTGACCTCCACTATCCTAGCCAGTATGCAGCTCCCAAAGATATCCAATCAGAAAAGAACAAAAATTACATTGATAGAGAGTCAAAACCAAGATCAAAAATTAGAGCATGAAAATGCTAAAGAAATATATGATCAGTATCAAAAACTAAGGGAATTATATTTCCAAGGGTTCGAAATGAGAAATTGATGCAGGCTGAAAGCCTGATCAAAGAAATAGAGGTGGGAACTGTTAGGAATGGGTTCCTGAGTTTGCTAAATTGGTTGTAATAAGCTCCTAAGTTCATTAAATTAGTTGTTGGTTGATGCTGTTCTTGTGTTGTTAAATTAGTTGTTAGTTGATGCTGTCCCTAAGTTTGTAAGTCAAATCTTGTGTTAATTGTTAACAGAATAAATTACCTTGTCCCCCCCCAAACTGTACTTTCCCTATCCCGTCAGGAAATGCCGCAGCTGCGTCCACCCCAAAGAGCTGATTTCAATAAAGGCCATATGAAAGGAGCTGATCTCCTGGCCCTTTTTTTACATTTCAAGGAGGAGATGCACAACTTTGTCTCTCAGCAGAGCCAAGGCTTCCATTCTCATGAAAGTCCCTAGAAAGACACTTGTTGGCTTGTGGTTTAAGAGTGTGATTTAGCCTGAGTGCTGTCTAAGTTATGGTGAGAGGACAGAACTCTTCTCAATGATTTTCTGCGGTTTTGCTGGGCTACAGTTACAGTTTTTACTCTTTTGTTATATACTGATTTGTTGTTTTGGGGGTCCAAATTGCACCAAAAGCCCCTCATTTGCATGTGGTTCATGTGCAAGTACTTCTGGGAGCAGTGGCAGTGGTTCCCAATGGAAAGGGTCATGGACACAGGGTAAGTGGTAAGAAGTGAGATATAAAAAACAAAAGGACCAGGAGACCAGCTCCTTTCAAATGGCCTTTATTGAAATCAGCTCTTTGGGGTGGGAGCCCAAGGGGTCGCACACACCACCGCTGCTCCCGTAGAGGGGCTTCTGTCCTCACGAGAGTCCTTGGGAAGACAATGGCTCGCTCGCAGTCCAGGGGTGTCACTCTGGTCGACTCCCATTCAGGTTATGGTGACCACATTCTGAATCAAAAAATGCTGTGGTGGGATTGCTCAGCCTTTTCTCAGGTGCAGTATGTTGTTGGTTTTTCGAGATGTCACGTAGGCTCGTTGTTTTAGAGGCATTTTGTGTCAAATGGGCTCTTGTGTCTTTTACATTTGCATATTCACAGTGGTTATCTCCCCCTCCTTAGTGGTGGGCACTGTTTTGGGACGCAACTGCGGCATTTCCCAATGGGATAGGTAAAGTACAGATGCGGGGGGGACAAGGTAATTTATTCTGTTAACAATTAACACAAGATTTGACTTACAAACTTAGGAACAGCATCAACCAACAACTAATTTAACAATTAATACAAAACCGCATCAACCAACAACTAATTGAATAAACTTAGGAACTTATTACAACCAATTTAGCAAACTCAGGAACCCATTCTTAACACTCCTCAGTGTCATCCAGCAGGAGCAGTGGCGGTGTGCTCGACCCCTTGGACTCTCCTCCCACAGCTGTCTTTAATAAAGGCCTTTTCAGAGGAGCTGGTCTCCTGGCTCGTTTCTTAAAGTGGTGGTTTCTAACAGTGGCATTTTCGGTTCTATGTTGCACTCAAGAAAAGTCTGAAGGATGGGGGGGAGAGGAGTACAAAAGGGCAGAAGTAGCAGTGTTTTGCAGGAATTTTCACCTGTTTTCCTTTGCTTTCAGCAATTCTAATGGTGTCTTAGGTTTTAGCTACTATATTTTTTAGACTCTGTGCTGTTTCGGTGAGTAGTTTTAGGTTTCATATTAAGTGCTACTAAGCTCTCTTCACAGAATAGACAGACAAAACAATTCCTTCTTTAGTTTGATACCAAGGACAATTTTCAGGTCCAAGAATGAAAACAACAGTTAAATGAGAAGAAAAAACAAGGAGGATGAAGCTTCATAACCTGAAACTATGGTTGGACAATTGATTCTAATATGCTAATGGACCAGAACTTATAAAAATGTGAGACCTTGTGTCCCGGGTGTTCATTTTGTGACCACTTTGGGGTGCATCTTGGGTGTGGTCTGGCTGGACTCTTGTGTGGCTCAAGAGTACCCACTGAGACCTTTTAATAAATACCTACTTTATCCTTTGCCCTGTCTAGTCTCTGTTCCAGGTCAGCCTCCAGATGGCATCAGTTTTTGGCACCTCCAGGCGGTAGGATGAGCAATCTGGAAAACCCCCCTGGACCAGAAAAGCACCCAGCTCGTGTGCCTCCACCCCCCAGGACTGCAAAGGGGCCCAGCTGCAGTCCAGAGGGTGACAGAGTCCAAGAACCCCCCGGGACTCGCACAGAGACACGAGAGTAACTGGATAAGAAGGATATTCTCTTTTAGCACCTAAGTTAAGTGTTAAGGGATCTGTGTAAAGACCCCGGGGGGGGTGGGGGGGTGGGGAAGGGTCCAAGCAGAGTGGCTCCTGCTCTCCATATTCCCCGCTGGCAGTAAGAACAGTCGTTCTCTGAAAAGTGGGCTTAGACTGTAGTAAATCTTGGCTTGGGGCCAGAGGTGGCGCAGAGGGTTAGCTTCTGTGCTGGGGCTTTGAAGGTCGGGAGTTGGAATCCTGAATCGGAGTTGTGATTGCTTTTTCCTGCTTTCTCCTGCTTCCTCCCTTTCGCTGATTGTTTTGATCTCTGTGGACTTTCTTACTCATACTTGTTAAGATATGGGATGTGTATTCTCTTGTGAGTGTTGTAGCAATAATATCCTGAGAGATTTTGCCTTAAGTGCAGTATTAAAAAACTGGGGAGACTTAACCAGTGGAGAGTCTTATTTTTCTAAACTCAAGCTGATAAGACTATCAGAAAACATCTGGTCCACATACAAACTAGAAAATGGTGAGACTTAGCCTGAATTTGGTAGTTTTGATAAGAGATCAATGTTAAGTTTGCTCTCGTATACGTAAGGAGAAATATCTTGTTGAATTAGACTGTGCTAGACTCTTTATGGTGTTAGCATGCCAACGAAGTCCAGCAGCTAACAAAAAGAGAGAACAAATGTTGGTATTAAAAGAGGGAAAAAGTAAAAAAAAAGTTGATATTGACCAGTGAGTGTAAAAGCAAGGAGGAGGCAGAGTTCGACCTTATCGCCCCTGATTTAAGAGTGGGGACAGCCCTGGCTGTGCCCGCGTTGGGGCCAGGCCAAGCCGCAGCCCCGCCACTGCCCCCCCCCC
>JAGMWU010000063.1:173382-191437 GCA_018697195.1 Certhia americana
CCCCCGCTGTCAGCAGCAAAAGGGGGGGGCAGCACAGCTCAGCCCATGAAAGAAGAGTCTGGCAGGCCATGGCAGGAGTGGGTGGGCCCTCCGCCGCTTTCACCACCGTCATCACAGAGAGAGGAAGGGCTGGGGGCAGGAGATACCTGGTGTGTGCAACCCACAGCACCACCCCTGGGAGCCAAGGCAAGGGGATGGCTGGCATGTGCAGCCTACGGCACCACCCCAGGAGGAGGGGTCAGGGGGCAGAACCTTTTGCTGAGAGGGTGGACAGGAGCCCTCCCATGGGGGGAGAGCTGACCCTTCTGCTCACAGGCCTGCAAGTATCCATAGCAATCCTGAATACAGTGGGGCTGATACGAGAGATGATTCCATCAAAGTATGCAAGGACACAGCCCAAGCTAGGAGAAAGAGTAAATCTTGTACGATGCTCTCTAAAACTGAGAATTGTATAAATAGAGTATATGCTGAGGTAGAATCCACTGAAACAGAAAGTTCTAGTTTAAGTAGTTCTGAGGATGATGAAATTGATGAGATCATTGCAGCCCTAACAAAGAAAAGAAGGGGAAAGATAGCTAAAAAAGCCATCAGAGAGCACAGCCCAATTGCCAAATGCACTAGGTCAAAAAGGGAAAAGGAAAGAGAACCAGTTCTACAAGCCCCATTGTGACAAGCAGTAGGCAACCATGGGCCTATATATGTGAAGGTGCCATACTCCCTTATCGAGTTAGAGCAGTGGAAAGCTACTGTGGGAAAATATAAGGAGAGCCCCCATAAGGTGGTAACATTAGTAGAAAGGGCAATTAACTCACAGAACCCTGACTGGGGTGATCTGAACTCTATGTTAGACACACTGCTTGATCCCACTGAGAGAAGACTGGTCAATAAGGCTATCATAACATCTCTTGAAGTGAACATAGACAGTGGAGTGCTTCAAGGCACTGTTACACAAATTTTCCACTTGAAAATCCGGAGTGGGATCCAAATATACCAGAACAAATGGCAAGATTAAAACGATATCAAAGCCTTGTGGTGTATGGGTTAAAGCATGGTGTCCCTAAAGCTGTAAATTGGTCTAAGATCTATGCAGTAAAGCAAAATTATGATGAGTTCCCCACGGACATTTTCAATAGGCTAAGAGAGACGACGACCAAATATACTGATTTAGATCCAGAATCAGAGGATGGTAAAGCCCATCTAGTCTTGTTGTTCGTGGAACAAGCTTCAGATGACATAAGAAGAAAGCTGCAAAAGATTGAAGGAGTTTGGGACATAGATAAATTGCTAGAAGTAGCCTGGAAGGTATTCCGGGATTGGGACTCAGTTGAAAAGGTTAAATCTCAAACTAATAAAAAGGCAACTCAGGAAAAATCATCCAAGAAAACCTCCCCTACAGAGAAAGATCAATGTGCTTATTGTAAGAAGTTGGGGCATTGGAAGAAGGACTGTCCAGCGCTGAAAGAAAAGTCTTCAGTTCCCCAACTCCCAGTAGTGCAAACCGCAAGCGATCCAGGTTCTGAGTGATGGGGACCGAAGGCTCCTCCCGCAGCAGAGCCTTTGGTTGTAGCTAAGCTGGAGAAAGATGACATAAAGTTTTTAGTAGATACTGGAGCGGCATATTACATGTTAAATACCTTAAAAGAGAAACTGAGTCACAAGACTGTACATATTGTTGGGGTGGGTAGGGTAACCAAAACACAGCCTTTCTTCCAGCCTTTAAAGTTTAAGTTGGGTAAGCACTGGGTAACCCATCAATTCCTCTATATGCCTAACTCCCCTAAACCATTGCTGGGGAGGGATTTGTTAGAAAGATTGGAAGCAGAAATTAAATTCAAAAAGGGGAGGGATGTAACAGTTGTAATTCCTGAATCTAAATTTGTCCAAGTTGCTGCACTTTTTATACAGGAAAAAAGTGGTGAAATTCCCATTGAAATTGAGAATGCGGTAAATCCAATAGTGTGGGCCAGTGATATCCCAGGAAGATCCAAACAAGCAGAACCACTGAGTATAACACTCAAGCCAGGAACACCTGTAAGGTTGAAAGAATACCCTCTGAAATTAGAAAACTATAAGGGATTGGGGCCTATAATTGAAAAATTTCTACAACATGGTTTATTAGTGCAATGTGAGTCCAAATACAACACCCCCATTTTAGATGTTAAAAAAGCAGATGGTAAGAATTATCGGTTAGTGCAAGATTTGAGAGCAATTAACAAAATTACAGAGGACATACACCCCGTAGTAGCCAATCCCTACACTCTTTTAACCACACTGACACATGAATTAGGGTGGTTTACTGTCTTAGATCTGAAGGATGCCTTTTTCTGCATTCCTCTGCACAAAAACAGCCAAGAGTTTATTGCTCTTACTCAAAAGTGGGGGTCGAGGAACAGTGTCTTAGTTTGGAATGACAGGGGTGTCGTCTCAGCTTTGCATGTTTTCCTTCTAGCCTTCTGATGTTTTTGAATTTCTGGAGTCAGTTCCCACACACATTTCTGTAAACAACAATCGTTTGCATTCCTTTCTAAAAAGGAAGTCAGGGTTGATGGACTTATGGTTTGACCAGTGTGGTCTCAGAGGAGGCCACCTGTTAGACCAATCAAGGGACAATGTGTGTAACCTATATAAATTGGAGTTTTATAATAAACTTCCTCTCTTTTTCTTCTGCCTTGCTCGAGGAAAGGTGTCGTGTGTGTGTGTGTTCATTCGTGTCGTATTGTGACACAGGTGTGTCTGCTAGGGAACCAAAAATGGAAGCCTTCCTTGAACTTGTTATAATTCTAAAATTAAAGGGGTCTCAGGCAAAGATGTGAGGGTAGGAATAACAGTTCTTTATTAGTGAGTCTAACAAGGTATGTTAACAACAATAACTTTAGTGTTGACAACAAACAGAACCAGAGAGAAAAAAAAAACAACAACCCAGTTACAGTTCTCCTCTGACAGCTTCCACCCTCAGTACTGTCACAAGCTACCAGAGCGAGCAGCAGTCCCAGGGGACAAGATGTATCCGAGGCTCAGCGGCGGTAGCTGGAGCTGTAGAAGTGTCCCAGCTAGGGAGGGGGTGCAGAACACAGTGTGGAGAAACCTCAAACAGAACTGAAGAAGCAGCAGGTGCAGGGCAACAGGACAGGAGCTCCCAACAGGGCAGAGAGAGAACAGGTTCTGAAATCCTGGGGGACACACGAAGAGACAGTGGTGGGTCACTCTGAGCTGAGCTCCAGGTGAGGGATGGTGAGATCTCGCTGCAGTCCATATCCGAGCAGTCCTGGCAGTTCCCTCCAAGAGCAAAAAAACTGCCCAGAGCAAAGTGAAGTCGGTGCCACCCTGTCTCTCACTTAGCTGCTTCCTTTGTTTTTTTTTTCCCAAGCACCCATGCGTACTCACAAGCACCCAGCAATCAGCTTCTTAGCAACTTCTGGGAAAAAAATTCTATAAGAAAGCAACCCAACCCCCAACAAACAGCCACCTAAAAATGACATCATACTTTGAAGACAGACTCCCAAAGAACCATATGTCTTGGTTTGCAAAACAGGTGTCTGCTAAGGAAGGCAGGAGCCTCCCTTGAAGTGGAGAATGTAAACCCCCTCCCTTCGAATTATTATATTTTTGAAATTAAGGGGCTCTCAGGCAAAGATACTGGAATAGGAATAGCAGTTCTTTATTAGGAGAACTAAAATAAAAATGCAGTAATAAAAAAAACCCAAACCCACTAACAGAGTCAGAATACAACCTTACACCCTGTAGGTCAGGGTGTTGGTAGCAGTCCAATTAAATGGTGGCTACATTCCTTCTGGAGTGGCAAATGTGGCTGTGTTGAAGCAATGATCCTGTAGAAATGTTTAGTTTTCCTCTGAAGGTCCAATGCTGGTGTAGATGGGCCTGGTTTCCTCTGGGAATCCTGTGGAGAAAAGACTGGCTTGGTGTTCCAAATCTCAGATATTTTATCCAGGTAGGAATGCTTGGCTCCTCCCCCTGGGTGGAGCAAATCACAATGGGATGGTGTAATTTTTATCAGTCATGAAGTGAGACTCAATGGCCCATTATCAGAAGATAACTCCCTGGACAGAGGATGGATGGTGGAAGAGATACAGAAAACTGCCCCAGCAGTTTTTTTAACAGCTGGCCCATTAACAGAGGATTACCCCATCCCTGTCCCAGTTTCAACAGATGATAATAGAATACATACTTCTGGTTACATCTTGTACTACAACTCAAGACATCATATAAGGACTTCCCATAAAGGGTGCAACTATGTAAAATAAAGTAATACATATATATCAAGTGGGGATAACTAATGAATATGTAATCAGTGTTTATGATAAAAACTGTTTACCCAACACTCAAGGCACTCGATTAGAGGAAGGATCCTCCAAGCGACCAGCATGCTGCAATTAAGAATGCCTGCTCTCTAATACTCAAAAGCGTGTTAGAAAGTTTCTATCTGTCTGAATCCAGTATCAATACCTCCAGGGATGGTGACTCAACCACTTCCCCAGGCAGTCTGTTACAATGCTTGACAACCCTTTCAGTGAAGAAAATTTTTCCTAACATCCAATCTAAACCTCCCCTGATGTAACTTGAGGCCATTTCCTCTTGCCCTACCACTTGTTACTTGGAAAAAGAAACCAATATCCATCTCCATACAACCTCTTTTCACATAGTTGTAGAAAGCAATAAGGTTTCCCCCCAGCATCCTTTTCTCCAAACCAAATATCCCCAGGTCCCTCAGCCACTTCTCATAAGACTTGTGCTCTAGACCCTTCACCAGCTCCGTTACTCACCACCTTTTGCCCACCTACAGCCTACTCATTAAGACGGGGCAAAGTGGGAAAAAGAAAAATCTTCGTTAATGCCTAAGCACTGCTCAGCAATAGCCAAAATGTTGTTATGTTATTTTCTGGTTTCAAAGTAAACCAGTGGGATAAATTAACCCCCTTAAGAGATTTCAGGTTGGAGTTACAATTAATTAGAAAAAATTACAATAAATACAATGATACAGAAAAACCGGCTTAAAACCACAGTCAGAATACAACCTGGTGCCCTGTTGCTCAGGGTGGTAGTCATAGTCCAATTAAGCAGTGGTTGCAGTGCTGTTGAAGTGATCATTGCAGTCTTGTTGAAAGAGGTGGTCGTGTGGAAGGTCTGGTCCTCCTGTGGAAGTTCAGGTCCTCCTCTGGATATCCAGTGATGGTGCTGGTGTCCCAAGTCCCCAAACTGCCCAGATTATATATGTGGTGGGGTTCAGGTGGTACCACTGCCAGAGTAGGGAATTTCACATTGGAATGATGTAATCCTATGAGTCATAGGATACTTTTGGAGTCCTTGATGGCCATTCCTGCTGCTTATTCTGCCGGTGCCTATTCAGTTTGTTATGGCCCATTAGCAGAGACAACCCCCTCAGGATGGATGGCACTGTGCTGCTGCTTCCCCAGAGGGAGTGATCAGGGCTGAGTCATTGCTGTGAAGAAAAAGAAACATTACCCTGCCTTGCAGAGTTGCTTTTTTTTTCTTATCTCAAAGACCCAGCTTGTAGCCTGAGGAGTGGGGTGTGCACTGGGCAACTGTTGCAAACGACCCACCATTAACAGTTCATCAGGAATAATGTAGATGGGTGTAGAATACATAGCTTGGCTACACCCATATTGGCACTCTTTCTCCTGTAACCACAACAGTTAACAACACTGGTTTGGTCACAAATCAAAACAAATCACCATCTGTGTTGGTTTTGCACAGCCTGGTTTTTGGTAGTGGGGGGAGCCACAGAGGTGGCTTCTGTGAGAAGCTGCTAGAAGCTTCCACCATGTCCATCATAGCCAATCCCTGATGGCTCTGAAGATGGACATGCCGCTGGCCAAGGTTGGGCCAATTAGAGAGGTTGGTAATGCCTCTGTGATAACATATATAAGAAGAAAATCAAAGTGGGTGCAGTTTTAATTCCAATTAGAGAAGAGGAGGAGGTGAGAACATGTGAGGGAAACAACATGGAGACACCCAGGTCAGTGAAGAAGGAAGGGGGAGAAGATGCTCCAGGCACCGGAGCCAAGATTCCTCTGCAGGCCATGGTGATGACCATGGTGAATCAGGCTGTCCGCCTTCAGCTCATGGACGTCCACAGGGAATGCAGAGATCCACCCACAGCCTCTGTGGGGAAGGTGCCCATGCCAGAGCAGGTGGATACCTGGAGGAGGCTGTGATCCAGTGGGAGACCCGGTGGAGAGAGGGGGTTCCTGATTCCAAGCTGGATCAGCCTGCCCTTGGAGGACTGCACCCTGTGGAATAGTGACCCACACCACAGCAGTTTTGGGAGGACTGATGTTTGTGAGATTTGAACCCATGCCGGAGAGGTTCATGGAGAACTGTCTCTTGTAGGAAGGGACCCCACCA
Source organism: Certhia americana (assembly GCA_018697195.1). NCBI lineage: Eukaryota > Metazoa > Chordata > Aves > Passeriformes > Certhiidae > Certhia > Certhia americana. The sequence goes on from JAGMWU010000063.1 coordinate 179,767, forward strand.
TCTCACAGGGGAACAACTCTCCCTGCGCAGCGGAAGAAAACCTTGGGTGACAAACTGACCAAAACCCCCATGCCCTGTCTCTCTGCACTGCCAGTGGAAGGAGGGAGGGGTTTTGGGAAAAAAAAGGTGGTTTTAAGCGCTTATTTAACTTCTCATTATCCTCCTCTGATTTTGTTAGTAATAAATTTACTTTGTATCTCTAAGCTGAGCCTGTTTTGCTCTTGGAGTGTTTTCTCATGGTCCTTATCTCAACTCATGGACCCTTTGTTAAATTTTCTCTCCTCTGCTGTTGCAGCCAGAATAGCTGCTGATGTGGTGATGGTAAAGAGAGGCAGGAAGGGCCTTTGTATGGGTTCCACAGAGATGTTTATTCCAGCCATGCATGCAGATTGTCCAGGGTCAAAGGCAAGGCTCATGGGAAGGGTCCAGGTTCAAGTATATGGGTGCTAGGGGCTGGGAGAGCATCAGGGACCAATTATCAGGGGGCATGGGGAAGTACAAAGGCAGGGTTGGGGGTATGTGAGCCAATGGGGAAATTAGGAGGGAGTGACTGAGGGACACAGGGACAGAGAGGGTATTAACAGGGCTGCTCCCTCGAGCAGAACAGGGGTACATTGGCATAACAGAACAGGGTATCCTGTGAGAGAAGCCTCTTGTGTCTTCTTAACTTGGGGAAAGTCTCTCAGCCACTGACCTCCACACTCTGCCCAGCTGTAACAGGGGAGGGTGAGTAAATGGCTTTTGTGGATGCCTGGCTTTTGGCCAGTGTCAAACCACAACACTAGCAAAAGTTAAAAAAATTAAATTTACCCACACCCCCCCCATCTTTTTCAGGTTTTTATTTAAGGAGAAGTTACATCTTGTAAATATCAGGTCTTCACTGTGTCAATTCCAGAGTGAGGCACACTGACAAACCTCAGGAATATGTGTCTCTTCTCTTTGTAATAGAAATATTTAGCAGGGCAAAGCACACATCATTTTATATCACAATGTGAGTATAGAAAAGCTATGGTGGCCAAAACCTGCTTACCCTTTCTTGAATCTGTTAATATCCAGATTTTATAGAGGAAAAAATTGAAGTGGTGTACTTTGGTAATCATACTGACTGCATTGCATCAAACCATGATTCTTGCTGGCTAGCAATTCCTCCCTCAAAGATGCTGGTATGTACAGCTTATATGAAAACTGACTGGCAAGAAAATGCTTCTGTGGTATATTGTGCAGCAAGAGTTCCAGCTGTGTGTAAGCTGAAAAAATTGTATTCTCCCAAACTTGGGATCTGATTTACCATGTAAGACTCTAGCACAGTTTTGGGTAAAGCTACATGCATTACTTTACCATCATACTTTACCTATTTTAATTACTTATTTTGAAATCAAGTCAACAATATCTGCTTTCAGTTGGACAAAGCCTTAGATTCAGAAAAAGAGTATGCCAGGTTAACAGACAGCAGAGTTATCTGATAACACAGGGAAAATGGACATGATCATTATTATTATTAACTTATTTGAACTATAGCTGCTCATTGTATAGGCCAAAAGTAACTGACTGAATGACCGTTCTTGAACGACATTAGTACATTGAAGGCCAAGTAAATCACAACTGTCAGTCCAAATGGGAGACTCCAGGATGAGTGCTCAGTTTCTCTTTAAAAATTCTTCCATTAGAATGGAATTGAAAAGTTGAGAGCAAAGATTCTTTACCAGAAAGTTGGCGATCTGATGCAAGATCCCTTAAGGATGGTAGCCTATACACATACAAAGTTATACTATGGCAAGGAGGCTGTAAGAGAAGACCACGATTATTTGGGTTTCACTTGCAATATTCATGCCAAAGGCACATAACTAAAACACACTGCTTTATGGACCCGATTTCTCAACATAAAAAAAAATCCACACAGAGGTTATGGTTTTAAGATCTTGTTTTTAACTTTTGTCTAAGCATAAATCACAAAAATAGAACAAAGCAAATATCTGAAAACCAAGATAAACACTCACTTTGCACACATATTTAAGGCACAGATCTGCATCAGTACAAGGTATTCTTAACTCAGTGCTGTAAAGATTATTCTGTGCTATATTTGTGCTTGCGTTACACTTAGAGAAGCCAGGCAATTATTAAGACATATATATACTATGCATGCAGATATTTCTGCTGCTTTTTTCTGTCTCTGAGATTTGGGAAGCAATTCTTTATTAAGCTTTACACTAAAATAGCTGAGCTGATTTGTTTCAGTTGTGGTGTGGGAAATTAATTTGTGAATTTACAAAAACAAAGCAAATAAAGCACAGCTTCTGCAACATGATTTTGTTTTAAAACTCACCATCTTTAGCATATGATCCATGTCCCAGTTTAATCTGAAAAGAAATGTTCCATATTATATAAGACTAAGCCATCTGCCCTGACAGTAGGGGATACATTCTTTAATGCTATTCTAAGACAGGATGAGTTTTAGTACCATGAAGTGCTTTACCAGCTAGGTGGTGGGTTTTCTGGTTGGTTGGTGCTTTTTAAGGGGAAAAAAATCCCAAACCAAGCAACCAACTAACCAAACAACAACAAAAAAAAACAAAACCCAAACCAAAAACCCCAACCAAAATCAAACCCAAAAGAATGAACACTAAAACCAAGAGGAAGTTGTCTCCATGACATTAGCTTTTATGAAAGCTTAAAAATAGTCACAGTAGTTGAAAACAGACATAATGCAAACTGGCAGCATACAGCTTTATTATACCACTAATGAACTTCTCAGGGAGAAATTATGTCAAAGTAATTGACAGTTGTCTTAGAATAATTCTAGCAAAGCTAGTATACTCTGTAAACTTGGGCGGACATAAACTCCTTCTATCTATCTTGTTGTATTGTACTGATGTGATTATTTTGCACTGGGTGATTGTTTTGTATACCCCCCCGAATCCTGTGGTGATGGTTTCCCCCAGGTTAATTCCTCCCTCCTCCCCTCCCCTCAGTGTTTCCCCTTGGCTGTGGTTTTTTTCCCCCCCCCCCCCCCCCCCCCCCAAGTTTAAAAGTCCCTCCACGAGGCATTTCAGTCTCTTTCTTCTCCTTCTCTCCCCATGAGTTGTTCCACCATTAAAGCTGTGGAACTGTAGTCCCAAGAAGAAAGACTGCTTTTTGTCTTTCACGTTTGTCCTTGTTAGTTTTCCCCAAAGTCCTGAGCTAGCCAGATTGCCCCCCATGGAAAGAAAATCAACAGCTTGCATCCATCGTGGGGTCTCATGAAAGGTCAGAGTCCCCATGCAGCAGCTGGATATCCACGTGTGGATTTTACAAACTTTTTGGACCATCAGCTTCCTTGGAGTTGGCCACCACTTTTTGTGCAGGTGGCACTCACAAGGGGAGGTCAGCAAACTCATTCCGAGCCTAGGACAAGTTGATCTCAGACAAAGGACTTTCTTGTAGTTGTTCCAGCCAGCCAAGGTCCCCAAGGAGGGGTAAGTAACCCCTGCGAGTGTTAGTGGGGACCTCAAAGTAATCCCTGGCTGTGGTGGAGGTTCCAGAATGTGGAAACTTCCAGCGTTAGGGAAGGGTTCAGCCCCCTAGTTGGAAGTGTTTGTACGAGCGGCACGGTGACCAGCAATGGCCGCGGCGCTGCCGTGGCAGGGGATGGCACAGGCAGCAGGGAAACCTTGGTTAGTGTCTTTTTCTCACGAGCGCTGCGTAGCCCATGGGGAACACAGGCGGCAGGGAAATCGTTCTACCCCAAGGAATGAACAACAGCCCAACTATATGACAGTGGTACGTTGCTCACATTCTGTCCACCATCCAAAACCTGTTCCCGGACGCAATCATCCAACACTACATGGATGATACTATGGTCTCTGCATGAGAAAAAAACTTACTTGGACATGACTGTTAAAAGAACTATTGAACCCATAAAGGAAAAAGGGTTCGAAATTCGTGAGGACAATATGCAGTACACCAGCCCATGGATTTACCTCAGACTCCAGATTCGTGAAAGGACCATTGTACCTCAGCAACTCACCATCTAAGATGACCCAAAGACACTAAAAGACTTACATAGTTTGTGTGGATCCATCAATTGACTATGTCCCCTGCTGTCTTAGTTTGGAAAGACAGGGGTGTCTGCTAGGGAACCAAAAATGGAAGCCTCCCTTGAACTTGTTATAATTCTAAAATTAAAGGGGTCTCAGGCAAAGATGTGAGGGTAGGAATAACAGTTCTTTATTAGTGAGTCTAACAAGGTACGTTAACAACAATAACTTTAGTGTTGACAACAAACAGAGCTAGAGAGAAAAAAAAAAACAACAACCCAGTTACAGTTCTCCTCTGGCACCCTCCCCCCTCAGTACCGTCACAAGCTACTAGAGCGAGCAGCAGTCCCAGGGGACAGGATGTATCCGAGGCTCAGCAGCAGTAGCTGGAGCTGTAGAAATGTCCCGGCTAGGCAGGGGGTGCAGAACACAGCATGGGGAAACCTCAAACAGAACTGAAGAAGCAGCGGGTGCAGGACAATGGCGCAGGAGCTCCCGACAGGGCAGGGAGAGGACAGGTTCTGAAATCCCCGGGGACACACGAAGAGACAGTGGTGGGTCACTCTGAGCTGAGCTCCAGGTGAGGAATGGTGAGATCTCTCTGCTGTCCCAAATATGAGCAGTCCTGGCAGTTCCCTCCAAGAGCAAAAAAACTGCCCAGAGCAAAATGAAGTCCGGGTGCCACCCTGTCTCTCACTTAGCTGTTTCCTTTGTTTTTTTCCAAGCACCCATGAGTAATCTCAAGCACCCAGCAATCAGCTTCTTAGCAACTCTGGGAAAAAATTCTATAAGAAAGCAACCCAACCCCCAACACCTCCTAAGGATTACAACAGAGGACCTCGACCCCCTTTTCAATCTCTTCCGTGGTGGTGAAGACCTGGACTTTCCACATGCCCTCACACCAGAAACTCAAGATGCCATCAGCAAAGTCCAGGAGGCCCTGTCTTCACACAAAGCCCATCACGTCGAGCTCAGCCTGCCTCTCCAATTTCCCATTCTGGGTAAGACCCCCTGTTTCTATGGGTTGATTTTTCTATGGGATCCACAACTCAGAGACCCTTTATTAATACTTGAATGGATCTTCACAAGCAATCAGCTTACAAAGACAATAACCACTCATCCAGAAATGATGGCACATTTAATAAAAAAGGCCAGAACCCACCTTCACTCTCTTGCAGGGTGTGAGTTCACATGCATATACTTGCCATTAACTACGGGGGATCTGGATCATTTGCTCCAGACCAATGAAAACCTCCAGTTCGCCCGGGATAGCTACCCAGGTCAAATTTTCATCCATGTGCCAAAGCACAGACTTTGAAATCATGATTCAGACTTTAATCTGATCCCCAAATTATTCCAAAGTAGTACACCTCTCAAAGCTCTAACTGTTTTTTCCTATGGCTCAGGGTCATCCCACAAGTCAGTAATGGGAGTGATCCCAAGACTCAGAAGTGGGAGTCTGATGTCCAAGTGGTAGAGGGATCTCCACAGATTGCCGAGCTAGCAGCTGTCATCAGAGCCTTTGAGAAATTCAAAGACGAACCCTTTAATCTGGTCATGGAATCAGGTTTCCTTGCTGGCATAGCTATGAGGGCTGAACATGCTTTTCTCAAGGAGGTCTCCTTTCGTGGTACGCTAGGGACTCTGCTAGCTCAGTCGGATCGAACAGCCCCGGAGCCGTGAAGGGTTTGCGCAATCGCGGTTACCGCGGATACAGGTGGCAGTGGCGGTTTCAAAGAACCGCGCGTTCTTGGAGCTTCGGGTCCGCTCCCGCGAGAGAGACAGGATAAAGGAGCCAGGAGAGGTGATCTCTGGTGAGGTTCCAACAGCTTCTTTATTCAAAGAGACGCCGCTGAAGGGGACACCTGAGAGAACCGCCCCGAGCCCCGAGGGGCACGGGTTTTATACCGGGGTTACACGGAGGGGGGAGTGTGCATTTTGCTCAACCAATGACCAGAGCACAGGGGGGAAAAGAGAGCGATTCCCCGCCAGTTCCTGGACTAATGGGGTAATGGGGGGAAGGGGAGAAGGGTTACTGGAACCCATATAGGGTACAAACTGGGGGGATACAAAGTAAGAACAAACCAACTGGGGGAAAAACAGGGGAACATAGAATTAACCATTTCACAATATGAACATTAAACATAAAATAACAAGTAGAAACAGATGCCGGCCGCAACAGTCTCCAATCCTAACTTATACCAATTGATTTCTACATTAATTCATTTAATCTCCCACAGAAAGCAACCTTACCATATTATGCATGTGAGGTCACACACACAGACCTTTCAGGTGCCATTCTTGAAGGGAACAGTAAGGCAGATGCACTGGCCATGTCGGCAGAGACTGCTAACATCCCTGACATCTTCTCCCAGGGTAAGTTGTCACATACATTTTATCATCAAAATGTACCTGCCCTCATCAGAATGTTCAGGTTCTTTAGAGACCAAGAGAGAGCAATAGTATCAACATGTCCAAACTGCCCAAATTACGAGATACCATCTATGGGTACTGGGGTTAACATGCAGGGCCTGAACAGTTGCCAGTTGTGGCAGACTGACGTAACTCACTTCCCATCTTTTGGGAAGTCTAAATATGTCCATGTGTCAGTCGACATGTTTTCAGGGGCACTGTTTGCATCAGCTCATGCAGGACAGAATGTTACTCATACTATCAAGCATTTTCTCCTTGCATTTGCCATGCTGGGAGTTCCTGAACAAATCAAAACAGAAAATGGGCCGATTTATTCCTCCCATAGGTTGAAATATTTCTTCAACCAGTGGGGGGTAAAACACAAAAAAGGCATACCTGCTAATTCTACAGGCCAATCCATCGTAGAAAGGACCCATCAAAACATCAAGAGTCCTCAATCAGCAGCAGAGAAAACCAGAGATTATGTCTCCCATTGAGAGACTCTGTAAGGCTCCCAATGTTATTAACTTCCTAAATTGTACATCATCAGAGCCTGACCTCCCCACACTCCGGCAGTTCTCAAATTTGGCCTGAGGTAATCTCACTGAGAAGCTGCCAGTGCTAATCAAAGACCCAGAAGCACATCAAATTTCCATACCTTTCGAGCTGATTACCTGGGGGAGGGAATATGCTTGTGTTTCACTACCATCTGGCCCCAGATGGTTTCCAGGAGAAAATATCAGATCACACTTAGGCCCTGCAAACACTGCCTCCACAAAATATAACCAAAATATCCAAGAGCCTGACACATCAGGTCCAGAAAACCAAAGAAGTTCAGCCTGGAGATGAAGGAAGCGTCGACTGCCAAGAAGAATCCACCACCCCGTCACCAGATCACAGACGAAGCACAGCCACTTGACAAGACAAAAACCACAGGCCAGACATACATCTGGGCAATGCTGATATAAATAACAAGTTATTCCCCAGTTATTCCCTAACCCCACTTGCTTATATACCTATCTTCCTGTCCTCCCCAGCCTTAACTTACCTCCAACCAAAATATCCCAAACCCTTGACCACTCCCAATAGTTCAAATATAGAAGGGGGAATGGAAAGGGAGGAGGGAAGAAAAGTTAAGACAACCCTTCCCCTTCACTGTAAAGCTAACAAATTTTTGGTTATATTCCTATCAGAAGCCCCATCCCTGTCTAAAGATGAAATCCATCTACCTTGATGCTGTCCTCATTGCTAAAGCCCTTGGTGAGCTAAATCACCTAGGATGTTGGCTTAGCAAGCATGCCAACACAACATCTGCCGCCCTTAGCAATCTCCTCCTCTTGGGTTTTATAAAAATATTTTTTCTCTCTGTTTTTCACAGCTGCACCGAGAAACCCGAGAATGTACAAAAGTATTTTTCTCTCCAGACAGAGATTGAAGAACTGGTCGTGAGCCGTTGTTGGAAAGGAAGTAAAAAGAAAGTCCTATAAATATGACTACTTAGCCAAAGATACTAAGAATGCAGAAACTAGAAGAGACATTGAAATGAAAGTAGTGTTTGTTTGAATGTTTATAGAACAGCTCTGGCTGACCAAAGGTCTTTCTCTCTCTGTTAGGAATGTAATTTACAAGCAGACATACTAAAACCAGAACAGACTGTTCTTCCCTGGCCTAACAGGAAGGGTCCCCTGATAAGATTTAGAGATTAGAAAGTAGTAAAACATGGTAATGTAGTGATTCCTATAGGATGTATGTAAATGTAGAAAATTTGTATTTGATACTAGACTGGTTTATGAGAAAGTAGAATATTCAACACAGAAAGAGATATAAGTCATTGTAAAAAGTGCTCTCTTTTTGCTCGCTCTCTTGCTCTTCCTCCCTTACTCTCTAACTCTTGTGTTCTTTCGCTCTAACTCTTGCTTCTCTCCTGCTTCCCTCTTTCTTTCTTCTCTCTCTCTTGCTCTCTGTTCTCTAGCCTGCTCTGAGCTAACTCTGAGCTGGGCTCTTTCACCCACACCTTATGTAATAAACTTCAAAACACAACCTTAGACATCTTGCCTGAGTACTGTCCCGGCCGATCTGGCACATAACTGCTCCCACAGTCTGGCGCCCAACGTGGTCTACGGCCAGTTCATCTTTTTTACCTGTGGGATATCCATGAACAGTAACTAAAAAACTAACTTGTATCTGCCTAACCTGTACCGTGAGCACAGGATATCACTGCAGCGCAGCTAAGTGCCGGAGCTCTTGAAACCTGCTGGGGTGTTCCTCGAGCACTGACACGCTGTGAAATGGTGTCTTGTGGAGCTCTAAAGAGGACGGTGCCCAGGACCGGAGCACAGCCGAGCGTTGCTTAGCACTGCCCGTGCTGTGGCTCTGGTGTGGTTGGATGGGGTTCTGAGCTTGCTAAGTCGTTGCCTGGCAACATCTGAAAGCAAAGCTCAGAGGAGGAAGCCGATGGAAAACGGCATCTGGAGCCCTGAGGGAGAGCCTGGCCAGCATCCCCACGTCGGAGCTCGGAGAGAGGACGCTATTGTTTCTGCGGTACACAGGCTAGTGCACGCAAGTATAGTCATGGGACAGTCGCACTCTGCTCACGACAGAGATCTCTATAAGCAATTAAAGCATTTACTGCGCTCCGACTCAAATAATTTACCGAAACAGGAGCTGAGAAATCTCTTAGAATAGACACATTAATTTCCCAAACGCTGACTGAAATGTAAAAAAGGCCCAGGAGACCAGCTCCTTTCAAATGGTCTTTATTGAAATCAGCGCTTTGGGGTGGGAGCCCGAAGGGTTGCGCACACCGCCGCTGCTCCCATAGACGACGCAGGGGGAGGAGGAATGCAGCAGCTTTGCCTCAGGGCAGAGCTGGGGCTTCCATCCTCACAAGAGTCCTTAGGAAAACAATTGCTCGCTAGAAGTCAAGGGGTGTCCCTCTGGTCGACTCCCATTCAGGTTATGGTGACCACAGTCCAAATCGAAAAATGCCGTGGGAGGATTTCTCAGCCTTTTCTCAGGTGTAGTACGTTGTTGGTTTTTCGAGATGTCACGTAGGCTCGTTGTTTTAGAGGCATTTTGTGTCAAATGGGCTCTTGCGTCCTTCATTTGCATATTTGCGGTAGCTGTCACCCCCCCTCCTTAGTGGCGGGCACTATTTTGGGGAGCAGCGGTGGCATTTCCCAACAGGATAGGGAAAGTACAGTTGGGGAGGGACAAAGTAATTTATTCTGTTAACAATTAACACGAGATTTGACTTACAGACTTAGGAACAGCATCAACCAACAACTAATTTAACAATTAACACAAGAACAGCATCAACTAACAACCAATTTAGCAAACTCAGGAACCCATTCCTAACACTGACCGCACAGCAGTTGTTACAAAAGACTTCTGGGACACGGTCCGAGTTAAGCTTTTTCATCATCTCTCCTGACGGGATATAGCTGCCGAAGAGCTAATGCCTGCCGGCAGGGCGCATGTGGATTTATTTGCCGACAGGCAGCACCCCACGCCAGCTGCCACGCCATGCCTGGCTCCTGCCGCATGTCCGTCCATGGCGGCAGGGACCTCCCAAGGCTCCATACCCACCCCACTTTGCCAATTTCGTGGCCCCAGTGTCCGCGATCCCGCATATTCCTGTCAACCCTCCTCTCGCCCTCGTGGTATCGATGCCCCTTATCGCGACCCCAGCCCCCTACACGGGACCCCGTAGCCCTAGCCCTAGGCCCCTAGCCCCCGGCTCCTAGTCCCCTCGCCTCCCTGCCGCGCCTCCGTCCGCCCCGTCCCCCTACCCCCCTCTCCCGCTCCCAACCCCCCCCCCAGAAAATCCTCCCCCTCCCCCCTCTCACCCCCCGCTCGCAACAGCCGCCCCAAATTCCCGCCTCATGCTAGGTAGGGCCCCTCCCCCGGTTCTGTCATCATCGTGGACTCCGCCCCCGGTGTGGCCATTGGCGTGTTCCCCGCCCCCGGCTCTGACATCACCAAGACCCAGCCCCTCAGTTCCGCTCCTGCGTGTCTGCCCTCCAACGTCACCGCGGCTCCACCCTCCGCTGCTGCTGTCATGCCGACCCCGTCATTCCCCCTTCTCCCTGTACAATCCTCCACCCCCCCCCTCCACCGCTCGCCCCCCTCATAGTTGTCACAGACCTTCTTACAAAAACAATACAAAGCTACGCGGCGACCTTACTCCCAGCCCCTTCAATGCTCCCGGCCGCCGCTGAAAAGGCAGCGGTGCAGCCTGAATCACCACCGCTGCTCGTGGCTGGTGCGGTCTCAGCCCGCATCCCGGCGCCATCTCCCGCTACCACCCTGCAGCCAGGTCGGCCGCAGGATGGGGCGACCCCCACACACACTTAAACTGCTCCGCGCGGCGGCTGCTGTGTCTGTAGCTTCTCTTCCAGCAGCGTCTACCGACACGGCTGTCCAGGCAGCCTCGTTCCTGCTTCCCGGAAACTGAGCGCCCAGCCCAGCCGCGCTTTTCAGCCGCAGTGCCGGTGCTAGGAGCACCAGTCCCAGAAGCGGCGCTGGCCCCAGAGCTCGCTCTACTTAGTGCTCCGCCGCAGCCCGTGGGCCATGCTGCCAGCAGCGCACACCCCCCCCCCCCCCTCCCCCGCTGTTTCCACTGCTGTGCAGCTGATTCCAGCGCCTGCTGCTGCCTCCACCGAATGGACCCCCCCTTCCTGGTCCTGACTCCCAGGACGCCGTGATACTTCTGCCGGTGCCTGGTGCATTCCTTAAAGCTCATCCCCAGGCTTCGGTAACTTCGCCGCTGCTGACAGCTGACACTGTACCTCCACTATTGCCAGAACGACCCGTCACACAAATAGTGCAAAAAGAAAGGGGAATTAACAGCACAATAGATACGGGACAGACAGAGAACTTTTTTACACATGCAAATGCTAATTTATCAGAAGTAAACTCCCAAAAATATTATGAGAACTGCCAACTAACAGATTGGAAACAAGTCAAAAGACAGATCTGCAAAGAGGAAAATATAAATCCTGTGGCTATGCCTGTGTTATTCAGCCAACAGGCAGGGGGCTCTAGGACATGGACAGCTGTCCCACCTCATGAGATAAAAGAGTTACGAAAAGCAATAAAGGACAGTGGTATATCTTCCCCATATTTTAAACAGTTGCTGAAAAGTATGCTAGAAGGACACACACTTACACCAAATGACTGTAAAAATCTTGCCAGTATAACCATGACAGATTTGCAATATATGCTATGGGAGCTGAAGTGGAAGA
>JAGMWU010000063.1:191537-235194 GCA_018697195.1 Certhia americana
CAATCTCCGTACTCTTACCATGTCCAAACTTACGGGCGAGGCCCCTGATGATCTGAATGAAAACCAGTGTCTTGGTTTAGAGCAAGTTTGGGGAGAAACTTTCAAAGGGGCTTCTTCAAAGAGCAAACTTCCACGGCCCCTCCCCACCCCCACCGGTTTGGGAAGGATTCTTCGGAGAGAAGTGGAAAGAAACCTGTTTATTTAACAGACAGAGCATTCCCCAATACACAAGATGAACAATTACTGTTCTGAAGGGATAATAAATTTAGAAAGTCTCTCTTTGGGGAGTGGTCACTCTGTTGTTGATCTCTCCGGTGCTGGGCAGGCTGCTGCAGGCCACAGAGTGCAGACTCTCTGTGTTTCCCAGGTCCCAGTCCGGAACAGGCTTGAATAATTCCACGAAAGGAGAGAGGGAAAGGAAAGCAGTCTGGAGGAATCTTGGACTGTCTAGTTAAACTAATTAAAGAGCTAAGCAAGAGTAAAAGCAAGCAAGCAAGCAAGCAAGCAAGGCGGCAAGCAGTAGCAAAAGCAGCAGCAAAAAGCAGCACACTGTGTCTGTGTCTTTCTGACTATTATCCGCATATTGATAACAAAACTAAAACAAAACTTCCCCGAGCTAGTCGTGAAGAACATATCCAGCTCAAACAGAACAGACGATTGGGGATACAAATTTCACAACATCACCCCAGGACAACCAGATAAATCTACCTAAAGTAGCATTGGATGACATTAAAAAGATGGCTCGTAGAGCTTTTTTGCAAATCCAGCCTGCAGGAACTTTTGAAAAAGCCTATAACCTCATTAGCCAAGAATTGTCAGAGGCATTTACAATTTTGTGGACAGGGTGATACAAGCAGCAGAACGCCAGTGCGATGATGATATGGCTCGCCCAATAATGATATGGGATATTATAGAATATAATGCCAATGCAGGATGTAAACAGGTAATCAAGGCTATGGGGAAAGAAAAACCCACCGTGCCTGAAATGATTGATACTTCCAATAAAATCAGGAGTCCTCAACAAGTTGCAGTTATCCAAGCAACTGAGCTTTGTTACAATTCGACACGAACGAACACACACACGCACACACCTTTCTTCGAGCAAGGCAGAAGCAAAAGAGGAAGTTTATTATAAAACTCTGATTTATATAGGTTACACACACTGTCCCCTTGATTGGTCAAACAACTGACCTCCTTTGGGATCACACTGGTCAAACCATAGGTCCATCAACTCTCACTTCCTTTTAGAAAGGAATGTAAGTAATCGTTGTTTACAAAAATGTGTGTGTGAAATCTGGCTTCAGAAATTCAAAACATCAGAAGGCTAGACGAAACATGCAAAAGCAAGGGCGACATCTCACCCTTTTTCCATTTAAAAAAGAAAAAGAAAAAAGAAAAATGAACAATGTTCAATGTCCATTTGTGGAGGAGTCATCAGAATGATCACTTGCGTCATCTGCATCTGAGTCATCACTTGATGATCCATCCACTGAAGACTTTCAGTTTGGTCACAGTTTCCATGTTTCCTGTTGGCTGCAAAAATGACAGGGTTATTCGAGTTTTTGTGGCACAGTAAGATGAAACAAGGCAGGATTACTGACCTCCTTTAAAACCGAATAACTCGATCATTGTGTGATGTCAGCCACCTAGGCTGAATCCGTGACCAAACTGAAAGGTTCCTGGGATAACTTCTCAAATGCCATGACAGCAGCCCTTAATTCAATCAATTGGGCTGGCTCATCCTCATGGCCTTCCAGGCCTTGCCACTCAGTCCCATCCCTCCAGGTAACAGTGGCCTTTCTTGATTTCCCCGAACCGTCAGTGAAGACAGTGGGTCCTTGCACTGGTTCTTGGCTATTTTTTGGGCCGCAAAGAGATTTTTATGAAATTTTTGCTACCTGTAGTAGCTTGTGTTTGGCAGATGACAAGTGATCTGCCCTGAAAAGTTTCAGAGCACTTTGCAGGAACACAATGTCTGCAAGGCTCCATTCAAAATCCTCCCTTTGTATCGGGAGTATGATCTTTGCGGAATCTGCCCCCATTCAATTGCAAACACCATTCTCAGCATTTGCCTATTACGTGAGCAATTAGCTCAAAACTTCAGTTGCCGTCTTCTGCGGCTGATGAGGCAGAAAAACCCATTCCAAGACATGCAAGGGATCAGACCATTTGTCATTCCATTGGCCAATGATACCTGTGGGATGTGAATCTGGAGTGGTAATGAACACAGTGATATCAATGGCAGGATCAATGCGGTAAACTGTGCAAGCAGAAACAGCTTGCTGAACCTCCTCCAGCACCTGACGCGCCTCAGGGGTCAATGTCTGAGGTGATTTCAAATCAGAGTCTCCCTTTAATAAGTCAAACAAAGGAGACAATTGTGCGTTGGTCAGTCCCAGATACGGACATGACCAAGTGATGACACCTACCAATTTGTGAACATCACTCAGTGTCTTCACCAAATGCACAAATTGCACCTCCTGGTCTTGGATTGTCCATTCCAGAATTTTTGACCCCAAATGCTTCCACGGAGGTCATTGTGGAACCTTTTCTGGAGCTACCCGCAGCCCATTTTAATTCAAAGGATCAAGCTACTCAGGCCAAATCCTCAGCAGCCCATTGTGGGTGAACACAGCCACCAAAATGTTGTCCGTATAACAATACAGACGGGCATCAGGAAACTGCTTGCAAACTCCAGACAAGGCACAGGCCACATACCATTGGCATATGGCTGGACTGTTCCACATGCCCTGGGGCAAATTTGCCATTGATATCGCTGTGCGGCTCAGCATTACTAATTGCTGATACTGAAAAGTGAATTTCGGTCTGCCATCGGGATGCAAAGGAATTGTGAAAAAAACCCCAAAACAATCCTTCAAATCCACAATGAGGATTGGCCAATCTGTGGGAAGCATGGCAGTGGCCGGCCTGCATGCCTGCAACGTCCCCATGCCTCCCATCATGGCATTGACTTTTCAGAGGTCTTGTAACAACTTCCATTTCCCAGACTTATTCTGGATGCAGAGGACAGGAGTGTTCTAGGGACTGGCAGAAGGCTCCAGATGACCCTGGCCCAATCACTCCTACACCAGTTCTCAAAGGGTGACTAATGTGTCATAAGAGAGCTGCCACTCTAGAGGCCAGGCTGCAAGGGAGAGGATCGTGCAATCCACTCCAGAGTCTCAAAGGTGCTTCTCCTCGAGGAAGGTGGCAGGATGCAGATCCATATCGTGCGTTTGCAGCACTTGATCCATGAAGATCCTGGGTAAGCTTCAGGAAGAGCTTCTCCTGCACCATGTGGATGGCCCTCAGTCAGGACAGTGGTCCAGTGAACTGGAGGTGGCCCAGGAAATCCAAAATCGCCTTCTCCTTGCACCTGATCAACTGCCCTATGAACAGAGGACTCAAGAAACACAAGTTGAGCAATCTTTGTTCCTTTCGGGATAGTGATAGGGGGGTTGGCTGTGGATACCGTTGTACAATTCTGTCCTGTAAAATCTGCCTCAGCCAAACCCATGTGCACAATCATGTCTCCCCCCAAGGGACCAACGGCACTCAGGGGGATCTTGTGCATCCTGCTATAGTCTACTACAACTGTGTCCGCTGAGCCATGGGTGCTGGCCATGAATCGGCCAAACAGACTCCCACAGGGTCCTACCACAGCTGTCCCAGTAGAGCCCGTGCTCGGTACGGAGCAGAGTGGAGCCGCCCCGCATCCACCCCCCTCGGGTGCGGGGGAGGGACGGGACGCAGAGACAGATGCGACCGCAGGAGCCGCCGCCGCGCTCCGCGTGTCTGCTGCGTATGTGCCCCCATCCGCCGTGCCTGGCAGGGGCAATGCAGGGGGAGCAGAGTCTGGGATTGCTTCTAAGGGGGTCCCGCCCTTCACCGGGTACCCGATCGCATGCATCATCTCCCCAGAGCAGAACGGGACGGGTCGACCGTCATTCCTGACCGGACTGGACAAGCAATCGGTCAACACCCCCCCTCTGGCGGCTTCCACCGCCTGTGCATGCTCGACAGCCTCCACAGAAGCCGCGGCTCCCGGCGCTGCTCCTGCTGACCAAGCTCCAAGACCAGGTTCACTGCCTGCCAGAGGAACAAAAGATCTTCCACATCGTTATTATAATCGGCAAAGAGAACTTCCATAAGGCGATCTCCAACCGGAGACCAAGCAGTTCTAGAAAACACCTGCGAACAGTCGGAAAAAAATCCATTTCCTCTGGCCCACAAGAACAAATTTTTAAAATCATTCAGGGAGATAGGAACATTATTTCGGTCTAAAAACTCTGCCCAGAGTTGCAGGGCCAAGGATTCTTTTCCACGTAGCCCAGAGGTCTCCATCGCAAAAGCCCGAGAGGAAAAAAACCACAGCGGGGGGGGGACACACCAGAACGACCTCACCAATTGCTGTTGTTCTCTCTCACTCGGCCGTCACCAGATGTTACAATTCGACACGCACACGCACACACCTTTCTTCGAGCAAGGCAGAAGCAAAAGAGGAAGTTTATTATAAAACTCTGATTTATATAGGTTACACACACTGTCCCCTTGATTGGTCAAACAACTGACCTCCTTTGGGATCACACTGGTCAAACCATAGGTCCATCAACTCTCACTTCCTTTTAGAAAGGAATGTAAGCAATCTTTGTTTACAAAAATGTGTGTGTGAAATCTGGCTTCAGAAATTCAAAACATCAGAAGGCTAGACGAAACATGCAAAAGCAAGGGCAACAGAGCTTGGAAAAACATTAGGAGAAAAACTTGAGAAGGCTCTGTCAGCTCAAACAGCACAAGCAGCTGCACTAGCAGCTCAGACAGAAACATGAGACCAGAAGGTCACTGAAATCCTAGCTGCTTTGCACCTGAATTCTCAAAGCAACCCCATGGCTATAATGCCTGCTGCTGTAACCTCAGGACTTTGCTATTTTTCAAAAAAACCTGGCCATGTAGTAAGAAACTGCCCAGAATTCAGAAAGATGGCACAAACGTCAGATCATTGTTCCACTTGCAAGAAGGGACACCATTACTCATGCCAGTGTCGAGCCAAACATGAGAAGAACAAAAAACAAGGTCCAAAAAACTCCAAGACGAGCGCACAGTGTCAATGCATGATGAAACAAGTATCGGCACCCCAGACACCCAAGGGAGAATTTGCGAATACTCCAACTCAGAAGCCTTTCACTCCTTCACCAGCAGAATCCCAAGTAATGACCCAGGCTTATTACCCCCAGGGTTCTGGTGCACTCTGGCAACCTCCAAGCCAAAAACCTTTTTGAAGGATAATAGCTATGATTATATTTCAACAGGGATTACTGGAACCTTTCAGAGTAGACAGGACTTTTTAGTTATTGGTAAGGAGAGGAATGGTATTTTGGGACTGCTTGTTTTCCCTTGTGTAATATCTGTTAACTTCAATGAAGAATTGCTAGTGCTAGCCAATGCCTGCTATCCCCCACTGCATATTCCACCTAATACCCCTATAGCTATTGCTATAGCACTGCCCATGGGGACTGCAGATCATATGCCACCTTGCGGTTCCTCAGATGCTCATGAAAATCCTGAAGTTTTATGGATCCAACACATAAGCACACACTAACCAATGCTAATTTGTGAACTATCAAATGGTAGGATTCATGTTAATATTAAGGGAATGATAGACACAGGTGCAGATGTCACTGTGATCTCCTATCATCATTGGCCATCAGAATGGAAATTAATAACTCCTCCAGGCGCTCTCACAGGCATTGGAGGTGTCACTCCATGCTTGCAGAGTGAATCTGTAATCAGTATTACACAACCGCAAGGGAAAAAGGCATTGATCCATCCCTATGTAGTGCAGAGACACATCACAGTGTGGGGAAGAGAGTTGCTTTCTCAATGGGGAGCCAGAATTGAACTGGATTTTTCATAGGGGTCACTGAAGCACTCGGCACTATAAAACTGACCCGGAAAACAGACACCCCTGTCTGGGTTGATCAGTGGCCCCTGATCAATAATAAGCTGAATGCTCTTAGAAACTTAGTGGCTGAGCAACTGCAAAAATGTCACATTACACCCACTAACAGTCCCTGGAAATCACCTGTATTTGTAATTCATAAGAAAACTTCAGACACCTGGCGACTGTTACAGGACCTCAGAAAAAACAGTGCAGTGATTGAGAACATGGGCCTTCTCCAACTGGGCCTCCCCAACCTTTCCATGGTCCCAAGACACTGGCCCCTTGTTATTATTGACTTAAAGGACTGTTTTTTTAATATACCATTGCATCCAGATGACTCACTTTGTTTTGCCTTCTCTGTTCCAAGTGTAAACCTACAAGAACCACTTCAAAGATATCATTGGCTTGTATTACCCCAAGGCATGCACAATTCCACTATGATTTGCCAGTATTTTGTGGCCTGTGCCTTGTGTCCAGTCCGTAAACAATTCCCACAATCAGTTATTAACCACTACATTGATGATCTTTTCATCTCAGCTTCAACACAAAAAACAATTGGAAGAGACTTGTAACAGTGTTGTTGCTGAAATCAAAAAAAGCTGGACTAGTGATCTCTGAATCAAAAATACAAGAGACTGCTCCCTGGAAATATTTGGGCTGGAAGCTAACAGAAAAATCTATTGTACCTCAGAAAATACAAGTCCGAACGGATGTCCAAATTTTACAGGACTTACAACAGCTTTTAGGAGAAATTAATTGGGTTAGGTCTGTGTTAAGAATCACTGCTGATGAACTTGCTCCACTTTTTGATTTGTTGAGAGGAGACAATGACATCAAATGCCCTAGGTGTCTCACTCCTGAGGCCTGTAAGGCCTCAGAAAAAATTACTGATGTTCTGCAAAATAGGCAAGCACATTGCTGTATTTCTGATAAACCTGTTTTCCTTGCAGTTTTAGGAGAAAAGCTGAGACTGTGCGGTCTCAGTTTTCACTGGGAGTCCTTGCAAAAAGATTCGTTGTTAATAGTTGAATAGGTTTTCATTTCGTACAGGTCACCAAAGACAATACTCACACCTTTGGAAATGATCTCTCAAACCATTATTAAGGGTAGAACCAGGCTTCTCTCTATAGCAGGTCAAGAGTTCGCAATTATCTATTTGCCCATGAAGAAAGCATATTTTGATTGAGCAATGCAAAAGTCAGAAGACTTGCTATATGCCTTGCTAGATTTCCCAGGTATCTGTTCCATCCATTATCCAGCACATAAAATGATCAAAGCTAAATTATGCTACAAAGAATAACTTCTGATCAGTGAAGAGCCTTTAGATGCAATTACAATATTCACTGATGGCTCAGGGCGAACGCATAATTCAGTGGTTACATGGCAGAATAAACATACTAAAGCCTGGAAACAAGATGTTGAAAAAATTGAAGGTTCTCCTCAGATTGTAGAATTGGCAGCAGTAGTAAGAGCCTTTCAGCTTTTTTTCCAGAACCTTTTAATTTGATCGCTGACTCAGCATATGTTGCTAATATCATTAAAAGAATTGAGGGATCTGTTTTAAAGGATGTGAACAATGACAAGTTGTGTCTTTGGCTTACCTGTCTCTATCAACTCGGTTCTGGTTTAGGGCAACTTTGGGGAGAAACTCCCAAAGGGGCCCCTTCAGAGAGCAAACTCCCACAGCCCCACCCCACCCCCACCGGTTCGGGAAGGAAAGTGGAAAGAAACCTGGTTATTTAACAGACAGAGCACCCCCCAACACACAAGATGGACAATCACCGTTCTGATGAGATAAATTCAGACAGTCTTCCTTTGGGGAGTGGTCACTCTGTTGTTGGTCTCTCCGGTGCTGGGCAGACTGCTGCAGGACACAGAGTGCAGACTCTCGGTGTTTCCCAGGTCCCAGTCCGGAGCAGGCTTGAATGATTCCACGAAGGAGAGAGGGAAAGGAAAGCAGTCCAGAGGAATCTTGGACTGTCTAGCTAAACTAACTAAAGGGCTAAGCAGAAGCAAAAGCAAGCAAGCAAGCAAGCAAGGCGGCAAGCAGCAGCAAAAGCAGCAGCAAAAAGCAGCACACTGTGTCTGCGTCTCTCCGACTATTATCCGCACACTGATAACAAAACCAAAACAAAACTTCCCAGAGCCAGTCTTGAAGAACATATCCAGCCCAAACAGAACAGACGATTGGGGATAAAAACCTCACAACATCACCCCAGGACAAACTCCTATCTCACAGGACTAATCCTTATTCTGTTTCTCATATTAGAGCTCATTCAGGTCTTCCAGGATTTATGGCAGAAGGAAATGCCTGAGCTGATGCATTAGCATCTGCAGAATCTGATGAAGTTACAGCAGGCGTTGAAAATGCTACCTCAGTGCTTGCTGCAACTACTTTGCCTAACACTATTGAACAAGCCAAATTGAGCCATGCATTTTTTCACCAAAATGCACAGGCAATCAAACGAGATTTTCATTACCTTGGAGCAAGCACAAAGTATTAGATGAGCTTGCCCAGAATGTCAATATGTCCAGCCTCTTCATGCTTCAGGAGGCATTAATCCAAGAGGGTTGGAAAGCTTGTAAAAATGGCAGACAGATGTTACTAAGTACCCTTCTTTTTGGAAACTTAAAAATATCCATGTCTCTGTTGATACATTCTCCAATGCGATTTTTGCTTCTGTACATACAGGAGAAACAGCTAAGCATGTTTGCCAGCATTTTTCGCAAGCCTTTGCCTATTTAGGTATCCCCCAAGAGATTAGAACTGGTAGCGGTCCTTCATATGCTTCACAAGAATTAGCTGCATTCTTAAATGATTGGGGTGTTCACCATACATTTGGTATTCCACACTCTCCCACAAGTCAGGGAATAATAGAAAGAACACATCAGACTCTAAAATGCATTTTAGATCAACAAAGTGAGAGAGAAGCCCAGGCTTCACCTCAAAGAAAATTGAATAAGGCTTTTTATGTTTACAATTTTCTGAACAGCTCTGCAGAAGAGCCTGACCCTCCAATCTATAGACACTTGTTAAACAACAAAAAAGCAAAACTGAAAGAACACCACCCCCCAGTTTTGATTAAAAATTTAGAATCAGGAAAAATAGAGGGACCATATCACCTTATAACATGGGGAAAAGGGTTTGCGTGTGTTTCCACAGATGAAGGACTCCAATGGGTCCCTGTGAAGAAAGTAAAACCCTCAAAGCCTGCTGATGCCTCCACACCAGCCAGTTGAAACAGAGAAATTAGGAATTAGGAATTATTTATAAAATTGTCTTGAGTAAAAGAAGGGGATACAAAACCCTGTGAAATGCTCACTTCTCCCATAAGAGCAGGAAAAGAATAAAACTGCAGGATGAGATAAGGAGCTGGAATATGTAAGTAGGATGCAAGCACAAATAGGTTGGGCCTCTAAGCTGGAGGATATAGAAGGAAGGGGGCCAGAAGAATTGAGCGAAGCATGCGCAAGAACACAAGGTAAAAATTTCAGCTGAAGGAAAATTGCTAACTTCAGCCCCAAAGACCCCCAGAAGACCACCAGAGGGACCAACAAGGAGCAGTGCGCAGCTGCAAATAGGCATGAAACTAATTTTAATACGAAGCGGGGACAGGCGGGGTTAGCAAATGAACATGTATTAGGCGTACTGTGTAACCCAAGTTTGGAGAGAATAACAAGGAGAAACAAAGGCCCCAAAGTTTGCATGCTTTTGGAGGAGATATCCCCCATGCACCTCAGTGCTGAATAAATTCATACCTTACTCTTATAACTACTCTGTGAGTTATAGTCTTTCAATCCGCATATCACAGTGACCCTGCAAGAAGAAACCAGGAAGCAAGCACCCAGACCTGAACTGTGCAGAATCATCAGGAGAAAATGATCTGCCAGAAACAGCTCAAGAGAAGAATTGACTTTTATCATTTGCGAGAGTGCATGTTGTTTTTGTTCTTTTGTTTTAATTTGTGTAGTAAAGCTTTACCTGTAAATCAACCAAAGACTAATGTCTGGGTTGCTTTAGCCAGGTCTGCAGGTTCCGACACCATCTGTTTATCTGATACAAGCCCTGACAAACCTTTTTCAACCTGTTTAGTTGGAGTACCCTTCCCAGAAGGTTTTGATAATGTTACCTTTGAAAAATATTGGCCAAATGATGATCACCTTGAAGCTCTAGATCCCACTCAGAGACACCAAACCTATATTGACAATTCTAAAGTTGATAAATCTGATCTTCAAGAGCCTGAAATCCTAGGCTCAGTAACTATGGATACCTGTTATATCTTTTAACTCCTGGAAGGAGATGGTCCTTGTTTAAATGTTACCCCATATCACCCAGTCTATAGTAATGAGACTTTCTGGTGTCATTAAACTAAACCCATTACATATTTTGAATCTTATGGAAGTCATCTTAGCAAATTGCTGATACGCTTTCCAAAAGGGATCTGGTTCATCTGTGGAGATAGAGCCTGGCAAAGTACACCCTCAAATAGAGAGGGTGGTCCTTGTGCCCTGGGACAATTTACAGCCAGTTACACCCACTGTCAAAGAAGTTGTCAAAAAGAAAAATAGAAAAATTGGATCCCCCAGGGGTAAATCTATATGAGGACAATTGTGACAGTGACTTCCACCCTTGGAACTCTGGAGACTCAATTGTCACAAGCATTTTTCTGCCTCAGTTAAGTTCTTCAGTGACATTGAGACAGTTAAACAAATTGGGGTGCTGGCTGAGTAAAGAAGTAAATGCAAACTCAACTATTATCAGCAATCTATTGACAGATGAAGAGGCAATCAGAAAAGCCACTTTGCAAAATAGAGCTGCCCTTGATTATCTTTTGCTAGTTTATGGACATGGCTGTGAGGATTTTCAGGGAATATGCTGCATGAATTTATCAGCCCACTCTGTCTCCATTATAAACAGTTGCAAAATCTTAGGGATTTAGTGAACCAAATTAAAATTGATAACCCATCTTGGCTAGAAAATTTGTTTGAAGGTTGGAACTTTGCACCTTGTCTGAAGGAACTCTGAAAAGTAGGCTTAGTTATTTTCATAGTGATAATAGCAGTTTTATTAGCAATACCTTGTATACTTCAGTGTGTTCAAAAATAATGAATAAGTCAGTTTCTAGCATCTTAGTTGTTCAACAAAATGGGGGAGATGTTGGAAAGGAAGAAACAAGAAAGTTCTATAAATCTGACTACTTACCAATGATACTAAGAATGCAGAAACTAGAAGAGACATTGAAATGAAAGCAGTGTTTGTTTGCATGTTTATAGAACAGCTCTGGCTGACCAAAGGTCTTTCTCTCTCTGTTAGGAATGTAATTTACAAGCAGACATACTAAAACCAGAACAGACCGTTCTTCCCTGGCCTAACAGGAAGGGTCCCCTGATAAGATTCAGAGATTAGAAAGTAGTAAAACATGGTAATGTAGCGATTCCTATATGATGTATGTAAATGTAGAAAATTTGTATTTGATACTAGATTAGTTTATGAGAAAGTAGAATATTCAACACAGAAAGAGATATAAGTCATTTTAAAAAGAGAGCTCGCTCTCTTGCTCTCTCTTGTCCTCTTGCTCTCTTGCTCTTCCTCTTGTGCTGCTCTTCTTTTGTTCCCCCTTTTGCTCTCTTACTTCTCTTCTCCTCTCTTCTCTCTCTTGCTCTTTGTTCTCTAGCCTGCTCTGAGCTAACTCTGAGCTGGGCTTTTTCACCCACACCCTATGTAATAAACCTCAAAACTTAACCTCAGAGATCTCGCCTGAGTACTGTCCCGACCGTTCTGGCACATAACTGCACCCACACCCACCTAAATTTTACTCTACTAGAGGGGTTTTGCCAAATTTCCTCATCTTGAACTTTTCATTTTGTTCTTATTTGTAGAAGTTTATGTTGTCCCTTAAATGGGTATTTCTTCTAAATTAGGCATAAAATGGGGAGGCCTAAAGTGATTTCTTTTACCTTCTCGTCTACAGGCAGATGTGTTTTCTAGGTACCATCACTTAATGCCCATAAAAATTGTCCTGGACTCAAAATTGTATTTCTACTAAACTCCACTATTACTTTATATTTTAATTTACCTTGTTTGTGTTTCACTCTTCTACAGGCACAACTAATTCGTAAAGCTACTGCCAGTGGTGGCATTTGTTTTATTTCTATGTCATCAGAAGTACAATCATAAATCTGATTACATGTCTACCAATTTACTTTATTTGCCTCTAATCTACTGCTAGTGGCAGTGTTCATTACTCCTGGATCTGTTTCATTTTCAGAACCTTCTCATTTAATGAACCAGGGGGTGTCTGCCATGTATTGGAATTTTTGAAGTATACTCATTGACCATGCGCTGTCCCAGGTCTCAGTTCGATCTTTCCAATCTTTTTCCTCACACTTCCATACAAAAATGGTATCTGAAAAGTTCACTCTGACTTTTTTGCATTTTGGCAAATATTCCTATATTGTATTGTCATGATCCAATAGTGACAACTTTATGAATTCTCTTACTTTGCCATGACTTTCAATGCAATATTGTTTTCTCATAGGTTTCATCTATTCTCCTATTACTTTCCAGACCTCTTTGATTACTTGTCTCGACTCTGGTACCTGTTTACATGCAATTGTTTTATTGTTTTGTATCTTGGGTAAATCTGATGTTATGATACCCTAATTTATCATGTCTCCTGTTGTCTTTTGGTATTGGCAGTCAGGCAGTTATTCTACTAGTGTTTTACATTTTGGCAAAGTCTTTAATAATCCAATCATTACATTTTCTGCTTGAATTGCATTGGAAACCTTTATCACTTGTGTTTCTGCTTGCACATCTCTCTTCATTCTGGAATGAAGACTTATTAGCTGATCCTTTTGCATTTCACATCCCAAAGTAACATTGATTCCCGCTGATGACACTAAAACCCATAAAATAAGTAATGTCACAATTACTGATAACTAGAACATTTGAAACAGTTAAACACGTCTAATCTGT
Source organism: Certhia americana (assembly GCA_018697195.1). Taxonomy (NCBI): domain Eukaryota; kingdom Metazoa; phylum Chordata; class Aves; order Passeriformes; family Certhiidae; genus Certhia; species Certhia americana. Next base: position 204,458 of record JAGMWU010000063.1, read on the forward strand.
AACTTCATTGGTCTAATGGCTTGTGTTGTCCACAGTTCATGAACTTTCTTCACTCTGGTGTAATGTATCCAGGGATCCACTTCAGGTACTTTGACTGCTGTGAAGGTGGTCAGCAATACTTGATATGGTCTGTTCTACTTTTCTTTCAGTGGCTCCTCGTTCCAGGTTTTAATGTAGACCATGTCTCCTGGATGGATATCATGGACTGGATTTTTGAGAGTCAGTGGTCTATTCTACACGAGGGCGCTCCAAAGCCAATCTAGGGTTTTCCCAAGAGACAAAACATAGTTATACATTTCTTGCTTCCCTGAAACATGTACACATGGGTTTGATTCAGGAGATTTATATGGCTTTTCATACAGTATTTCATAAGGACTTAGGGACATCCCACTCCTAGGTTTTATTTGGATTCTCAGCAATGTTATTGGTAAAGCTTGTGGCTATTGCAACTTAGCTTCTTGACATATTTTTTTAATTTGCCCTTTTAGTGTCTGATTCATCTTCTCTACTTGTCTACTTGACTGGGGTCTCCATGGTATATGTAGGTGTCAGGCTATTCTGAGCAACCTACTCACTTCTTTCACTACTGTGGCTATAAAATGTGGGCCTCGATCTGATGATATTCCTAGAAGCACCCCAAATCTTGGAATGATCGCTTGTAGCAACCATTTTACTGTTTCCTTTACCTGGTTTGTATGATAGGGAAGAGCCTCTGGCCATTCAGAAAAGGAGTCAACCTCTACTAACAGATATTTGTACCTTCAGATCCTTGGCAGTTCTACAAAATCCACTTGCCAATAATCTCTTGGTTCTTTTCTTATCTGAATCCTTCACAATTGCACTTGTTGTCTAGATACTGGGTTGTTCTTTAAGAAGATTTCACACTTGAATATTACCGATTTTGCCATTGTTAACATCCGTACTGAGATTAGACTTTACCTTAGCATTTTCACCAATGCTTCTGCTCCCCAATGACATTCATTATATTTAATTTGTAAAATTTCTCTCATTATTGAGGGGGGTACCACTATTTGTCTTAGTGCAGTGATATACCACCTTTCTGAATTCTTTTGTGCACTTAAGGAATGCCCCAACTTCTTATATTCTATTGAATATTTCGGTTTCGGAGGCAGATTGAATTGAGATACATTGGTTTTTAAAGATATTAATGCCATTTCAATTTGCACGTCTTGAGAAAATTGTCTAGCTGTCCAGTCTGCTTTCTGATTTCCCTCACAAATTTTGGAGTTTCCTGATTGGTGTGCCTTGCAATGCATAATTGCTACTTGTTCAGGCTTCTGTACGGCTTTTATTAATTGCAGGACTGAAGTAGCCCCCCTTTGTGATGTTTGATATGTGTACCTTGACAAGACAGCAGTCTTCTTTCCTTCCACAGTGCTCTATGGACATGCACCACTCCAAAAACATATTTTGAATCATTCCATATATTGACCTTCTTTCCTTCACTCAGTTCTAGTGCTCTGGTTAGGGCAACTAGTTCTGCCCCTTGGGCAGATGTGTTTGGTGGTAAGGCTTTTGCCTTTACCACTGTATTTATTGTTGTTACTGCATATCCAGCATATCTGGTCCCATTCTCCATAAAGCTGTTTCCATCTGTGAATAACTCCCAGTCCAATTGTTCTAATGGAACGTCTTTCAGGTCTCCTCTAGCTGAATAGGTGTGTTCTATTACTTCTACACAGTGATGATCTAATGAGCCTTCTTCAATTGTGGTACCTAGGAACAAGGCTGGATTCAAAAGGTTAGTTGTCTTTAATGTTACAACATCCTGCTCTGTTAGGACTACATGTAATTTTATTATCCAGCTTGGGGATAGCCAATGGCCTCACTTTTGTTGTAAAACAGTAGTTACCATGTGTGGTTCATAGACATCTATGTGTCTACCCATTGTCAGTTTTCTGGCTTCTTGTATCAGCATCACAGTGGCTGCAACTGCCCGTAGACACGATGGCTATCTAGCACTTATGTTGTCAAGCTGCTTGAAAAAGTAGCCTACTGGCCTTTTCTAGTTTCCCAGGTGTTGGGTCAGCACTCCCAGTGCTAAGCGTTGTGTCTCATGTACAAACAGCTGAAAGTCTTTAGACTTATCAGGTAATCCTAACGTGGGAGTAGTTGTCAATGCCTCCTTTAATTTGAGGAAGGCCTCTTTCTGTGGTCTGTCCCAGGTAAACATCTGTGTTTTCTGGGCTTCATATAAGGGTTTTGCAATTAGTCCATAGTCCATGATCCACAGGCGGCACCACTCCATCATCCCAAGGAAGTCTCGCAGCTCATGTAAATTCTGGGGTTCTGGAATAGCACAAATAGCTTGGATATGGTTAGTACCTTGTTTTGGCTGCCCTTGTGAGATTTCACATCTCAGGTAAATCACAGTCTGCTGGGTAATTTTTGTTTTCTCTTTAGACACTTTATATCCTCCCATTCCCAGTGAATTTAAGATTTCAACTGTTACCTTTACACAGGTTGTTTTTTCTTCTGTAGCTATCAATATATCATCAACATACTGTAACAGGTATTGTTCTCTCAGTATTTACCCATTTTTAGTCCAGATCTCCAGGTCCTTTGTTAATTGGTTTCCAAATAGGGTAGGGCTGTTCTTGTATCCTTGTGGAAGTCAGGTCCAGGTGAGTTGGGTTTTTCTTCTGCTTTCTGGGTTCTCCCACTTGAAAGCAAACAGTTTCCTACTCTCTTTGTCAAGGGGAATGCAGAAAAAGGCATCTTTTAAATTAATTACAGTAAACTACTTATATTGCTCTTTTACGGATGTCAGCAATGTGTATGGATTGGCAACCACTGGATAAATGTCTTTAGTTATTTCATTTATTGCTCTTAGATCCTGCACTAGTCTATATTCTACGTTTGGTTTCTTTACCAGGAATATTGGCGTGTTATATTCTGATTCACATTCTTCTAAAATTTGGTATCTTAAAAATTTATCAATGATTTTTGCTATTCCTTGTTGTGCTTCTGGTTTTATGGGATACTGTTTAAACTGCACGGTTTTTGCTCCTTTTTTTAATTCTACATGTACTGGTTGTGCTACTATAGATTTTCTTGGTATATTTGTTTCCCATACAAGGGGAATTACTGCTTCTTCTGCTTCCCTAGGTATAGCAGGATGAGTTTTTTCTTTTATCATTAAAATTTGTCCTGTTTTTGACTCAGGTATTTTCATTAAATCTCTCCATTCCCAAAGGTTATTACTGCATCAAGTTTCGCTAATAAATCTGGCCCTAGAAGTGGAATGGGACACTCAGGTACATACAAGATTTCATGCATTAAGACTTTTTTTCTAATACAGAAGTCTAGGGATTGTAGGAATGGCCGACTCTCTTCCTTCCCTGTGGCACTGACTATTGTTGCTGATTTGTTCCCAATTGGCCCTCTCAAATTATTTAATGCATTATATGTGGCCCCCGTATCCACCAGGAATTTTACTTCTTTGTCCCCCCAATTGTATAGTTACCAAAGGTTCCTGTATTGATTTCTGTCTCGATTCTAGTCCATATTCCTCTAACACCATCAATTGTGCAGCGTCCTGATCCTGGCTTAACTGATTGCCCTGGTAAAACTGGTTTGGGCATTCTCTTTTCTAATGCCCCTCTTGCTTACAATAGGCACATTGATTCGTACCAAATCCTGGCATAACTGCTTGTTGGCGGTTGGGTTAATTTCTTATAGAATTTTTTCCCAGAAGTTGCTAGGAAGCTAATGGCTGGGTGCTTTTCGGTACTTATGGGTGCTCAGGTCAAACAAAGGAAGCAGCTACCTAGGGACATTGATCTCACTTTGCTCGGGGCAGTTTTCTGCTCTGGGGGAACGGCCAGGGCTGCTCGTCTCGGCGAGGCAGAGAGCTCTCACCATTCCCTTCACCTCGGACTCCGTGGGACCACTGTCTCTTCGTGTGTCCCCCGGGATTTTGGGAACCCGTTCCCTCCCTGCCCTGCACCCACGGTTTCTTCAGTTCTGCTCGAGGTCTCCCCACGCTGTTTCTTCAGCCCCTGCCCAGCCGGGACACTTTTCCAACAGCTCCAGCCACTGTGAACCCTCGGAATCATCTCACCCTCCCAGAGCTGCGGCTAGCCTATTTAGCTTGTGACGGTACTGAGGGGGTGGGGGGGGGGGGGGGGGGGGGGGTTACCAGAGGAAGAACTGTGACTAATTTGTTGTTTTGGTTTTTTTCTCCTCTAGTTCTGTTTGTTGTCAATATTGTAATTATTGTTAATTTACCTTGTTAGACTAACTAGTAAAGAACTGTTATTCCTACCCTCCTTATCGTTGCCTAAGACCTCTCCTTCAATTTTGGAATTATAACAAACCCCAAGGGAAGTTTCCCCTTTTTTTTTGGTCCCTGTCTTTCCAAACCAAGACACTGCTCCTCTTTGCCTTCTTCCAAGTCCACCCTTACCTCTCCCTCTGCCACCTCTGCCGCGTCCCAAATTCCCTTTTCCCTTTATGACCAAGTGATTTTGCTGCTGCTTTTTACTAGACTCCTTTTCTCTTTAAATATATACTTTTCATGCTACCTCAAGCAGCTTATCTAGATTTCTCAAGTCTCCCCCTTCCAATTTTTGCAATTTCTTCCTAATGTCGTCTTGTCACTGCCCAAGGAAAATGAGAGCGAGTTGAACTTTCGCTTGTTCTGTATCTATTTGGAGATCTGTACATTTTCTTGCCACTTCCTTAAGCCTTTCCAAAAACACAGTAGGAGATTCTTTCTATTCCTGTCTGACTTCATATAATTTAGACTAATTCATAGTTTTAGGTATAGCTTTCTGAACCTCTATCTGGACCCACTCTTGATATTGCTCCAGCCTCCGCATACCCTCATATGTATTAGGATCCCACAATGGGTCCTTGGATGGGAAATTCTGATCTAAATTCTCCATTACTAATCCATTCCTAATATCTTCTCTTGCCCTCTCCTTGCCTGCCCTAAGTACCATTTCTTTCTCAGTGAAATCCATTAAAGTGTCTAATATCACTTGGATATCTTCCCAGTCTGGGTTTTGAGTTTTCATAAACATTTTCACTACCCTTGCCACTTTATCAGGGTTTTCCCTCTAAGTTCCAGCTGACTGCTTCCAAATTACCAAGTCTCCAGGAGTAAAAGGTACTTTTACAAACACCGGCCTCTCTGCTCCTACTCCATGTCTTAAGGGGGCAATCACAGTCCTCCTTTGCCTTCCCAAGCCTAATAAACTCTTTCCTGTTCTAGACAGGACCGGGGCGAGTTTTGACCGAGTTCGATGAGATACTGGGGTCAGTGATTCCATTTCCTCACCCCCACTACTATTCTGTTCTCCACCCACCCACATTCTATTTCTCTGCATCACAGTTAAATTTTGATCATCTCCTGGGGAAGAGGAAATGGGTGAAGGTGGGAGAGGAGGGTAAAGAGAGACAGGTGAAATGAAATTAGGTGAAGTAGTGTTAGATGGCTTAGGTGAAATAGAGTCAAGTGAATGATCAGGTTCCTCTGTAGCTGTTGGAGCAACTAATAAATCATCATCTATATAGTCTTTCCGATACAAACTTTCATTTAGTGCCAAATGTTCTAAACAATGTTTCCCTTTCACACAAGCCACACACTTATCATTCACACATGCCTTAACTACCATCAATCCACACTCAGCCTGCCATTCTGGTTTTTCACGTAAATAGAAAAACAAATCAACATACGGAACTTCATCCCACTTTCCTTCTCGCATACAAAATAATAATAACTGTGAGATCATGTTATATTGCAAAGACTCATTCTCCAGCCACTTTTCCCCACTCTCTAAGGCATATTTTGGCCACCATGTGTTACAATAAGTAATCAGCTTATCCTTACATAAATCTTGCCCCAAATTACTTTGTTTCCAATGTGCCAATAAGCACCCCAAAGCAGAAGTACTCGGTATGGGGACATCGCCGTGTGACACCCCTTTGACCCTCTCCATAATACAGATACAAAACACCACTGATTGCCGAACCTGCAATGCTTTCGTAATTGTCTTACAGACGGTGCCTAGGCATTATCAGGAATTCCTTAGCCCAACTGTGCATAGCTTTCACTGAGTCTTATTGGCAGGCACCAGACCAGACTAGAGTTAAAAGCACCTTACCTCTTCAGAGGGACATTGTGAGGTGGCAGAGTTGGTCGTGGCCAATGGGGTCCCCGAGAATCCCTCGGTGCTGGCTGGAGCGAGATTGGGTCATGAAGGTGCTCAGTAGCACTCATAGGGTTCCACATGGGTCGCCAAAATGTTAGCGTATGGGAACACACACATAATCACAGATGGATTATATGCAAGGTGCTTTATTAGGGCGGCCGGGGAGCTATGAGTAAAACCCAAATCTAGCTCTGTCAGTTTTGTTCAGAATGCACATATTTATACTATTTCAGTTGTGATTATATAACTACATATTTGTTTTAAACAATATTAGTCATAATTATATTGTTCTATTGTATGAGTGACTACAATAATCACAGGTGCAATAATCACAGGTGCAGTTTCACATGGCCTACCAAGAACAAAGCACAACATTCCTTTCCCACCTCCCTCAAATCTTCATCTGATTTTCCCATGATTTTCAGAACATTTGTAACTCTATACAAACAAGGGGATCCTGGCCCACACTCCGTCTCCATAGATAAGAAACACTCCCTGGGGCAACACTTTGTGGTTGAGTGAGGACAAAGAAAGTGTGGGACTGGTATAATTGCATCAGTCAACTGAGACATATATTTTCTTGAGTGGTGTAACATCTTTGTGATAGATAGATCTTACTGAATCAATTCCAGACCGTGGTTGGTTTGATCACCAAAAATGGAATTTCAGACAGCAGGTGGATTTGGAAGACCCCAGAAAGTCTAATTCTTGGGGTTCCTCTGTTGCATGTGGGAGAATCATTGTCCACTTGTCCCAAGTATCTACCGGGTTGGATCTCTTACCTAAGGTATGTAGAAAGACAAAATTTCTGAGGGGTCCTTCATCTGCTGCATGAGGTATTCCTATTAGGCATGATGACAATGGGTTATCTAAGTTGCCCATGGATAGGCACAAACTATCTTGTTTTAATGTCTTTGCTAGGGTTACCCAAATATTCTGGCTGGGCTGTGGGACAACCCAACTGGAGGCCTGTGGAGTGCTGATGAGCATCCAGGCAGCAATGAGGATAGCATCAAGGTAGATGGATTTCATCTATAGACAGGAATGGGGCTTCTAATAGGGAATGTAAACTAAAATTTGTTAGCTTTACAATGAAGGGTTGTCCTCATTTTACTTCCCTCCTCCCTTTCCATTCCCCCTTCTATATTTTAAACTGTTTGGGTGTGGTAGAGGGGTGGGTAAGTGAAGGTTGGGAAGGATGGGGGGGTTATATAGGTAAACTGAGTTTGGGAGTAACTGGGGAACAACTTGTTATTTATCTCAGCGTTGGCTAGATGTACGTCTAGCCTGTGATCTGTGTCTTGTCAAGTAGAGTCCTTCCTTGGAGCTGTGTTTTGTCTGAGCTCTGGTGAGGGGAACAATGGATTCTTCTTGGCAGTCAGCGCTTCCTTCGTCTCCAGGCTGAACTTCTTTGGTTATCAGGACCTGATGTGTCAGACTCTGGGACATTTTGGTTATTTTTTGTGGAGGCTGTGTTTACAGGGCCTAAGTATGGTTTGATATTTTTTCCTGGGAACCATCTGGGGCCAGATGGTAGTGAAACACAAGTATATCCTCTTCCCCAAGTAATCAACTGGAAATGCACAGAAATCTTGTGTGGTTCTGGGTCTTTAACTAGCACTGGTGGCTTTTCAGTGAGTTTTGCTTGGGTTGAATTTGAGAAATGCCAGATTATTGGAGGGTCAGACTCTGATGGTGTACAATTTAAGAAATTAATAACGTAGAGAGCCCTACAGAGACTCTCAACAGGAGAAAAAAATTCTGTTTCTTCTTGCTGCTGATTGAGGACTCTTTTGATGTTTTGGTGGGTCCTTTCTATGATTGACCTGTGCAATTACCGGGTACGCCTTTTTTGTATTTTGTCCCCCAATGGTTGAAGAAATCTTTCAACCTATGGGAGGCATAGGCAGGCCCATTATCTGTTTTGATTTTTTGGGGACTCCTAGTGGCAAATTCAAGGAGAAAATGCTTGATGGTGTGATCGATGTTTTCGCCTGCATATGCTGATGCAAACACTGCTCCTGAGAATATGTCTACTGATACATGCACGTATTTAGACCTTCCAAAGGATGGGAAGTGTGTTACATTGGTCTGCCAAAATTGTCAGCTTTTTAGGCCTTGGGGGTAAACCCTGGTACCTATAGATGGTATTTAGTACTTTTGGCAGTTAGGACATGTTGATAATATTGCTCTCGCTTGGTCTCTCAAGACCCTGAACATTCTCATGAGGGCAGGTACATTTTAGTGATAAAATGCATGAGACAATTTTGCCTGGGCAAGGATGTCAGGGAGGTTAGCAGTGTCTACTGCCATAGCCAGTGTGTCTGCCTTTCTGTTCCCTTCTGCAATGGCACTTGGGAGATTGGTATGTGACCTCACATGCATAATATGGTAAGGTCACTTTCTGTGAGAGATTAAATGAATTAGTGTAGAAATCAATTGGTATAAGTTTGGATTGGAGACCTCTTTGAGAAAAGCATGTTCAGCCCTCATAGCTATGCCAGCAACATAAGCTGAATCTGTGACCAGATTAAAGGGTTCATTTTTAAATTTCTCAAAGGCTCTGATGAGAGCTGCAAGCTTAGCAATCTGTGGAGATCCTTCAACTACTTGAACATCAGATTCCCACTTCTGAGTCTTGGGATCTCTCCAAGTAATTACTGACTTGTGGGATGACCCTGAGCCATAGGTAAAAACAGTTAGAGCTTTGAGAGGTGTAGTACTTTGGAATGATTTTGGGATCAGATTAAAGGCTGAATCATGATTTAAAAGTCTGTGTTTTGGCACATGAATGAAAATTTGACCTGGGTAGCTATCCCGGGCGAACTGGAGGTTTTCATTGGTCTGGAGCAAATGATCCAGATCCCCAGTAGTTAATGGCAAGTATATGCATGTGAACTCACACCCTGCAAGAGAGTGAAGGTGGGTTCTGGCCTTTTTTATTAAATGTGCCATCATTTCTGGATGAGTGGTTATTGTCTTTGTAAGCTGATTGCTTGTGAAGATCCATTCAAGTATTAATAAAGGGTCTCTGAGTTGTGGATCCCATAGAAAAATCAACCCTTAGAAATAGGGGGCCTTACCCAGAATGGCAAACTGGAGAGGCAGACTGAGTTCAACACAATGTGCCTGACGTGAAGACAGGGCTTCCTGGACTTTGGTGATGGCATCTCAGGCTTCCGGTGTGAGGGCGCGTGGAGAGTCTAGGTCTTCTCCACCAGAGACGATTGAAGAGACGGGCGAGGTCCTCTGTTGTGATCCCTAGCAGTGGACATATCCAATTGATGGATCTGCACAAACTGTGTAATTCCCTTAGAGTCTTTGGGTTAGTTTGGACCGTGAGCTGCTGGGGTACCATGGTCCTTTCAGGGATCTGGAGTTCAAGGTAAGTCCATGGGCTGGTGTACTGTACCCTTTCTTCACAAATTTCAAATCTTGCTTCTTCAATAGTTTCAATGGTCTTTTTAACAGTCATGTCCAAGTAAGTCTTTTCTGATGCACAGATTAGGATATCATCCATATAATGGTATATGATTGCATCTGGGAACAGGTTTTGGACAGGGGAAAGGATGTGAGCAACGTACCAGTGGCAAATAGTGGGGCTGTTTTTCATTCCCTGGGGTAATACAAGTCAATGGTATCTTTTGAGTGGGGCTTTTCTGTTAAGGGAGGGAATGGACAAAGCAAATCGAGGGGCATCTTGAGGGTGAAGCAGGATATTGAAGATACAGTCCTTAATATCGATGATGGCAAGCATCCAGTCTTGAGGCAACATCAATGGAGAAGGCAGGCCAGGTTGGAGGGGACCCATGTCCTCAATGGTGTCGTTGATTTTGCGGAGGTCGTGAAGAAGCCTCCATTTGTCCTTATTGGGCTTTCTCAGCATGAAGACTAGCGAGTTCCAAGGGCTGGTGGTCTCAGTGATGTGTCTTTTGGCAAGCTGTTCTTCAACAAGGGCTTCCAGAGTGCGTAGTCTGCTTTGGAAAGGGGCCACTGTTCGACCCAAACTGGATCATCCCATTTCCAGGTAAGCCGAGGGGTCGATGGTAGTGTGAGCTCTTCAGTGGCCCCAGTCAGAAATCCCTACAGGGGATACATAGGGAAGCCCCTCACTGGGCCAGGAGATCCCTTCCCCATAAGGTGATGGGAGCTCTTACAACAAATGGTCGAACGTTTGCCATCTTGCCTTTGAGGCCCTCAATGATGACATTCTGCTTGCTCTGCATAGACACTGCGACTCCATCAATTCCAGAAATCATGCCTGCTACTGGCTGTAATTCCCAGTTTGCTGACCACTCAGAGTGGGCAATGATGGTCACATCTGCGCTGGTGTCTAGCATCCCTGGTCTGTGGATGTTTTCTCCTTTACAGAAGAGGTTGCACTCGATGATCAGCTTGCCTATTCCCACAGTCTGTGCCCACATTAATGTGGGATTGAGATGGACTCCTTCTGGGTGGTTCTGTGGAAGTAAAAAAGCTTGAGCAATTGGTGTATCATGTGGAAGATAAAAAGGTGGATCTATACAACAGAGTTCAACAAAAATTTCTTGTCCAGAGCATACTGTTAATATTTCTGGTGAAACAAAAATTTGTTCTGGACCATGAAAAGTGTCACCTATTATGAGAATGTCCCATAGGCCATCTGGCAGCCTGTACTTTCCTGTGGGGATATGGTGGAAACACTCATCTGTAAAGTCAGTGGATAAAGTGGTTACCAACTGACGCCTGGTTCCCATCGATACCACTCTGTGTGTTGAATCTCTTTCATGTGTGCTGGGATCTCCTGGGGTGATGGTGCCTCTTGAGGAACACCTGCTGCTTGATCCCAATATTTGGCAATGGATTTTGCATACTGGTTGGAGTGGTGCAGCTTTTGATTTGTTGCCAGAGTGCGGGGCCGATCCATGCTCTGCTGCAAGTTTTTTGAATGCTGTTGGTATTGCTGCTTCTTCTGGGTTTTTTTGTAGCTGGAACAGTGGTCTTGGGTAGATGTCTTTTCCAGGCAGTCCTTTAAAAAATGTCCAAATTCTCCACAATTAAAACAGCAGGCATTATCTTTGGAAGCTACCACTGCAAATGCACCAGATACCCCTTCTGCAATGCCCTTCGCAACAGCCTGGGCAACTGTGTTTTCAGTGGATAAATACTGTGTGCAGCTTTCCACCATCTGTTCTATGGTGGGTTCTGTGTCTAGAGGTAAAGACCTTAAAATGGTCTTACATTGTCCATTAGTGTTTGCCATGGCAAGTTTTCTTAAAAGTTCCTTTTGTCCCTCAGGACTTTCTATTTGTTTTTCTAGGGCATCTTTTAATCTGTCTACGAATTTAATAAAATTCTCTTTTACCCCTTGTTTAATATTAGAGAAATGTTGAGTAGGTATTGAATTGTCAGGGGTGAGAAACAATGATGTTTTTGCTGCAATACCTATGTCCGGCAAAGCAGCCTCAGGTATAATGTTAGCCTGATCAGAAGGCTTTAGAAACTCACCTTCTCCAGACAATTGCTCCACAGTAAGATTTGGAAGACCCAGATCTTTAGCATAGGTATCAGATAATGTTTTTAGATGTTTTTCCAATGCCTTTCCTATAACATGCATTTAGCAGAAAGAAGACATGTAATAATATTTTTTATATCATGTGGTACCAATAGATGAACGGAGAAGGTTGCTTCTAATAGGTTTTTAAAAAAATGGGATCCCTTCCCGTTTTCTTTAGCAACCTTGCAAAGTTGACTGATCTCATTATGTTGGATCAGTTCCCATAAGTTTTCATTTGATCCCCCCCCCCCTTTTCCTTTCTTAATAATGAAAGGAAAAGCTGAGATCTTTTGAGCGATCTGCAAATCATTTTCCAATGTTGCTTGTCTCAGTGTAATTGATCACCTGTCTTAAGGCTCTGAATCAGAGTCTGAGCTGCTGCTGCTATCATCTTCTGCAGAAGATGAGCATCTGTGCATTAAGCATGCCATGGCTGCTTGAAACCAAGCTGCAGGGGGTACAGTGCCGGTGCTTTTCGGTGCCGGCACTGCTGAATTAGTATGAGGAACAGCGGGGGTAGGGATAGCGGTGCATGCAGGAGTTTGGGGGTGCTCTGGTATTGTAGGGAGGTTTTCCTGGTCACAGCGGGACAGCAGAGAAGCGGCAGCTTTAACATTATCTGCTATGTAACAACTGCAAGTCTAGGGAGGGGGGTGTGTTAGGGTGGTGCAGCAGGGAGGGTTGGCGCTGCTGTTAGTACACGGCAGGTTGGGGCCTGTAGGGACGAGGGGAGAGGGAGAGATTCCCGAAGAAACGGAGGGAGCAGGAAGGATATCAAGGGCAAGAGCTGGCTGTGTTTTCACAACTCCCAAGGGCAGGGACAGGGAAGGAGCAGAGACAGCAGCAGGAGAGGGTGGGTAGACTCCAAAGGGAGGGGAGGGGGGTGTTGGGGGGTTGCTAGAGCAACAGAGGAAGGTGGGGCAGGAACTGGCTGTGGATGTCCAGGTCCCAGGGGGAGGGACAGCGCAAGGGTTGGGGTGGGACTTAGGGTTTGTGCTCCGAGGAAGGGGGGAGGATGTGAGGTAGTGTGCAAAACTGGTTTGACAGCTTTGAGGATTGGCTGAAGTCTTTTGCAACTGAAAGCAAGGGAGATTTAAAGGTAGTGTCTGCAGGAGGAGTGGTGAAGAGGGGGTGGGTGAGGGTTTGAGGGTTAGAACTAACCGGGGGGTTGGGGGGGTGCCATACTTTCGACTACAGGAGGCAGAGGAAAAGGATAATAACGTGGGGGTTCGGGATAGAGTGGAGCGGAGATAAATTTTGCAGAATAATTGTAGCAGTTTTCTTTCGGCTGTGTCTCAGCCAGGGAGCTGGGGTCAGGGACACAGGGAGGAATGGGAGGGGAGGGGTTTTTGGAGTCAATGCAGATTTTGAAATGCTAGGTTTCTTTTCTATGAGTTTAACAATGGTATGGAATAGAGGTATAAAGTGAGAAAGAGAAAAATCACCATAGGTTTGAGTGGAATAGATTTTCTTCCCAACTGAGTCCCAAAAAGAATTAGAAGAAATAGAATCCATTGTAACATCAGGGAAATGTTTAAAAATCCACTTTATAGAAAGCTTGAGATTCTTTTTAGAAAGATGCTCCTTAGAGAAGTTAAAACTACTATCAGTTAAGTTTTTTAGAATAAGGAAATAAAAATCTCTCTCAGGTTGAGCTAGTCTGGATGAAGTAAGACTGCCCCCCATTTTTATGTTCCAAACTTAACCAGTAGGAAAAAGAAAAAAAAAAAAAAAACCAACCCCAGAGTAAAAGTATGCAAAAAGTCGAAATATACTCACGTTTCCTTCAGGCAAATGAGTAGTTTCGGAGGGTCAAAAGAAAAGCATGCTGGTCAGTGGTCAGCCGATGTGTTCAATCCCAAGGTTGTACTGGGGAGACGAACTGACTCCTTAAGCAGTCACTGCTAGAAGACAGGGGGCTGCTCTTTGGAGAACTGACAGTCCCAAGGTGACTTAGAATCCTGTAGCAGGTTGCTGCAGGAGACACTCTCTCTCCAGGGACTGTCCGATGTCCAGCATGGGTGGTCCAGGTGCTCTGGAGTTCAGGTGCCACTTGACACAGTGGGAAAGCTGGGTGAGAAGTCCACCCAGGGGCCTGTATCCTTCCCAGAGAGATGCATTTCCAAAGGAGAACACCTTCTAAGGGTACCGCTGCTTCCAAGACTGTGAGGGGATTCCAGCAAGTGATTTCAGCTCGATAGTGATTTCAGCTTGATGCTGGAATCCCCAAGCTGACAGAGGAACGAAAGAGAGAGGAGTCTGTATGGCAATTCCACAGAGGTGGCTTTATTGTCAGCATCTCTGCAAAGGGAGACAGGGACAGAAAGCTCCTAAGGTCAGAGGCTGAGCCTGGGGTTTTTATATGGACAGACAGGGGGTGGATAGACTATTTGCATGAAAGAAACAAGTTATGCTGGGTGTCATTTACTGGGGTCACCGTGAGCTTGAGGTGAGTTGTTTATCTTAGGCATGACTCAGGGCATCAGCCTGACTTCTCCATGGGAGGGTGAGGGGCCCTCCCAGTGAGGGGCCCTCCCCACGAGGGCTCATCGTCCTCTGCAATCGCCTGTCCCCACTTTGTATTAAAATGAGCTGGATGTTCATCACGATTGCGCAGTTCTCTTTTTAATTGATATGGCGGTCTTTTTTGATTTGGGTCAGTGGGTTCATGGGAGAAAATAAGAAATTTCCCTTGTTGCTTTGTCCCATTTCCAGGTCTTCATGACCCTTTGGTCATGGTCCAGGCTCTTTTCTTGACTCTAAATACTATAAGCCCAGGTGCATTTCTTGGTTTCTTTTTTTTTTACAATGCAACGTGTATTTTCTATTGCTTCACTAAATCAAATACATGATAAATTATTTTCGCTCTAGCTATTCCAATTATACCCATATGTTAATAGTTAAACCTTTAGCTTCTTCTTCTAATCCCCTTGTTAAGTTTTTAATCAAAATTTTATTGCTCTTATTTTGCTAGCCCCTGCTATACCCTTAATCAAAATATATTGCTTATATTTTGCAATTTGCATTCCTAACTCCTAAGTCTTTTAACTCTTTGACTCATTCCCCCCTTTCTCTGCCAAGTTAGTAAATTTTTTTTACTAATATACTAATTCTTCTTCATTTAACAGTCATGCGATGAGAATCTCTTAAAACTGTGCGATATGCTTTTGATAATGAAGTTAAGGCTGTTATTCTTCATAGCATCCTCCAATTCCAAACAAATATTACAAGAGACAAAATCAAACTCATGCTAACTAAGATCAATTAGACAATGATTGGATGTACTAAGGCATTAAGAATACTCGTTGCATTTGGTGACCACCCAAAGAGCACATCCTATCGCTGGTGAGATGTGTCTTCTTCTAGCCTTTTAAAGACTCTCCGTATGGTCTCTGTGTCATGGTGTATTGTAATTAAAGTCTTTTTTCCAATAACTTTAATTTCTTCACAAACTTTCTGAAGCGTTCGGTTCTAGCCCAGATAATTTAACCGGTAGCTTCCTCGGGACACCCACACTTGGGGCCTTTTATGGGAGAGACTACACTGATTTGGTTGTCCGGAAACAGAACTTTTAATAAGGGAAAAATAACAAACTATACGCTGTGCACAGTACAGGGATTGGACTGAAAAAGCATGGGGTTCAGGGTGTACAGCGGTTTTTATACACATACGAGAGAACGGGGTTAAGGCACCAGGTGAAGCGTTAGGTTCTAGCCCAGATAATTTAACCGGTAGCTTCCTCGGGACACCCACCCTCAGTGACTTTTATGAGAGAGACTACGCTGATTCGGTCATCTGGAAACAGAACTTTTAATAAGGGAAAAATAATAAACTAGACGCCGTGCACAGTACAGGGATCAGACCAAAAAAGCGCAGGGTCCAGGGTGTACAGCAGTTTTTATGCATGTGCGAGAGAATGGGGTTAAGGCAGGCATCTGCGGGGACAATCCAATGGAAGAAAGCGATTAGGAATATGGAAAATATTGCAGTAAAATACAACCAATATTAATAATGAGAACTGAGAACTTTCTAGAAACAATTTTCATATACCAAATGAGATATTCAGGGGTGGGTCTTAGCTCACCCTGATTGAGAGGAGCTTTCCCATGGCTTAAAGCCAAGGTCCCCACCCTCCTCCATGGAGCAGACCCCAACATCTCCCCTTTTTGTTTTTCTAACGCAGAAAGATAAACTGTTTTTTTAAAGTTTTAAACATGAACTTGAATAAGCAAGAAGAAACAACTATTATTAGTACAAGTACAAATAAGTCTAACAGTCCAGTTTTTATAACGGAAAGTATGTAAGATGACAAGTTTCAGCCTTTAAAAAGGTTACTGATCTAATCACTCCCTTGCTCTATTTTTAATTTTCCAATTCCCTCCTTCAGAAGGCTTATGCTGCGATAAACTGACTCACTGTGGTCAGACAAATTCATGCAACATAAGCCCTCAAAATCCTGACAGCCATGGCCATGGGCCAAAAGAAGAAAATCAATTGCTGCTCTATTTTGTAAAGTGGCATATCTGACAGCTTTAACGTCAGTCAATAGCTCACTTAGGGTGATTGATGTCGCGTTAGTTTTCCAACTGAGCCAGTACCTGATTCCGTCTATTTGCTTCAAGGCTTTTGCAGCAGCCATCCCTGGCAACAAGGAAGACATTACAATTTCAGTGGTTTTTGTCCAATAAGTAATTTTGTCATTACAATCTTCTTCAGATTGATGTGTTGATCTTTTTATTTGTGCCAATGTATGTGCCATGGTGACAATTGGGTGCTAACATAGTGGGGTGCCCCAGGCTACATGGACCGCCCATGGTCTTTGATGGTATTGCTGGCCAAGCCTTATCTCCACAAATAAAAAGCATACTGGGTCATAGTTGGATTGGATACAATCTGGACCAGATAGGAGTAGCGGTGTAATTGAACCACAGGGTTTGATTTTGGTATATTTTATTATTTGGGGAAACATTCATGAGTGTACTCATTTCCCAGAATTTTACACAATAATACATTCTTACTGACCCAAATAACTCCAATTCTTGGGGTTCAGTTGGTGCATGCGGTAATTTCCTCATCCAGTGATCTCAATCATCTACGGGGTTCACTTTCAAGGTGTTAGCACCTCTTCCCTGAATTTGCAAAGTACGGATGGTATCCACAGGTATTGGCCACACATCTGTAGGTAACCCCACTAAGCAGGTGGAGAAGGGGTTACTAGGGCTGGCAACTGAAAGACACATTGTTTCCTGTTTGGTGATATTAGCTAAGGTAACCAAAACATTTTGTTTTGGCTGTAGGACTACCCAGCTGTTACCAAGAAGGAGAAAGTTGTAACAAATGAGCAGAGAAATCCAGGTTGTCATCTTTGTGATGGCTGTTCTGACAATGGTGCTTCTCCCATTGATCTTCTGATGTTATTGCAGATTTTTCTCTCAGGTGCTCTTCTGGTTCTGTTGCAGGTTTTGACAAGGGCTGTAGATATGGCTTGATGTTTTTGGCAGGGATCCACCTGGGTCCCGCACCTGTAGATATAAGCATAGCCCCTTCCCCATGTAATCAATGGGAATGGACCTGAAATTGGTGATGTTTCTGGATCTTTTATTAGTACTGGTGGTTTTTCCTTTAATTTAGCTTGAGTGGTGTTACTAAAGTGTCTGAAAATTGGTGGAAGGGGTTCCATAAATGAATTGTTAAGAAAATTGAAAATATATACTGCCTTTGATAGCCTCTCCATAGTAGCCAGGGTCTTCATTCCCCCTTTTTGTTTTTCTAAAAGGTCTTTTACATTTCTGTATGTTCTTTCAATTATTGATTGTCCCGTGGAGGAATGGGGAGTACCTGTAATGTGTTTTATCCCCCATAGATAAAAAAAATTGTTTTACCTTTTCTGAAACATATCCATGCCCATTGTCTGTTTTTACCTTTTCAGGAACACCTAGAGATGAAAAAGCTTGGAAAAAATGTTTAATAACATCTCGGCATCTCGGGCCTTCTTTCCCATATGTGCTGTAGCAAATACGGCTCCTGAAAAGGTGTCAGCAGAGGCATGAATATATTTAAATCGGACAAATGATTGATAATATGTGACATCTGATTGCCAGAGTTCTAGGCTGTTTAATCCCCTGGGATTGATTCCACTTCCCACTGAAGGGATTGATTGGCATTGGCAATCAGGGCAGGAGCTGATAATCATTTGTGTCTGATCTTTGGTTAGATTGAATTACCTCATTAAGGATGGGGCATTCTGATGGAAAAATGAATGACTCAAACGGGCCTGATCAAAAAGGTTTGGAAGGGTAGTTTGGAACGGCATGGTGAGGTGGTCTGCATGAGTATTGCCTTCAGCTATAAATCCAGGCAAGGTGGTATGTGAGCGAGTATGTGTGACAAAATAAGGCAGTTTCCTTAGGGAAAGAAAGAAAATTAATTCCTTAAGTAAATCATATAACCTTTTGTTTGAAACGAATTTGAGAAGAGAACCCTCTGCTCGTTCCACAATTCCTGCAACATAAAAAAAGTCAGTTACTAAATTAAAAGGAATTAAGAATTTGGAATATGCACGGACAACTGCAGCAAGTTCAGTAATCTGGGGCAAACCCTCAACAATTTTGATGTCTGATTCCCAGTTTCCATTTTCATGGTTTTTCCATGTGATTACTGATTTGTGTGATTTTCCAGAGCCATCTGTAAAAAGGGTAAGAGCGTTAAGAGGAGTGTAACTTCTCAGAGGTTTTTTGATTAAACTAAAAGAAAGACGTAATAATTTATGTTTTGGGAAATGAACTGAAATTTGTCCTGGAAATCCTGCCAATGCAATTTGAAATATTTTTAATTCTTGAATAAGCCATTCTAGATAAATAGAAGTAACAGGTATAAACATAGTAAAAAAATCTTTTCCTGAGAGGGATAGAATTTGGGATCTGGCATTCATTACCAGTTGTGCAAGGATTTCTGGACAAGAAGTTATGGTTTTAGACATTTGATGCGACAAGAAAACCCATTCTAAAATTAACAAAGGATCTGATAAACTTTTACTCCACTGAAAAATTAAACCATATAGACTTGGAGTTTCTCCTAATACTGCAAACAAAAAGGGTAACTCTGGGTCACATTGGTGGGCTTGAGGAGTCTGTAAAGCTGCAAATACTTTGTTTAGGGAAGTTTTTGCTTCCTGAGTTAATTTCTTTGGAGAATTTAAGTCCGTGTCTCCTTTTAATAATTCAAATAGGGGAGCCAAATCTTGGTTAGTGATTCCTAAAAGAGTGTGAATCCAGTTGATAGATCCAATGAGTCTTTGGAGGTCGTGAAGTGTGGTGGGATCTTCCTGTAGTTGCACCGCTTGGGGCATGATGGTGCACTCTGTGATCTTGTGACCTTAGTAAGTCCAAGGAGGAGACTGTTGTATTTTGTTCTCAGCTATTTGCATACCAGCCTTGCTTATTTGGGCAATTGTCCCATTGGCCACGGTATTCATGATGGTGTCATCTTTTGCGGCTATTAAAAGGTCATCTATATAATGTAGTATTATGGATTGAGGAAACTTCTCACAGACAGGTGATAAAATATTGGCTATGTACCACTGACGTATGGTGGGAGAATTTCACATCCCTTGGGGCAGAACAGTCCAGCAAAATCTCTTTAAGGGGGATTGCCTATTGATTGAGGGCACAGAAAAGGCAAATCGTGGAGCATTGTCCGGGTGGAGTAGGATGCTGAAAAAACAATCTTTTAAATCAATTATTCCCAGTGACCAATCCATGGGAATCATATTAGGCGATGGTAATCCTGGCTGTAAAAGTCCCATTTCCTCAATAATTTCATTTATTTTCCTCAAATCTTGGAGCAGTCTCCATTTTTCGCTGTGTGGTTTTTTAATAACAAATATCAAAGTATTCCAGGGGGTATTAGTAGGGATGATATGTCCTTTTATTAACTGTTCATTTACTAGAGACTCTAGTGCAGTGAGTTTCTCAATAGGAAGGGGCCACTGATTGACCCAGACAGGGTTGTCTGATGTCCAGGTGAGTTTTACAGCACCGCATTCATCAGTGACCCTTATCAAAAATTTGTTTCTCTTTTCAAGCCCCCTTGTGACAAGATGTCTCACCCCCCAAAAAATTACTTTATCCCTCCTGATAACAAATGGTTTGATGGTTGTTATGCAGTCATCAGGTCCTTTAAAAGAGACTGGATGTAAACTTTGCATGGTGTTACTGTGTCCTCCAATCCCAACTAGTGTGTCAAGGGATGGAACAAGAGTCCATTCTGGTGGCCAGTGTCTGTGGGAAATTACAGTGATGTCTGCGCCAGTATCAATGAGTCCTGTGAGAGTAGCAGTCTTACTTAGGCAGGTCAAGGCGCAAGTAACCAGAATTTTTCCCAAGCCAACTCGTCTGGTCCATGCGACATAAGATTCACTGGGAGCACCATCGTCTACTTCTGGTAATAAGAAGGCTTGAGCAAAAGCTAGTCCTTCAGGTAAAAAACAAGGAGGATTAGGGCACCAAGCTAAAACAGTGATTTCTTGACTAGAGGTAAGTGTTAAAACCGTGGGTAGAACAAAACACCCTTCAGCATTACGCCTGTCCAAGCCTATTATGAGAAAATCACGTGGATGTGATTCCTGGACGAAGCACCCTGTAGAAATGGTGTGATGAGAAAGATTTGTAATTAGCATTGACCGGGCAGTCGACAATTCCAGTCTGGTGTTTGCTGGCATTGAAGCAGGCAAGCCTTCGATGATGTGGTGCAGTTGTGGAATCCCTGGACTTTGGTGTTTCCCATGATAGGTAACGGGGATTCTTGGGTCATCATGTGCCTCTGTCCCTGTTGGGGGTTGGGTTGCTTTCTTATAGATTTTTTTCCCAGAAGTTGCTAAGAAGCTGATTGCTGTGTGCTTTTGGGTGCTCATGGGTGCTTGGGAACAAAGGAAATCAGCTAAGCGAGAGATGGGGTGGCACCGACTTGACTTTGCTCAGGGCAGTTTTTCTTCTCTCGGAGAAAACTGCCAGGGCTGCTCGTCTCGGCGTGGCAGAGAGCTCTCACCATCCTTCACCTGGAGCTCAGCTCAGAGTGACCCACCACCGTCTCTTCGTGTGTCCCCTGGGATTTGGGAACCTGTTCTCTCCCTGCCCTGCCAGGAGCTCCTGCCCACTGCCCTGCACCCGCAGCTTCTTCAGTTTTGCTCGAGGTTTCCCGATGCTGTGTTGTGCACCCCCTGCCTAGCCAGGACATTTCTACAGCTCCAGCTACCGCCGCCAAGCCTCGGATACATCTCGTCCCCCAGGACTGCTGCTCGCTCTGTTATCCTGTGACGGTACTGAGAGGGGGGAGGGTGCCAGAGAAAACTGTAACTGGGTTGTTGTTTTTTTTCTTCTCTAGTTCTGTTTGTTGCCAACATTATAGTTATTGTTGTTAATTTACCTTGTTAGACTCACTAGTAAAGAACTGTTATTCCTACCCTCACATCTTTGCCTGAGACCACTTCAATTTTAGGATTATAACAAGTCCAAGGGAAGCTTCGATTTTTTGGTTCCCTAGCAGACACCCCTGTCTTTCCAAACTGAGACAGTCCCATGCTCAGCTTGGAGTTTCCGAATGACAACAACAAGAAGCCTGTACTTGATGAGAGTAGTTAGTGTTCTGTTCAGTTTTGCCACAGTCACATTGTCTTTGGAAGGTTCCTGCCTTTTGTTTATTACAGTTCCTTGCCCAATGTCCCTTTTTCAAACCGTTATAGCAATTTCCAGTTTTATTTTGTGGTTTTATAGAGTCCTTTTGAAAGTCATTCAAGGCATTGGCTAAAATCTGTGCTTGGATAGTGGCTGTATGCTCTAGAGTACTCTGTACTCTGCAAGCTTCCACCATTTGAGGAATGGTAGGCTCTGGCTCTGATGGCAAAGTATGCAAGGTCTTTTTACATTCCAAATTTGCATTGCCCACAGCTAATTGTTTTAACAGTCTTTCTTTCACTTGGTCTTCAGCTACCTGTTTATCAATAGTTTGCTTTAGCCGGTCTAAGAAAGTCATGTAAGCTTCGGTGGGACTTTGCCTTATTTCTGCAAAATCCATTTGTGGCTTATTTGCCTCAGGAATTTGCAACAAAGCCTTTTTAGCTGCTTCTTCTATGTCATTGAGCACAGGTCTAGGAAGGTTTGTAGCTTGTCTGTCTTGGTCTATAAAAGCTCCTTCCCCTGTCAGCTGGTCTATTGTTAGTCCTGCTCTGGCTTGATCTCTGGCATAGTCCAGAAGCAGTTTATATAATAAATGTTTCCACCCTGTTGGGGGGTTGGGTTATTTTCTTATAGAATTTTTTCCCAGAAGTTGCTAAGAAGCTAATGGCTGGGTGCTTCTTGGTATTCATGGGTGCTTGGGACCAAACAAAAGAAGCAGCAAGAGCAGAGACAGGGAGGCACCATCTTCACTTCGCCCTGGGCAGTTTTCTGCTCTCGGGAAAGCGGGAAAGCTGATAGGGGTCTGCTCGTCTTGGCGCGTCAGAGAGCTCTCACCATTCCTTCACCTGGAACTCCGTCGGACCACCATCTCTTCGTATGTCCCCCGGGATTTTGGGAACCCGTTTCCTCCCTGCCCTGCACCCATGGTTTCTTCAGTTTTGCTCGAAGTCTCCCCACGCTGTGTTTTCTGCAGCCCCTGCCAGCCGGGACACTTTCCAACAGTTCCAGCCACTGT
Organism: Certhia americana; assembly: GCA_018697195.1. Lineage (NCBI taxonomy): Eukaryota > Metazoa > Chordata > Aves > Passeriformes > Certhiidae > Certhia > Certhia americana. The sequence goes on from JAGMWU010000063.1 coordinate 226,862, forward strand.
AAACCCTCGGATACATCTCATCCTCCCAGGGCTGCTGCTAGCTCTATTAGCTTGTGACGATACTGAGGGGGGTGGGGGGTTACCAGAGGAAAAACTGTAACTGGGTTGTTGTTTTTTCCCTTTTTCTTCTCTAGTTCTGTTTGTTGTCAATATTGTAGTTATTATTGTTAATTTACCTTGTTAGACTAACTAGTAAAGAACTGTTTTATTCCTACCCTCCTTCTCATTGCCTGAGACCTCCCTTCAATTTTGGAATTATACAAACCCCCAAGGGAAGTTTTCCATTTTTTTTGGTTTCCTAGGCAGACGGACCAACCCTGTCTTTCCAACCAAGACAGTGTGGTGGACTTTGCCTTATTTCTGCAAATCCATAAGCCTTTTTAGCTGCTTCTTTTATGTCATTGAGCACAGGTCTAGGAAGGTTTGCAGCTTGTCTGTCTGGGTCTATAAAAGCTCCTTCCCCTGTCAGCTGGTCTATTGTTAGTCCTGCTCTGGCTTGATCTCTAGCATAGTCCAGAAGCAGTTTATGTATTAAATGTTTCCACCCTAACTCCCACAAAGAGAATTCAGAGGGAGTTAACAATGTTGTCATTAAATACCTAACATCATGAGAGGTTAGGACATGGGCAGAAAAGATAGCAGTAATAAGGCTAGAGAAATTAGGAGAACTTCTTCCATGCTCCTTGGCTGCTTTATTTAATTCCTTAATTTCTGTAAAAGCCAAAGCTTCCCAGAAAGGTTGACCTCTCTTATTGTACCTAACTGGCATCACATGTAATTTATCAGCCATTTCCCAATCACCTGTTTCAATAGCTGTTCTTTTAATCTTTTCCCAAACACCTTTTCTCGATTCTGACCAGGTGAGGTCTTCCTCTGATGAGGAGGACTCCGAGAAATCAGGTGGGAAGGAATAGCTTCTTGCCAGAAGTACCCGTTTGTTTTTATGGCTTTTTCTTATACCCGGCTTCGGGGTTTGCCACAGTGACGTGGGGGCCGCCATGTTGGACGCAGGCCCTTCCGGTTCACCAGCAGATCTGGTTTCGGCTCCCCCCCCCCCAGGGGTACACCACGTGCTCTGTCAGGGGCAAAAAAAGGAGGTTCTGGGCAGGAAGCATGCCTTGGGCTCGAGTGGATAGAACCGTGGGCAGGACTGAGAGTGGGGGTTCCTGCCGGACCATGGCATCAACTGGAGAGGTTAGTGTGCTCTTTGGCACGGCTGGGGTTCTCAAAATAGTGGTCGGAGGTGTTACAGCCATAGATGGCTACCACAGAGCTAGACCGCTTTATATTAGTAGAGGAGGGGGGAAAAAGAGGACGTGAGGGAAGTGTCGGGATGGAGCAGGGGTGGGGTGTGTCCAAGATAGCCTGTGCACTGCCATCTCCAACCCCAGCTGGAGGGTCTGATGCAGATGGACACAGGACAGCAGGGTCACCAGCCAAGCTGCATAACTCCCTGGGCCAGCCACGGCACAGGCGATTGCCATCTCAGCCCCATATCTGTCTGCTGGGGTTTTTTTGGGATAGGTTTCGGCGGAAAGGGGCTTGTTGGCATTTCTGGGCAGTTCCAAATTAGTCTTTTGCTGCTCTGCGGTGAACGGTCTCTCTTTCATTTAGGTCTTAAAGGTATCAAATGTTATTTTAAAAGTCAGAATCAGTTTTTGAGCAGAGCGGTCTCGATTTGCAGCCGAACTATAAATTTTTTTTCCTACTGAGTCCCAAAAGTCCGGTGTAGTTATTGCGAGCTCAGTAACATCCACGAAATCTTTTTGGATCCAGCAAACTAGTCTTTTAAGTTCTTTCTTCTCAAATTTTATGTCCTGGTTTGCCAATTTTAACTTAAAAGCTTTATAAATGTCTCTCTCGGCTATAGTCGACATCCTCACACCCATTACGGAAAATCAATTTAAAAACACTAACTAAACCGAAAAAGAAACGGGACGGATATCCACCTTTCTCCTACCTTCTTCCGAAGGTTCTGATAAGGTAGTGTTCTCCTCACTCCTTATCCAGCAATGTCCTCACCGCTTTGCTCCTTTGCCAGCACAAATGAGAAGGGCAAAGTCCTACGATCCACTCTCAGAGAGGAGCTGGGTACCCCAACAGTCTCCTGAATATCAGGAGTCCCTGTTCGAGGTGCCAGGTGAAGCGTTAGGTTCTAGCCCAGATAATTTAACCGGTAGCTTCCTCGGGACACCCACCCTCAGTGACTTTTATGAGAGAGACTACGCTGATTCGGTCGTCTGGAAACAGAACTTTTAATAAGGGAAAAATAACAAACTAGACACCGAGCACAGTACAGGGATCAGACCAAAAACGCGCAGGGTCCAGGGTGTACAGCAGTTTTTATGCATGTGCGAGAGAACGGGGTTAAGGCAGGCATCTGGGGGGACAATCCAATGGAAGAAAGCGATTAGGAATATGGAAAATATTGCAGTAAAATATAACCAATATTAATAACGAGAACTGAGAACTTTCTAGAAACAATTTTCATATACCAAATGAGATATTCAGGGGTGGGTCTTAGCTCACCCTGATTGAGAGGAGCTTTCCCATGGCTTAAAGCCAAGGTCTCCACCCTCCTCTGTGGAGCAGACCCCAACTGTAGTTTCTCCTGTCCCTTTAACCCCCCCACAAGCTGCCAGCCCAGATTTATGGGGAGTATTGGAAGAGGGAACTACAGAATAGGGTAGAGAGAGTTGCAAAAGAGGCCCTCTTACCCCAGGATGTATTCCAAGGCCTTTATTCCTTGAAGGGAATCCGGAGAGAGAGAGAGATCACATGGGGGGAGAGGGGTTTTTATCACCTTTGGGGTCGGGGTCAGGTTACCTGTCCGATCCTATAGGTCAAGAGACCAGGGGGCAGGTAACCCAGGCCGGTTACAGTTTCTGGGGGAGGGGTTTTGGGGGAAAATACATTCCTAAAGGGAATACAACATCTCACCCTTTTTTGTTTAAAAAGTTAAAGGGAAAACATTGTGTTACAGGGAATGAGGATAACAAGAAATAGGGAAAACAAACATTTTTAAAACATGTTAAAAGTCTCTGTTTCTGTCGGCTGGAGTCCTCATTCAGGTTCTTCTTTTTCTATCCGACGGCGTCTTCTCTTGGAGGCAGTGGCTACCTGCCTTTCATCTCCTTCTGCAGGAGCTGGGTTTCTGGGAACGAAAGGTTTGACCCACTTCCGGGGGATCCATCGAGGACCTGAGGGAGCGGCTACACACGCATAGCCACGACCCCAGGTCACGAGCTCATAGGGACCCTTGGTTTCCAAAGTTTCTGGGTCCTTAATTAGAACTGGTGGACGCTGAGAAGGGTTGAACTGATTACCACTGTTAAAATGACGAGTTACAGGTGGATTCATGTTTTCAAAAGAACAGTTTAGGAAATTAATGGTAAACATGGCTTTGCAGAGCTTCTGTTGTGGAGGCATCCACACAGTTGTGCAGCTCTGTTTAGCCAAAACCTGTTTGAGCGTCTGATGTGCACGCTCAACCACAGCTTGGCCTGTGGGGGAGTGGGGGATGCCAGTTTTATGTTCCACTCCCCACTGCTGGACAAATTCCAGGAACTCCTTGGATGTGTATGCTGGGCCATTATCAGTTTTGATTTCTTTTGGGATCCCTAGCACTGAGAAAGCTTGCACTAGGTGTTTTTTAGCATGCACAGCTTTCTCTCCTGCGTGGGCAGAGGCAAATACTGCACCTGAATGTGTGTCAATACTTACATGAACATATTTGAGACGACCAAAACTAGGAATGTGTGTGATATCAGTCTGCCATACTTCACAACTGCCAAGGCCTCGGGGATTAACTCCCATACCCATTGATGGCATAGCCTGGAACTGGCAATTGGGACAGGTGGCCACAATAGCTCGAGCCTGACTCCGTGTTAGCTGGAACTGACGGATCAGACCTGGCACATTTTGATGATATTGTTGGTGACTCAGTTTTGCCTGTTGGAAGATATCAGGGAGGCGTGCTTTCTCAACTGGTGCAGCAAGGGAGTCTGCTCGACAATTCCCCTCTGCAACCTCTCCTGGTAAGTCCAGGTGCGATCGTACATGCATCACAAAGAATGGATGTTCTCGATGAGAAACCAAATAAATTAGCTTTGAGAGCAATCTGAAGAGATGCTCATTCTCAGTTTCTCTGAGTACAGCCTGCTCCGCTCTGGACACTATTCCAGCTACATATGCCGAGTCAGTTACCAAATTAAATGGTTCCGAGAACTTCTCAAAGGCTCTTACCACAGCTGCTAGTTCAGCTAACTGGGGGGACCCTTTTACAAACTCCACATCAGCTTCCCAATGCTGAGTTTGAGGATTTCTCCAAGTCATCACCGACTTGTGGGAAGCCCCAGATGTGTCCGTGAACACTGTGAGAGCTTTGAGTGGTCTCCGACTCCTTTTCTCACAAGGAATGAGGTGGAATTCCTCATTAAACAGCTTGTGAGATGGGGCATGGACTGATATTTGTCCCCTGTAGCTGTCCAGAGATAGCTGGAGATTGGCATTCCCCCTGAGCAACTGTTCGAACATCTCTTTGGTCAGTCTCTTTGGAGAGTTTCTTCCCTCCTCTGAGAGCTTAACCGGGAGGTGAATGCATGTAAAATCACAACCAGCCAGTTCACACAGCCTCATCCTGGCTTTCTGAATCAATTGAGCTATTAACTCTTGTGGCTCAGTGATGGTCTTGGATCTTTGGTGAGAAAGGAAGACCCACTCTATGATTAAGAGTGAATCTTTCTGCCCCTCGATCCACTGGTAAATCAGACCATGCAGGTGTGGCAGTTTCCCTAGTACAATGAAATGGAAAGGTAGGCTTGGTTCATACCTGTGAGCCTGCCTCTCTGACAAGGCTTTCTGTACCTTTTCAATTGCAGTCTTTGCCTCTGGGGTCAGTTCCCTGGGAGAGCTCAGCTCTCTCTCCCCCTTCAATAATTTGAAAAGAGGGTCTAGATCCTCATTTGTGAGGCCTAGCCAGGGTCTTACCCAATTCAATGATCCACACAGGGAGTGGAGATCTGCTAGGGTCTTAGGATTACAATTGATTTCCAATTTCTGAGGAACAACGGTCCTCTCTGATATTTGTAAGCCCAGATACTTCCAAGGTGGCATCCTTTGAAGTTTGTCTTCCTGTAATTGAAAACCAGCAGAGGTTAAAACCTTAACCACTAGGTCCAGCGTGTGTTGGAGTATATTGTCATTAGGGGCACACACCAATATATCATCCATGTAGTGGAGGATGATGGCATCCTGTCTCTCGGCACGTACAGGTGACAGCAATGATGCTATGTACTGTTGGCAAATGAATGGTGAGGCTTTACAACCTTGAGGCAGCACCTTCCAGTGATACCTCTTCATGGGGCCTGGCGATTTAGGGTGGGAACTGAGAATGCAAACCTTATGTCATCTCCTGGGTGCAGAGGAATCTGGAAGAAACAATCTTTGATATCTAATACTGCTAGTTTCCAGTCTCGAGGGAGCATAGTTGGTGAAGGCATTCCTGGTTGGATTGGTCCCATATCCTCTATGATTTTGTTTATTTCCCTTAAATCATGTAAGAGCCTCCACTTGTCTTTTCCCGGTTTCTTTATTACAAAAACTGGGAAATTCCAAGGGCTTGTTGTTTCTTCTAGGTGGCCTTGAGCCACCTGCTCCTGTACTAGTGTGTTGAGCGCCTCGAGCTTATCTTTGCTCAATGGCCATTGTGGTATCCATTTAGGAGTATTACTCAGCCATGTTAATTTGTGGGAAGGGTGGCCCACAGTGGCTACTTCTAAAAGATCTTGGGGTGTCTTAGGAATAGTCAGTTTTACACCCCATTGGGACAGTGTATCTCTTCCCCACAAGGGGGCTTTGTAATTTGCAATATAAGGACGAACACTTGCTATTTTTCCATCCGGTCCCTCAATTTGCACAGTGTTTTTTGAGATTTTAGCCAATGTAATTCCTCCTATGCCCTGAAGTGTGCTGGCTATAGGTTGCAGTTCCCAGTTCGATGGCCACTTGCTCTCAGGTAGAATTGTAACGTCAGCGCCTGTATCCAAAACTCCCTCTACATGGAGGCGATCTGACCCATTTGCTATATTGCATGCCAGGGAAGGCTTGTCCTCTCCCACCACTTCTGCCCAGTAGATTTCCAGTGATTTTCCATCAGCTACTATTTCTGCTGGAACAGGAATAGCTTGGGCAAGGATTTGCCCCTCTGCTAGGTAGAAAGGTGGGTGATTGCAACGAGCTAAGAGCATGAGGTTTGTAATTTGTCCCTTAATGGTCATGGGAACTACCTCAATTTGATCTGGAGTGTGTGCTATTTCCCCTATGACAAGATACTCACTGTTGGTTTCCCAGTTAGGCAACTGGTCCTGATGGATGTTTGACAGATCCACTGTAATTATTGTCCAGTCTGTATTTCTGAAATGAAAACCTTTGGCAGTCTCGAGCCTGTGTCGGCCCCGAGGCTGCCAAACCTTGTTAATTAAACATTTGACAGTTTCAGTTTTTTCCTCCCCCACCCCCTCCCCCTTATCTGTTGAGAGAGAGGTATTAGCTGGTGAGGGACCCCATCTATTTGTATTCTCGCGCGTGACATAGTGAATGACGGGGGCGCGCTGGGAAATTAGTTTTTTTGTTTGCTGGATTTCGGTTTCTGACTTGGACTCTGGTTCCTGCTCTCAGAGCAGGCCTTTGCAAGATGTCCAGGCTGTTTGCAGAGGTAGCATATGATGTGCTGCAGACGATCTCGTGATGTTGGTTGCTGCGTTGGTTCAGGCCACCCCAGTGATGCAGTTTTGGGATGAAGCAGTCCGGGGTCAGGTGCGCTGAACAGCTCTGCTTTCCTACAACACGCTTCTATCATGTGAGCAAGAGAAGGGGGGGGGGGTCGAGAGGAAGGCTAAGGATAACCCTACGACAGGCCTCATTAGCATTCCTCAAGGCAAGTTCTTTAATGAGTTCAGTCTGGATAGAAGGTTGTTGGACTTGTCTTTCAACCTGTACTCTTAGTCTATCGACAAAATGCAAAAAACTTTCAGAAGGGGATTGTTTGATATTTGTGTAACTGCCTTGAGTGTCTGTGGTGAGTAACTGATGAAAGGATTTTTCTGCAGCAGTAGAAATTTTGTGTAATATTTGCTGTGATAGCAATCGGGTTTGCTGTTCAGGACAAAGGAATTTACTCTCACCACATAAGTGATCTAATGTGATATCATTATTGTCATTATCCTTGGCTATATCAGGTGTTAGGTGGATATCCTGTAGTACAGTTTTTAAATTTTTTTTCCAAATGCTTTCCCATAATTCATATTCAGATGGGGTTAATAAACATCTGAATAAGTCTTTAATATCAACAGGAACTAATTCATTTGAACTGAATGTAGCTGTTATCATGTTTTTGAAAATTTGGCTAAATCGGCCAAAATCTTTTTGCATTTTGCAGAGTTCTTTTTTATCTTGGTAAGAAAATGGTTTATATTCTTTTCTGCCATTCTTTTTGCCAACATATACTACAGGTGCCACCATAGGTATGTTTTCCTCTGAGTCAGTTTTAGTTTCAGGCAAGTGTGTTGTATGGAGGGCAGAAGATAGGGTATTATTGTGTGTATGTGTATGTGGATGTGTCTCAGGCTGTAATTTAAATTGTTTCTGGTTTGCAGCTGTGAGGAGTTTGCAGCACCCCCCACAGCCGCGGGGGAGCAGGGAACCTGCCCTCTCCCCGCCGCTGCTGCCTGCCGAGCCGGGGTCGAAATGGCAACAGTATCCGCCCACCGTGCTGCATGGGGAGAGGGGGGAGAGGGAGGCACGGGAACCGCGCGGGGTGGGGGGGGCTGCGGGGGCGCCGCTGCATGGGCACGGGTCTGCCCCGGCCCCGCCGCCGCTCGTGGAGGGGGGGGCAGCCGGGTCCCCCGGTGGCTCCGTACGCCGTGGTGCCTCGGTCCTCGGCCACATCCGGCGCCCGGCCGCCGGAGCCACGCCCCGCCGGAACCGGGTCGGTGCAAAGCCCGGAGCAGCCATGCCGGGCTTTTTCGCAATTCCGCCGAACGCGCCCGCCACCGCCCCTCGCCGCCCACGTTCCTGCTGTCCCCCCCCCCACCGCTACGGGGGGGGGGATCCAAGTGGAGGGGGGCATGCCATTTTACTCAGGGTGGGGGACTGGGGAGAGAGGTGGGAGGGGTGGGGGGGATGGGGGCAGAGGGTGGGGATGGATGGGATGCGGTGGGGCGGAGAGGTTGGGAGGGGTAGGAGGTGATTGGGGGCAGAGGGGTGGGATTGGATGGGATGGGTGGTGGCGGTTAAGGGGGTATGGGTTAGAATGGACACAGGCCAGCCACGTG
>JAGMWU010000064.1:0-16667 GCA_018697195.1 Certhia americana
GGAAGGGAAGGTTCAGGGAAGGGAAGGGAAGGGAAGGGAAGGGAAGGGAAGGGAAGGGAGGGGAAGGGAGGAAGAGTAATGAATAAAGTGACATGAAAGTGACGTGCGGGCTGCAGAACATGGAGAAGCCTGGGCTTACTCTCATCTTTCAGCCAGTCTCCTGAAAAATCCTGTGTGAGAAGCAGCAGGAGCAGGGTATTTGTGTCAGCAGCAGGAAATTCAAAGGGCTTTTCTGCCCTGTGGCCTGACACTCTGGCCCTTGCCCTTACCTAGGGCCCTACAGCTGCCTGCCCAGAGGCCTTTTTCCCTCTCATGAGAAGATTCCTGCTGAGAGGCTGTCCTCAAGCTGCTTTTGCTGCACATGTGCCTGAGGAATGCTCATTGCTTGAAGTCTGAGTTGAGGTGAGGTGTGCAAGTGTAATTACTGAAGGAAGGGAGTAGCTCCACTGGGGGTGGTGGTGTATTTTCTTGATGTTCTTTTGGGGTTTTTTGTCAGGTTGCAGCTCTGCTGGTGGTAGAGTTGTCTTTTCCTTGGTGTTTTATTTTTGCCTTCTCAGCTCTGGGCAGAGCTCTGTAAGTGTCTGTGACACTTGCCTGTGGCACAGTGGAGGTGGCCAAGGGGACCTTCACCGAATTGTGTGCAGAGGAATGCAAATCAGCCCTGGCTAGGGATGGTCAGTAGCCAGTCAGTTCCATTGAATGGATGCGTCTCTGGACGCTTGTCTTGGAGTGTCTCCAGGGAGAGAACGCTGTGGTGTCACAGATTGGAGAATGTTAGAACACACAGGTGCCACTGCTGTGGTGTCACAGATTGGAGAATGTTAGAACACACAGGTGCTACTGCTGTGGTGTCACAGATTGGAGAATGTTAGAACTACCACCTCTGTGGTGTCATAGGGGAATGTTGGAGCTGCCAATGCTCTGATGTCATAGACAGGGAAACACTGAGGCTGCCACTGCAGTGTTGTTACAGAAAGGGGAAGGTTGGAGGTGCCACTGCTGTGGTGTCATATATAGGGGAAGGTTGGGGATGCCTCCTTGCTGTTCTATTCTCATGAGCTCTAGCAGTGCCTCTTGGGACTGAACCAAAGATTGAGAAATGCAGATGAGGCTGATCTGGGGGGACCCAGCAGGATCATCTAGTCAAGGACCCAACCCTGCACAGACAGCCCAACAAGGCCAGGCTGTGCATCCCTGGGAGGGGTGTGCAGAGGCTCTTGGGGCTGCCACTGGCTTGGGTACATGAGCATTCTTTGGGGGGCCCAGTCCATGCTGGAGGCGACTCGATGGAGAGGGAATGGAAAGGAATGATAACAGCAAGGGGGCAGGTGTTGCAGTAGGTAGACAGACAAGCAACAAGACACAACTGTGTTCATGCACAACTGCCAACTTTATTACTGAGATGTACCCTCTTTTTTAGGGGCTTCAAATTTCCCGCTCTTACACCTGATTGGTCACAGATGTTAACTCTGCCCAGCTCACTGGCCAGTGAGTGCATCCATGGTTCATAGGGATTGGCTGAGGTCCCCTGTTGGAACGTGAATCTGACCTGTCTGGGGACTTGTTTATGCCAATTCCCTAACAAGCTAACTGGTTGAGTAAGTCTGTCTGTCATGGCCAAATTATTTGTGCAGCCATAGACCAGCTATAGCTGTCACAGGCAGGGAAGAAAGGGTCCAGATGCTCTCCTTACACTAGCATGTAGAGCCTGAAATATGGTGTTTGCTGGCATTCCCAGTGCCCAGATCTGGAAGTTTTCCAGTGTCCGCTCAGCCCATGTCCACCAATATACAGACACAGAAAGCCAAAATATGGCAATTTCCTGATGCTGGCACAACCCAGATCTGTTACTTTGCTGGTCACAGGACCCCAGGTCCAGCAAATTGGCAGCACCAGTGGTGCCCAAATGCGACTGTTTGCTGCTCCTGGGGCACTCAGGGCCTCTGGCTGAGCAGGAAAAGTGGAGCCTGAGCCAGGAGCTTTCCTTGGCTGCAGCAAAGCCTCAGCACCCAAAGACCTTCCCTATGCTGTGCCTTGGGCCAGGAGGGATTGTGCCAGCGGAGCGAACCCAAAATTTCTTCTGCCAGGCAGCTTTAGGAGTTTGAACATGGAGAAGCCAGAGTTGACTCTCAGCTTTCCATAGTCCTTCAGAAGAATCCTGTGTGTGAAGCAGCCTGGGAGCAGGGTTTGTGTGTCAGGGGCTGGCAATTCAAAGAACTTTTCTCCCCTGTGGCCTGATACTCTGGCCCTTGCCCTTTCCTAGGGCCCTACAGCTGCCTGCCAAGGGGTCTTTTTCGCTCTCAAGAGAGGAGTCCTGCTGCATATCTGTCCTCAAGTGTTTTTTTCCAAAGTTTTTTTTTCATGTTTTTTGTTTCTCGAGATTGACTCTATTTCAGACTCTCAGCAAAATCTGGTCTGGGTTTTCCCAAGAACCTACTCAATTCCAGACAATGGGAAAACTCCAGTCCAGCATGTTTCCAAGTACCAACTCCATTCCAGGCTCCCGTCAAAATCTGGTCTGGGAATACCCAAAGACGGACTCCATTCAAAATTCGGGGTGAAATACAGTTTGGGTTCTCCCAAAGACCAAGTCCATTCCAGCTTGCAGGCGAAATCCTATTTGAGGTTTCTCATGGACCGAATCCATTCCAGACCTCCAGGTGAAATCCTGTCTGGGTTTTCCCAAGTACCGACTCCATTTGGGACTCCATGTGAAATCTGGTCCATGTTTTCACAAACACCAACTCCATTCTGAACTCCAGGCAAATTCCAGTCCGGGTTTTCCCGAGAAACTACTCCATTCAGACCCTGGAAGAAATCCGGTCTGGGTTTTGCCAAGAACCGACTTCATTCTGGACTCCATTTGAAATATAGTCAGAGTTCTCCCAAAGACTGACTCCATTCTGAACTCCAGGTGAAATCCAGTCTGGGTTTTACTGTGAACCAACTCCATTCCAGGCTCTCATTGAAATCCGGTCTGGGTATTCCCAAACACTGACTCCATTCATATTCCAGGCAAAATGCAGTCCAGATTTTCTGAAGTACCAACTCCATTCAGAACTCTGGGCAAAATCTGGTCCAGGTTCTCCCGAGAGCCAACTCCATTCCAGACTCTGGGAAAAATCCAGTCCCAGTTTTCCCAACCACCAACTCCATTCTGAACTCCAGGAAAAATCCAGTCCATGTTTTTCCAAGTACTGACTCCACTCCAGATTCTGGGCAAAATGTGATCAAGGCTTGCCCAGGAACAGACTACATTTGGGTCTCAAGGCTCAATACAGTCTGGGTTACACTGAGAGCTGACTCTATTCCAAGCTCCCGTCGAAATCTGGTCTATGTATTCCCACAGAGCAACTCCATTTGGGATGCTGGTGAAATCTGGTCCGTGTTTCCAGAGAGCAGACTCCATTTCAGACATCCACTAAAAACAGAAAACACACTCAAGGTGGACTAAAGTACCAAATATTAGAGAAACCTTTCAACACAAGTGTAATTATGGAAAATGGTTTCTCCGAGTCTGTTTGCCTCATCCCAAGCCCCTCTCCAAACCCAAGGGTCACAGCACTCACTCCAGGGCACTTGGAGTAATGAAATAAAATAAACACAGGCCTTTTATTTTACAGGTGGTTGTTACATGCCCAGGAAGGTCAGAGTTACTTAGGTTCTTGTTAACAGATCTCTTTAGGGTGGCTTAGAGTGAAAGACTGGATAAACCCTCTTTGCAAATATATGCATAGATGTCTCTAGGGTTTAATTTCAAACCATTTGGTTGCAATGAAAAGCAGCTATGCAGCCATTGGTTCTTATTATCTATTGTAGTACAGCAATATGAAAATATGAAATTATTACTTAACAAAACATATAAGTAAAAAGAAAATTTTAAAGCTGGGCAAGTTGTGTCAGGAAAGGCCTTTAGCAGGAGAAGAGGCAGCAGCTCCTTGCAGGATTTACCTTTTATCCCCTCAAAGACCCATCTGTAGCCTCCTGGAAGTGAGAGTTCACCCCCCCCCGTCTCATGCTGATCAGCCATTCCACACACAAACCTCCTCCTTCCAGGAATGTCCATGCAGCCAGGCCCTCCACAAGTGGGCAGTTGCTTGGAGTCCTTACTCATCAACAGTCCCACATCTCCCAGTATTTTGACCAAAGTGTTGCAGCAGCCTGGAACACAGCAGTTTGTGGAACAAAGGAATGGAGGAGCTGCCCTGTCCCAGCTCTGTCTCCTCTACCAGCAGCAGGGCAGATGCAGCCTTTGACCCCCATGGCTTCCCTTGGAAAGGGCAAACACCTGCACCCAGCTGAGGACAGAAGTGGCTCAGCCTGAACATGCCCCAGAAGTGCCTCCAGAGGTGACAAAGGGACAACACCAAACAAGACTCAGAAACAAGGACCCACAGAAACCCTCCCAACACCATTTGCTGCTTCTCTCTCTGCCAGGGCCCCAAGAAATTTGGGGTCCCTTTTTTGTCACGTGCTTGTCAGCGGCCTTGGAAAGAAAAGGTTATGTTCACATTCTGAACAGTAGTAGGAAACAACAGAGAAGCACAAAATGAGACACAAGTCCTCTTCTCCTGTTATAAATTTGCAGCAAATAATCCAATTTAGCCTTTGCCAATTAACAAATTTATTAATTAAAGCAAGTGATAGCGAGCAAAATACAGCACTGGGTGTGGCCTGGGAGCTCTTCTCCGCACGGCCCACACACTTCCCCTTTATTCCAGTCCTCTTATCGACTTTCATTCTCCTGTATTCGTCACTCTTCTGGTGTACTCTGCGTCTGCACAGCATGTTGCAAAGGGGGTCTTCTTCTTCCTTCAGGTGGTCTCCTGAGGAAGGCTCTTATCTTCTTCCTCAGTGTCTGCTGGCACTGCAACAACTTTTTCTATATAAGGTTACAGAAGGTAGCTCTTAACAATGCAGCTATGCATAAATGTTTGGCAACTGTCTTATGATTTTATGGTTTGTTACTTTTTACATAAATTTCTGGTTTGATTGCACAAATCTACTGCTGACTTTGTATCTCTTTTTCTACAATGTTCTGTTAGTCCCACAAATATTCCTTTCTTTCTTTCTTTTTTTTTTTTTTTTTTTTTTTTTTATGAACAAAGACTCTTTTAATAAGTGAAGCTTATTCTATCACATCCCCCATCCTCTAAATTCCCAGTTCAGGAAAATCAACAGAACTCTACAGTTCTGGGTAGCAATGTATCTGAATAACGCATAGTGTGATCCAGCCAAACCATTTTTAGTCATTCTTATCAGAACCTCTGGAATTTGTCAAGGTTACTGAAACATAAGTTGTGTTAAATTGGGAAAGAAGAGGCTGAAAAACAGAATACCAAGACTGCAAGAACTAAATAAAATAGGGCCATTGAAGCCCCATTGGACTTTAACCAATCATATTTCCTGAAAGGTGTGTGAAAGGTGCATGGACAAGATAGAGTGATCGCATGTACACTAGTTTCAGAATGTATTATTAGAACATAATGTAAACAATAAAGTGGCTTCTGTGTAATCACATTGGTTTGTTGTTCAGATGTCCCAAGCTCCCACAATTCAGGTGTACTTTCAGCTAAAGTACAGGAATTACCTTTTCTTCCTGCTTCTTGGGAAAAACTATGGAAACAGGAGATCCAATACACTAAATCACCTCAATCTACATGGTGGGTTTTTTCCAGTACCCCTGGCAGACAAAAAAAACAGGCCCTGGCAATCCCCACAGCATACTGCTCTTACTACACATCCCACTGATCCACACCCACCCAGCACCTCTGAATCCAGAATCTGGCCCCATTTCCAACTGGCTGCTTCACACTCAACAGGTTTTTCTGACTGCTGTCACATTTGAACACGTTGGAGTCTTCAGTACCAAGGGACTTGGAGCAGAAACAATACCAGCAATTATATGAAAGGGAACTTTAGCATTTTCTTGCCAATGTCTGGGAAAGATTATGTTCAACTGTTTATAGCATAGAAACAAAATTAAATAAACCAGCTCTGGGAAACCCAGTAGCGGCTATCACTAAAACTCTCTTAGAAATCACCTTTAGGCTGAGCCTACATTACCTTTCCAAACCCCAGGGATTGAAAAGAAAAACCCAAACAAATGAGTCCTTCCTCCAGCAAAGCAGGCAGAACAAAGATAGCAGGAAGGCACATATGAAAACAAATGTGGGAACATCTCCCTTGAGTTGCCACGTTCCAGTCCTGCTTTCCACAGTGGCAGCTGGTGTCTGGGGAGTATCTGGCGTCATTCAGAATTTTAGCATGCAGAAGCTGCCTCAGAGCCACAGGACGCTGGTCAGTAACAGTAGCCTTTTTCCATGGGAAATAAAATATATTCCCCCATTTGCCTGATGTCTGTTTGGAGAGGGCCTTTGGCACTCAAAGGCAGGCAGAGTTCTGCATGGTTGAGGCTTTGGTCTGAGAGAAATCCTGCACCTTTCAGATTTTAACAGGTGGAAGCTGACAATCAGCCACAAGACCATAATCCTGTTTTTCTGAATCTTTAGTCCTTGCCAAGCATTAATGTTCCCAGTGGTGCTCGAGATGAGAAGACTTGTGCAGAGAAAGTGGAGATCTGCCAATGCTTTATAGCTGGTAAAAGAAAGTAGACTGCCCCTTAAATGCAATTTAAATACTATTTTCCCCAAGTTTAGGCAGCAGGCTCTAGGCAAGCTTCTTGTCCTGGCACATTACTTTGCTTGAGACATACCAGACGTTTCAATTCAGATGATAAGAGAAACAAAAAATGGGATACATATTTCTAGCTGTGATGTCCTGGTTTAGCCCTAATTGGATAATTTTGTAATATTGACACCTGATTAAACCAATGAAAAGAGTGGATATGTCTTTTGTGAACACACATTAAAAAAAAAAAGCGCCCCATGTATAGGGATCTTGGCTTCCAGCCTTGGAGGAGGTGGTGGGCTGGGTCCAGCTCGGCCCATGTGGCTGGGCCTGGGCTGGCCCCTGTGGCGTGGCCAAGATTTCTGCCCCCGGAGGGGTGGTGAGTGGGCTGCCAAACCTCTCACCAGGTAGTCCGCCAGGCCCTGTCCCAGCTGGCAGCTGAGGCCTCTTGCCAGCGGGCCAGGCCCTTTCCCGGCAGAGCCTGCTAGGCCGTGCCAACCAGAGGTTGTATTGGCACCAGGAGCAACCTAGGAGAGAGTGGCCTGGAGGCCAGGAGCAGCTATGCGGCTGCCACCATTCCAGACCAGAAGTGGCCCAGTGGCTGGGATTGGAGTGGCCAGGGTGGTCTCGCATGGCCACCTCGGCAAGGCTAGCAATGAACTTTATGTGCTCAGTCACTTTGAGCCAGCTTTGCTACGGACAGAAGGACAAAAGCGTCAGCAGCAGCTATTCCTGTTTTCAACACCCTCACACAGCCAGGCTGGCACGGCTCACACAATGCTGGTGGGAGACCACGCAGCCAACTGAGAGGCACAGTGAGCCATGTTCCCAATGCAGAGCTTGGACCAGATTAACTTTTCAGCATTACAAGACTTTATTAAAACTGTTTCAATTGATGATAAACCTTGAGAACCAATGACCCTACAAACACCAATTCTCTCCTGAATCAGAAAATGGAAAAAAAAAAGTAAAAACATGTAGAGACAATAACATAGAACTGTGAGGTCAGTGAAGAAGGAGTTAAATTCTAGATGAAGGGAATTGAAGAGATGCTTTGAACTTAGATGAAATTCTTTTCTAGAGCAATGGTGAAGATATATTTGATATATCAGACTTCAGTTTTATTTTATTCTTTGTATTTTGCTTCTGACTCATGGAAATGCATTGGGGGGATGTATCATTCTAGCACAGCTGTGAGCTAAGACAACAGTAGTTGAAGCAAATAGATGAAGAGAAATTCCTCTCCCTAAGTGAACTGAAGAAAGACTATTTCTGAGGTGGTAAACTGACTGAAAGTCTCAAGTTTTGTCTCTTTACCTTGTCAATGGAAAAGAAGGAAAGTGTTGGGAGGGAGAAGAGAGGTGTCCTGAAGCACATTTTTTATTTCTGTTAATAATGTTTTCTTTATACCCTTTCAAGTTTAGATCTGCTTTGCTTTTCTCCTAATCCTATCCCACAGCAAAAGATAAACCCACCACATTCATTGTCGTGTTGGCTGGGAAATCTCAAATTGGCAAAACCTAAACCACTATACATAATTAGTTCTGGTTCCAAACTGAAGCCACAAAATGTGGTAAGTACATTGCCTGAGTAGAAGCAGATCCCTGGAGTGCTTTGCTGTCGGCAGAGTGTTCTGTGCCTGAAGAACAGGATGATTTGCTTCTGTGAGGATGTAAGCATGACAGGTTACAAAAGGTGAGGAACGGAGCTGCAGACCACTGGGCCACACTGAGCACAGGGTGCTGAATTACAAAAGTCCAGCAAGAACAGCTCATTCACAATCAGAGTCAGCTGAGATAGCTAATGCTCCTTGAAAAAGTATAGCACTGCCATTGGACTTCATCACACAACTGAGAGATTTGCTCTTTTTTAAACTATTAGTTTTACAAAGTCTATGATGAACCAGTCCATAGATTACCCAGAAAGATGTGCCAAAACAGAAGGCGTTGTTGAAGTACCCCTTCTTCAAGCAGCCATGAAACTGCACACAACAGAGTGTATCTCTGTATCTTCCTTCTCTGCTAAATATGCCATCATATTTTCCACTCTCAAACTCCGTGGCAAATTTTCAGCAGCTCCTCTCATAGAAAAAAATCTCTAAAAGTAAAAGCAAATGTAGACCTGCACTGTCCATTTGCCGCACATAAACAGCATCAAACTCACAGGTGCACTCTATTCATACCCTTCTCCTCTGCATCTATTACTGATTTGTCTGGGTCTCACTGCATAAACTAAGCGCAATTGTTTCCACAGAGGGCTGGAAGAATAATAGGTAGCAGCACAAGCAGCTCTCATTGAATTGCCTCCTTATGACCACCAACATGAATTTGGAGGCTACAGTGCTCTGGCAGACCGCACACTGCACCCAGCAACTTTGTGATATGCGGCTTCTTTCTGTGCCTTTTGCAATATGTCCCTCTTTCATTCTCCTGGAAGCAAACCGTCATCCTCTTCTAGGACAGATCACTCTGGCGGCAGCGAAGGACTCCTAAGTATTGCTTCTGCCGAATCTTGCCTGTAGCTTTCCCCTAAAACTTGTGGAAACTTCTATCTCCACCACATTTGATGGGCAGTCCTCCTTCTTTTACAACTTGTAAAGCCACCAGATTGAGGTGCTCTGTGCACGGTGCTTCTCTGCTTGAAGTACCACCTTGCACAATTCAACTTTGCAAGAAATAAAGATCCGGAGAGAAGTTCTGTCTCACACAGAAAAGTGTGCCAGGACAAAAAGCATGTCCTGCATACACCCTTCTCATTGCCCATGTTGTGGTGCTGTGTTGAATGCCTTGGACATAGAACTACTAATCCAGTGAGTGCTTCTCTCCTGCCATATTTTCTGAGCAAAAGCTACATGGACACTGGACTCTGTAGAACAGAAAGGATAGGAGTGTACCTAAAGCTGAGGAAAAACTGTGCACAACAGAATTTCTGTATAGTGTGGCCTAACAACACGTTCAAGTCTTGCCCAGACCTGGTGGGGACTTGTGACTGCTGCTGCTTGCTTATGAGACTGTAAAGCTAGACAACATGTTTGGGCTTGTTCAGACTTGTACCCCCAGTGCAGTAAGCATGAAACAGCACAACGAGAAGATGACTAAAGAAGGGGCAGTGACCGAAGGTAGGACGGACCTTTTCAACTATATATATCAGGACATTTTCTCAAAGTGCCAAAATCCGTCGTTATGGCGAAGCATTTCCTGCTGCAGGTCAGACTGAGAGATGTGCCAGGGCAGAAAGTATTTGCTGCTCTACTCTCTTCCCTGTAAAACCCAATAGGCGCTGCTCAATCATTTTCACACTCTTTCAGTGTTGCCAAGTCCAGGCAGCAAGAGATCACAAACAGAATTGCAAGGACAGAAGATGTTCTTAATGTGCCCCTTTCTCTTAGCAGCATTTAACTTGAGCACCATGTGTTGTGGGTCTGTATATTCTTTTGCAGCTTGACCTGCTGTCACTTTTTTCACTCTCACATCTTCATTGCTAACATCCAGCAGCTGCACCCTGAGATAAATGCTCTGGAATTAAAAGCCAGTGCAGACCTTGCAATCACTAAAAATAACCAAAGGTTTAACACACAGCCAATAATTATCACTAAAACGGCAACTATAGCTCTAAACAGACAATCCTATCTTAGGAGCAGCTTTGACAATTTATATTTGTTAAACCAAACATTTAATACACTCCAAATACTCTAAAAGTCACACAATAAACAAACAAATACATTTATCACTCTCAGAGCTAGTGAATTTATCTTTTTGTACTCTGGGTGTCCCTGTGAATATCATACAGACAAGCTCCCAAAATGCTTTATATTTCCAACATTAATGCTAATCAAAGGATTTAATAAGCTTGGGAAAAAACTTGACTTTAATAAGCTTGGAAAAAAAATCCCTCTACATGTGCTCATTGCACTGTGTCTGGCTAATATGTGGGCAGTGGGACTGGGAATCATATGTGCATTAACAGGGTTTGGCACTGTGTTCTTGGCTCTGGTCCGGCTGCGAGAAGCGAGGCAAAATATGTGGTAACGGTAACTATGGAGTGCCCAAAAAGAGAACTTTAATGATGGTAAAATACAAACACAGGGACCACAGGTCCAAGGGGCAGCATCCAAAGATGCAATGGCCTGGCTAACTTAACAATATATAGGGTTAGTTGGGGGCAGGGGGCCAATTTCAAACCCAGGACAGCTTATATGTCAAGGGTCCCAAACTAACAGAGAACTAGAACCAGAAACATAGCCTATTTTGGAATGATCCCATTAGCATTCTTTTAGTATCCTGCCTCCCATGGTCTCAGGTTTATGCCTTCTACATAAACTACCTGGTCTAAGCTATTACCCATCCCAGCTAATTTGGTTTCCGTAGTGCATTGTGTGATACTCAATCACATAATATTACAGCTATATTTAATAGAAAAAAGCCAGTCATCCCTAGTGATTCCTTTTTGTAACCCAAATATCACCCTCCTTTTTCACATTTATATCACCACTTTTATAACCTAATTATATTGTAGAGCTCAATTTCTGCAGCAGTTTTCCACTGCTGCTTATGTACTGCTGTGTACACCTTTTATACTCTCAGTAATGCTTTAATAAAATCCCAGGAGTCTTGCCTTGAACTCATGGGATCTGGGGACTGGAGGTTTTCCTGGAAGAACTTCCAGTGCACATTGAAGTGGCGTTCCATCCCATGAATCCATGGAGTGTCAGAAGCAGATTCTCATCTGGATAGCCAAAAACTGTCACCAGAAACACTGGAATAAGTGAAACTGTCTAGTACTATTATCTTTAATATTAAGGAACAGTCATTACTTTATTCACATCTGGATGCATAGCAGATAACTCCAGTTACATGCACTCTACTTTCAAAATTTTTCCTTATTTAAATGTTTTTAGCTAGCATTCTATCTTCTACTGGTTGTTGATTTCTCACTTCTTATGCTAATTAGTCAACATTTTTCTGCCCTGTTACCATCTTTTTCCCAGATTGGGAGTTACTAGCACACATTGGATTGTCTCTGTTAGTTTCTTCTTCGTCTTCTAGTTACTTCAAGATGTCCTTGGTGGACTATAAATTCTGGATTCCAAGTGTCCCGTCTCTTAATTCTCTCAGGCTTTGTTCATTGAAGACTATCAGGGCTTTTTAGCTCAGTAAAACTTGAAGTGAGCTGCCACACATCACACAGCCAATCTTGGGGTGCTCATGCTGGGCCCTGCATGTCAACTCCTGGCCTAGGCTGGCAGCTCAACACACACCCTCTGCAGTACCTCAACAGAGCTTCTCTGCCCACTCTAGTTCCCGCCTTCCTTCCCAGCTGTGACTGGGAGATGTCAGTTCAGAGAGTGTAAAGATCAAGCAGGAACATCTGTCACCGGAAAGCCTTGATTTCTGCAGGAACCCCTTGTGAAGGTCCATTTCCCTATAGACAGAGAGATCAAAAAACCCAAAGGATGTGCTTTCATCACTTCAGTGATTCCACAGCATGCAGGGGAGACCTGAGCAGAAATGGACAGGCAAGTGTTCTAGGTAGGGTGATGACTGGTTTTCTTGGACTGTTGGACAGACAGTGAGATTGTTCATGAACATCTATGCGTTGTTTCAGAGTTGCTGGACCTCTTCATTTCATCTAGGGTAGGATTTTTTACCATCCACAGTCCATAATAACAACATCAAGGTCCAGGTGCAACATAGGTACAGGAGGGAGCTGCTACAGAAAGCACAAAGAGGACAAGCCAACTGTGCCAGGTACAGAGGTGTCTTGTAGTGGGGAAAGAAAGTGCAATACAGCTGCCAAACTCCTGAGAGGCAGGAATGCATTTGATGTCTTGACTGAGGCTGTGTAAATTACCAAAACCAAGAATGCATTTGCTGTGCAGCTTTTTCATTTATCTCTTATCAATTTTATTCCTCTGTCCAAGTAGCTCTAGTAATTCAGTGAGCAGCAGAAATAGAGATAAATGTGGTTTTGAATGGCTGTGTCAGTTGATTTCTCTGGTGTCTGACAGGAGTTGGTCTGGCATTGTAATTCTTCAGGGTTGTGGCTGCAGATCAGTAGGGTCTTTCTGTGCTACTTGGCCACTTGTATTTCTAAAATTTGTGGGATCTTCATTTTCCTATGTGACAAATTCATTAGAAAGTATTAGTCACTTCATTCTAACTTGAAGGAAGAGGACTCTCACCTTGCTTCCACAGGCTTTGTGCTTTTAGATAACCAGTTGAAAAAATGTATGTTCCTCTAAACCAATCCCTGAGGTCCCAACTCTGTCCTTGGAGCTATCACCAGTGACTTCTGGGGAAGCAGAGTTCAGTTGCCTGTGGTGCAGCCTTTTTGTTCACTCTCCAGTCACATCTTCCTCACCCTCATTCTAGGGATGTTTCACTCTTCTTTTCCACTGACACTTCAGCCTGCCTGTTTGTGGTGATGTACAATAATCAATAAAGATGGCTTTATTCCCAAAGTTGTTGACTAGAGAGACCCCAGGGAAACAAGGGCATGTGTGACTCTGAATCTGACTCTTCTTTCTGTTTCCAGCTCTCAAAACCAGAAGGCAAGGGGACAAATGCCACAACTGATGCCAGTGCTCAAAGGTACAATGCTTCCAAAAGCCAAGTACTGGATCTTGTGAGTAGGAATAGGACATCACTTTCCAATCTGTTTACTCATTCCCAGGAACCCCCTGGTTGTTTTGCACAGCAGAAGACCCTGTGCATCTGTGAACACCGTGCAGGCTGAGATCAGCAATACCATAGCATCTCTGTGGAAATTGAGTCTAATGGTCCCTTTGTCAATGGACAACAGTGACACTCCCAGTCCTCCTTACCACTCTTTTTTCTTCTTTATCTGAATTTTACGTTTCTACATAGCTAGAACCTGATGGGAACTTATAAATCAAAGCTCAGCTCTTCATGGAATATCTGTTTTGCCTTGGGAAGTGTTCTGATGCCAAGAGAGAAATTCCCAGCAGCTTCAGAGAATCAGGAGAATTTTTCCTTCAAGGTCTCTGCCACATTCCCTTTGCATCTGCTTCTGAAAGCAGCTGGAACAGACGATGACTGATGTTCTTGTGTGTGGGAGAAAAGAAAGTGGCAGCAAGGGTCACTCTGGGAGAAGGCAAGCAGGTCTGGGAAATTTGCCAATTCTTGATAATTGCTGTGGAATAAACTGCTGTGGAAATGGAGGGGATGTCCTGCATGCACAGCTCTGCAGAGGTGTAAAGTAACACTGATCTGGTCTGGATGGAGAACGCTGAGGTGTGTGTGCCTGCAGTTTTGGAGGTGTTCATTGTCCCTAAGAGTTCCTCAGTGCCCAAAGTTGCTTCTTAGCACGGAAATGAGAAGGACTGTGTGGTTTCTGTCCATTTGGAGCAATTCTTGGCAGACTTTTTGTCAATCAGAGCTTTCACCTCCATCACAGACGCAAGCAATTGTCATTACATAGCGCAATTCCTGTGAGTACTAAATTCCTCAAAAGACAAGACACGTTGGAGGAAGGCACAGTGAGTGGGGTTGCCCTTTGTGCTAGTCACTTGCCTTTTCCTGTCTTTCCTCCAAACACTCCTTACCAGATGATTCCTGTAGAAACGCATGGTGCCTAATCAGACTAGTGATCATATGCAAGGCTCTGGGTGGAAAGAAAGTTGGCCAGAGTTAAAGCTTCTTCCTGCACGTGAGCAAAAGGAAACAGCCCTTTCCAGAGCTGTGTGTGGAGGGGTGAAGGAGAATGGCAGCGCTAAGGCTGCCTCTAGAATGTGCTTGGGTTAGAGGTGAGAGCTGGGTCTTCTGGGTGCAGAGGAGTGCAGAAGAGAACTTTGTGAAAAGCCTTTCTTCAACCACAAGAAGCTTTTCTTGTCCTTCAGCATATGATTTCTTTGCAGGCCTTAGTGAGGGAGTAACTCGACCACAAAGGGTCGTTTCCCCTGCAGAAGCTTTGCGTGGCCTGGCAGCAACGAGCCAGTGTCAGGGTGGGGAGAGCACCACAACTTGGACAACACCTGCTTCGTAAGCTTTGTCCTGCAGCATTTGACATACACTCTGCCACTGTCCGGTGCCACTTGCTCTCCTAGGGGCAGAGCTGGTCCTAGGAGTCCTTGTTCAGTCAGCTCTGAGGGATGGAAAACCAACAGTGATTCTAGGAAGATAGGTCTCAATTTTTCTCTAGAAGCTGCCTTTGGGTGTCGTGTTCAGAAAAGGTTCAGCAGAGCATAGGGAGCCACATTTGATTTCATAAACCCTTGGAGTTTATGAAAAACTCCCAGTTTGGAAGGGACCTCAAGGATCCAGGTCCAACCTTTCCTGGGAAAAGCAAAGTCTAGGCAAGACTGGCCCAGCACCCAGTCCAGCCAAATCTCAAAAGTGTTCGATGCTGAGGAATCCACTACTTCCCTGGGGTGATTATTCCAGTGGCTGATTGTTCTCATTTTGGAAAATTTTCCTCTGTGTCCAATTGGAACCTCCCCAGGAGTAACTTGTATGCATAAACATGCCATGCTCAAAGTTTCAGGGAAGGTCGTTCCTAGCTTCCTCTGATGAAGTGCATTTGAAAGGATGTTGTCATTTGGATTTCCTGCTGTTGCTGGAAAGATGCTTAAATGGAGGACATGGGCGTCCTGGATCCTCAGCATTGCTTCGCGCCTTTTTCTGTAGCGCCCTGCCACTGCGCTAAGTGACGTGGCTGGTCACCGGTGAATGATGAGGAGTGGGGAAAAAACCCAAACCAAACCACCCCTGAAAAGCCACGTCAGGTGGCACCATACAGAATCAATCAGAAACTGATGTTCTGATTCTATTCAAAGCTGGAATTTTATGGAGGAAAAAAAAATCATTCCCTGTTTGTCAAACCCTTTGAGATTTTTGGCTGTGGTTCTAGTTCTGAGATGCAGTAAGCCTTGCTGCAATGATAGGTGTTCGTTCTCACAAAGGCACCGACACACCAGACTGGAGAGCACAGACATGTGTCGGTGTCTTTTCTGCCCAGGGGAGGTAAAGGCCAGGACCTTTCTGCTCCCACACCTATTGTGTGAGAGCGATCCCTGGACGTGTTCAAATTTTGGAGGTAGTATCTAAATTTTGGAGGTGGGCTCATGAAAGAGGAGGAGGACAGTGCCTTCCCATCCTGAGGGAGGAAAATACCCAGGCCCAAGGTTGGTGGGGCAGATGGTGGGCTGCCCAGGGGAGGTAAAGGCCAGTGAGAGCTTTCTGCAGTGCTCCACAGTCTCCCCAGTGCTCTCAGGGTCCTCCTCAGGGCTTCCATTGCTCCCTGTCTCCTGCACTGCTCCCAGTGCCCCCTCCAGCGCTCCCAAGTGTGCCTTACTGCTCTCAGTGCACCCCTTTCCAGTGTTCCCCAGTCTCTCCACTTGGATGGTGGCACCGCACTGGGCAGTGACATCCCAGCAAGCATCAATGATCCCCTGGGTGATCGTTGCTCCCCAGGCACTTCTCCCTCTTGGTTCCATATCACCTGTGCCAGGAAATACACTCTAGAGATCTCCCTGATGTCTGGATTCTCTTCCTGTCAGGGTGGGGAGCTTGGGCCTGACACAGGTCCCCCATGGGGACCAGGGCTTCTGAGGGAGCCTCACCTACCTCTTCCTCCTGAAGAGCAGGTATCTGCAAGCATGTTGCCCACCTTGGCCTATCTGTGGCTCGGTGCCACCCTGAGCAGGAGGCAAGAGGCAAACCCACCTCCTCACCTTCCTGAAGAGCTCGTGTCCTCCCATGGGGCGCCCCTCCCCATCCCAGCTCCTCTGGTCCCATCATGGTCCCAGCCGTTAGACAGCTTCATCACCAGGCCTAGGCCACTCAATCCAGGTGGGAACAGAGGTATTTATTTTGTATCCACAGGTGGACCTCAGCAGGTGAGCGGCCTCCCAGCTGCATGACCAGCAGCCACTGCTACAGCCACAGCTCCAGCCCCAAACCTTCATGTGCGGGACCAGCACCTGGAGCTGAAGTGAGAGGTAGAGAGAGAGACAGAGAGAGAGAGAGAGAGAGAGACAGAGACAGAGACAGAGACAGAGACAGAGACAGAGACAGAGA
>JAGMWU010000064.1:25732-121033 GCA_018697195.1 Certhia americana
ATCAAGTTCTCTTCTGCACTCCTCTGCACCGAAGACCCAGCTCTCACCTCTAACCCAAGCCCATTCTAGAGGCAGCCTTAGCGCGCCATTCTCCTTCACCCCTCCACACACAGCTGCTGGAAAGGGCTGTTTCCTTTTGCTCACGTGCAGGAAGAACTTAACTCTTGTCCAACTTCTTTCCACGTCAGACCTTGCATATGACACTAGTCTGATTAGGCACACATTCTTTTCTACAGGAATCATCTGTAAGGATTGTTTGGAGGAAAGACAGGAAAAGGCAAGTGACTAGCACAAAGGTAACCCCCTCACTGTGTCCTTCCTCCACGTGTCTTGTCTTTGAGTAATTTGTACTCACAGGAATTGGGCGCTATGTAATGACAATTGTCTTGCGTCTGTGATGGAGGTGAAGCTCCTGATTGACAAAAAGTCTGTCAAGAATTGCTCCAAATGACAGAAACCACACAGTCCTTCTCATATTCCAGTGCAAGAGCAACTTTGGGTCACTGAGAACGCTTAGGACAATGAACCCCTCCAAAACTTCAGGCAACACCTCAGCGTTCTCCATCCAGACCAGATAGTTTACTTTACACCTCTGCAGAGCTGTGCATGCAGGACAGTCCCCTCCTTTCCACAGCCGTTTATTCTCACAGCAATTATCAAGATTGGCAATTTCGCGCAGCCTGCTTGTGCCCTCCCAGAGCTGACCTTCTGCCACTTTCTTTTCTCACACACAAGAACATCAGTCTCGTCTGTTCCGCTGCTTTCAGAGCATAATCGAAAGGTAATGTGGCATAGACCTTGAAGGCAAATGCAGCCTCACCAGCAGAGTGAGCTTGCATGAAGACAACTCCAGGGACTCTGTTAGATGAATTTTCGAAACAGAATGCATAAAGAAACAATTACTTGTCCATAGAGATGTGGAGAGAAATGTTGTGCAAAATGGAACTCATTCCTTCTTAATATCTCTGCTTAAATTGAATAGGAAAGACTTAAGCGAACACATGAGGCATCAATAGGCTTAATTGCAGGACAGTGGTGTTATGACAGGGCTACAGGCAGGGGACAGGTTTTTGATGGCAGCTGGAACAACCTTCAAGAGGTGACAGGGACATCCCTGTGTGATACCAGGGAAGAACACCCATGGGAGTGGTGTGTGATGAGAGCTGTGGGGCAATCTCTACCCTTGATTTTAATAGCTCAACAGGAAAATGCCCTGAACTGCCTGATACTGCTTTGGAGAATACCCCATTTGGAGCCAGCATTTTGGATCCCCTCTGGAGGCAATCTGAGCCTATGGGTTTTAGAGGTGTTACTAAAACCTGATGTTACACACAGATTTCCTTAACAAATTTACATTAACAAAATCAAGAAAATGAAAAAAGCAGCTGCAGAGGATTTCCTGAAAGGGTTTGAGAATGAAAAGCTTGTTGTATTGGCACTCTTATTGGCTTGCTCTTCCTAGTAAAAAAAATCTTGGTAGAAGATCAAAAAAATTAAATTCATTAAGAAAAAAAGAATTAAATCTAGAACTGAAAAGTTCCATAGAACAGAGAGACAAAACCCCAAACCTCAAAACTATTACACTTTCCTAACATGAGAGAAGTAAGGAATCAATCTGTTCCAGGAAGCTAAAGAACTGTGCAAGAGCTGTTTGCCCCATACTGGTGCTATCCTGGTGTCAGAAATTAAAGCCTGTGTGCAGCAGCTCTGAACTGCAATATAACAAAATCTTTCTCTAGAATGTCTGCTGGCTCCTGGGAAGGACAGACTTCTTTCACCTTAATAAAAAATGCATCTTCACAGATTATTACCATCAGAAACTGCAGTGTATCATCACAACTAACAAACCTCCAGTACACATGAGGAAATGGAGACTGGTGGAGCCTGCTCCTTTGCTTAAGGAACGCTGCCTCTCTGTGCAGGAAGGTGTATGAGGATGGGGGAATACTCCTTACCTTCATTTATTGTGGGATTTCAGGCCCAGATCCTGGACGGAAGCAGTCAGTCTCACGTGTGCTGTGACAAGCACTGGAAATTGAGGTAAGAAGCAAAAGCCTTCCCCCTCTTCTGTGGTGTGTAGAATCTTGGGAGTTCTTCAGGACTATAAACAATTAGCGCCAAAGATTTTCTGTGCAACAGATAATTAATTTGGAAGGGGTTTTTTGCAAAACATCTATTACACATCCAGGTGTCAACCCCAAAGGTCCATTCCACCTGACCTCCCTGATAGTGGGTACCTCTTGCTCACACCATGTTTCTCCAACCATCTGGCCTGCAAGGGACTCCAGTTTCCGAGCATGATTCCACAGACACTTTATCCTAGCAGGCCTGAGAAGCTGCTGGCCAGCTGACAAACTTTGACTGAGTCCCCTTGGCCACAAGTGGCCTACCAGGAGCTGGCTGCAGCTGAAGGATAAGGGACAGGTGTTTTCCTTGCTGCAGGCACAAGCCAGATGCCAATCAGCAGTGTAGGGCTCCAAACAGCCTCTCCAACAATTAGAAATCTCTAATAATAAAATTACCTGGCGGAGCAAATTGATCAAAGCAACACAAACCTGAGGGGGTGACAATAGAACAGGGGTCACTTTATTGTCAGGCCATCGAGGAGTTCTTCTGATGCCGTAATTATGTCTCAAAGAAACAGCAGCAGAAAATGTGTGATAAAGTGACTGCAAGCAGAGAGCCCAAACTCCAGTATTCTTCCTCTGATGCTCACAAGCCCACTGTGAGCAGTCCAGGTGATGCTCTTCTAGAAGGACCCTCATCCTCTTAGCTGTTACCATGGTGACATTTTCACCTACTTGCAGCAACCTCCTGTTCAGGAAGCTCACTGCAGGTACCAGTGCCAAATTTCCAAGTTCCATCAAGGTTCTACCCCTCTGCTCTCACTCATACATGGACATCTCCTTTCTATATCTCAAATTCATGACTTGGCTTTCTCTAGACCAAGTTCAGTATCGTCCACAAAAAAATCCTGACCTTCTCTGCTACAACTCAAGGCTTATTTTTTAACTACTGCCAGGTTCTACTGTAGAACCAGTAAACTAAGCATGGTGCTCTCGGCTCCCAGGTTTAGAATATGAACATACTCGAGTTGCAAAAGGGGTACTCACACTTCTACACCACTAAAAACACCCATCGTATCAGGCACAGTTCCCATTTCTTTTAAAAATAAATATTTATAAACAAAAGGAAGAAATTCAGAGAACTACAAAGTTAAAAATTGTCCTGCCAACAGCACGAATGTTTCTCATGTACAGTTACAGGAAAAAGTTGAACACCAACATAAGCACTGTCTAAAAAACTCATCAGCTGCCCCAGTCCACCTGCACAGAGATCCACATCTCCCTTTGCAGCAGCCAGCTCTTCTGCACTTCTCCAGGACTTGTACTGGAGCTGCTCAGTCTCCTTTCATGATCAAGTCCTCAATATATGCATCCAGTTCATCATCAGTATTAATATCAATGTCCTGAAACGAAAGCAACAAGCAATAACCGTGAGAAATGAATCCTGAAAAACAGTGCAAGAAAAAAGGAGCCAGAGCAGATTAGCATCCTCTGTTACATCTGCTGTGCTCAGCCTCTGTGCCGCAACCTCCAGGAGCTGACAGCTGCAGTGACCCAGCTGCCACCCAGCTTTCCCTGTCAGCATCCAAAAGACAACACTGGAAACCCATCAGCACCTGATGCTCAAACACCGCACTCAAGTGATGGATTTACTGTACTGATTTCGGTTGAGGCAGGTTTGGTTGGGGTTCTTTTAGATTTAACATGTTTTCCTAACAGGAAACACTGCTTCCAGATGCTTTCAGAAGCCTTTCAAGGTTCATCCTGATTTTATTAAAGTAGTTTTTTAATTTAAAGTTATTTATTTAAATGTTTAAATTATATATTTTCTATTTTAATTTAATAGTATTACAAATACATCAATTTCACCACAAAACTTTTTTATATTGTTTGTTTAAAGGTTTGTGTTTCTGTATGTGGAGTTCAGAATCTGCACAAGAACAGGGCAAAAATTCCCTGCTGAGCACTGCCTATGCCTGGGGAAATTCTCAAACAGCCTCATGGCAGAGAACAAACAGAACCAGTGCATTATGTACACACTGTGAGAAATCATTCTGTGCGAATACACATCAGGACTCCCAGGGCCTGGATCCCAAAGATGGGTAGTGACAGCCTAAGCTGTTCCCAGCTTGAGGAAGCTGGAGCCCAATGAGACTCTGGACTGAAACACTTTTAATGCCTGGAGGGGATGAGCCAGGTGGCTACTCTGAGGCAGCTCAGGGTCTGCTACTCCTCCTCACCCACCTCCTGCACTTTCTGCAGAAGGGCCATGATATTAGTCCTCAGCTTCTGCAGTTTCTCCTCTGTTTCCCTCAGCTTCCTCTCTGAGTTCCGGAGATTTTCCTCGCAGGCTTTGGCCCGGGCATCAGCACGTGTCTGATATGAATTGCACAGGTTCTGCAGACCCACCTCATACTGCTTAAAATATTCTTTCTGTAGTAGACAAAACACAACAGATGTCATGTTAAGAGAAAGCAACAAGCACCACAAAAACATAAGTACTCACAGGCTGTACAAGATCCAAACTCCTGGCCCCTATCCAAATCCTCTGCACAGTGTGCCCTGCCCACACTCATATAAATATCTGATTTGCCTACACTAGCCAGCACAGAATTCACACAGCTTTTCACATTCTTCCAATACCAGAACCACCCCCAAAGATGCCTGAATTTAAATTAAAGGTGCAATGTACTTTAAAAAGCCTGAACTCGCAGATACGCTGCAGGCAAGGCCTGACATTCCCTGTACACTCTGAGTATCCTTGGTACAGATAACCCAGACAAAACAGCCTCTCACTGCAAGGTACGGGACAGCTACACTCACCAAAAACCCCAGCCACAACCAAAGTGTATTGTGGAAGAAGTAGGAGTGCAACTCCAGCAAATGCCAGCAGATGCCTGAGTTAACAGAAGGGGAGGAACAAGAGAGAGACTGCCACTACACACAGTGTGAGTGTGGGAGTACAAAACAGAACTAACTGGCTTTGGTCATGTGGTCATCTGCAGGCAGCTTTTTACATGTGCCTCTTTGGAAAGATCTATCTTGGTGGTATGTTGGAGAAGTCAGGGAGGCCAGTTCCCTTGCCCTGCATTCCAGTCAGCACTGGTCCTCCCAGTATCAGGCTGCTGATGGAAGCTCAGACCCACCTGTCCTGTGCTCAAACAGACAGAAGTCAAAAGTCTTAAGTTGTATAGCTGACTCACTGGCAGTCAACCTGCTCTCCTGGGGAAGTGGGAAGGAGTTGGCTTCCATGTTTTCTCACACTAAAGTAAATGGCCTATAAAGGGATTGAATCCACACTAACATGGGTTTAATCCTTGTATGGTCCATTTACCTAAGACTTGGACTCTCTGATCCTTGAGGCTTCCTTCCAACTCAGAATGTTCTGTGAATTTGGGATATAATTATTTATTACTATTTAAAAATTTTAAGATTGTCTCCAGATAAGTCATCAGGCTGGGACCAAAGCAAGCATATATGTCTACCTCCTGCTTCTACTAACCTCTAACCTGGTCTCTCTTTTTTAGAAGTTTAACAGTAATGGTTAAGAATTTAAGATAGCATCACCCAACAGCATTCCCACACAGATACATGGTAATTAGAAAAATCCTCAGACAACTGTTAGAAGACTCAAGTCATCTCTCAGAGCTCTCATTCTTTTCCTCAGGTATGTTAGTCTGCCAAGGACCCAAATTATCTTTTCAAGAGTGCACTCTTGCATCAGCAAGACTCACATTTGCCATAAGAATGGAATATATGTGGGGAAAACACACAAACTTACTTTTCTAGAAGTACTGAACTCACCAAGGGAAACGCCAACAACCCTTCTGAGCTCATGGAACTCAGCTCATTCTTGGAGATTGGAAAATTTGGAGGCAAGAAGTATCGCAAACAATTCCTGTGCAGGAAAACAAAACATAAAGGCAGAACTGGGAGTTTAACAGACTGAAGCAATCAGACTGCAAAGCTCACAAGGTCTGCAGTGAACCCACCGAAGGATTTGGACTAGCAAGTCAACTGTTTCTTGGCTGCTGCTGGGACCAGTGGTATCAGGCTCAATTCTGACGCAATCCGAGGTAGAAGGTTCAGCCATGACCACCTCCTCTTCCTGCTGTGTGTCTGGAGCCTGGTACTCAGGAGAGGGAGGCTTCATAAGCCTTACATCCTCACTGCCCTTCTCTACCCTGAGAAAAGTATTAAGGGAATATCAGGAATCTTTTTCTACATTGAACATACCTGGAACACAGTTAACAGTTTCATCAGAACGCGCACTGAACTGTCACGCAGACCTCTTGACACACGCTGCCTCCCGGGCAGGCAGCAGAGTGACAGACTGATGGAGTGTCATGCCCATTCCTTAGGAAGCCCTGGACAGTCCTGACCTCGCATGTTTCCTGACATGACAGCAGCATATTTGTCTTCAGCATCTTTGGCAATAAAACAGGCCCTTCCTCCCCAAAATAAAACAAGCCTCCAAAATCCAGTAGCTTAAGATAGTTACCAGCGATCCCTTGGTGTGGTGTCTGTAGGGACATAATCAAACTTCACCTTCCACCGGATTGTGTGCCTGACCCTTTCTACAGCCGTGACACGGCCTGTGAACCATTCCTTGTTCACACGCACCTCCACGTGCAGCCCCTTATCTGTGAGGGGGAAGCAAAAGTGTTTGCAAACATTCAGCTGCTGGAAAGCACATTCTACAGTAGCTCTAGAGATTCAAGCACCTCACCAGGGAGCACACCTGAAACTCTGACAATGCCCCCCAACCGTATGGACACCATTAAAACACAATGGGCACACAGGTCAGCTCCTGCTGAGAAACATGAAGATGCATGGAAATGAGCTAGCAATTCCAGATAGAAGGTTTCTCCTGTACTCCAAGCTGTTTGACATGGGCTTTACAGTCTCCTAATGGGCTATAGGACAATTTGCCACATGTCCCTAGTGTGCCACTTTCCAGACAGCTCCCTCGAAGCATGCTGAAAA
This sequence comes from Certhia americana, assembly GCA_018697195.1. Lineage (NCBI taxonomy): Eukaryota > Metazoa > Chordata > Aves > Passeriformes > Certhiidae > Certhia > Certhia americana. The sequence goes on from JAGMWU010000064.1 coordinate 32,785, forward strand.
GATACCCTGCTCTGGCAGATGGTGCAGTACCACCTTGGCTATCACCTTTCCTGGGGTCTCCCAGCCCCTCTTCTCTCACAGTAGTGCAACAGATCTGGATACAGTCCTGAGCATTTTCCAGCTGGCATGGATGCATGATCCATTCAGGAAGGGTTAACATGCCATCAGCTACACCCTGCAGCCCAGCCCCACCCCTGTCGATGTGACACAGCCTTCGATCACAGACCTTTCCATGCCACGATTGCCTCTGTTCTTATCAAAGGGTTCCCAGCCAAAATGTTTCATGCAAGTTAGAGTGATCTTGGGGTTTGGAATTAAAATTTACACTATTTCTTTTAAAATCTTACTAATGAAATCACACGTTTAACTGATGCAACAGTTCTTTTCTACGTCAGGTACTGGTGGCAGCCCAAAGGCTCATTTCTCACCCTTCTGTGCTTTCTTCAGTTCCAACAACTCTTCCTCTCCAGCACTGTCTGTGAGCTGGGAGCAGAGAGAGCTCACATTAGTTGCCTCCCATAAAGACTATAAACACCTGAAAATACCTTCTGCTGAGGAAACCAGCATACGCTCACCTCCACCACCACCTCATTGGAATCCTTCTCTTCTTTCACTGCCAAAAATTTTCCTCGTTTTGTCCTCTCCTTTTTGGGCTCCCCCTCCTCCTCAGACCCATCCTCTGGGATGTTCAAGGCCCTCTTTCGAGTGCTGGAGGCCTGAAGGATGCAAACAAGCTCTAGCTTCTAACCAAAACCTTCTTGCAGCCAAGTTTAAAAAAAAAAACAAAAAACATCCAGTATTTAATTTGGTAGTTATTTAGCTTTTCTGGAAGGTTTTAGAGGTGCTACATCATCATGCAAATGCTCATCCCAGCACTCCACACACTTTTTCTTCCTGGGAAGTCTAACAGTCTTCTTTCCAGTCTAACAGGAAAGAAATGAGACGAGTCTTCTCTAGGGTTGTAAATGGCACCCTAACACGAGAGTAAAGTAAAAGTTCTCTTGTCTTGTGCAATGCCCATGGTGCACATACCACAAGACAGAGCAGACAGGCTTAGCAGGACAGTGGGTGAGGAGCTGAGGAGTTTCATCTCATTGATTCTTACCTGTAAACATCTGCCAGAGGCAGATTTCCTTACTGCTGGCACCTTGGCAGCTTTTGGATTGGGTGTCTCACGTGGACTTTTGGGGCTCTGCAGGCCAGAGAGAGACTTCATGCTTGTACCTGGTTTGGCAAGTGTTTTTAAAGTGCTATTAGACTTCCCAGCTGTCACAGTATGATGGTGTGTCCTGGAAGTGCTGGCCTCCTCCTTGAAGAGCATGCTGGCTAGCTTGGAGGAGCTGGTATTTGGATGATCAGAAGAGCTCTTTTTCAGCTGACTGCAGGATTTGGGAGGAGGTGAAGATCCTGGTGGTCTGCTGGGAGCACTCTTGATTACATCAGGCAAAGGAGGAGATCTTGGGCGCTGAGTTCGGGTGTGCTTAAACAAAGGAGGGTAGAGAGAGAGGAAGGGTAGAAGAGTGGTGAACTGCTGTTCAGAACAGCTAAGGAGGCACAAAAGAATAAAAACCTACAGCAGGATACCATTTACCTCTCTTGAAGGCCGTGTGGTCACTTCCAGAGGCAGTTTCTTTAAGTCAGCCTGAGATCGAATTGGAGTGGTTTTCTAACAACAACAATAAAAAATCAGAAAGGTCATGTTTACAAGCTTACAGGGGCTGCCTGAACCCATCCCAGCAGTTTTCTGGGCTAAAATCAACAATTATATGGTGTGTTTTGTGTCCTTCAAGAGACATCCCTTCAGCTGTCATTCCCATTTTCCCAACAGAAAATTAAATGCAAGCTGAGATGGTCAATTTCTGTTATTGAAACAGCCCTAGCCCCATGAAGGAGCATAAGTGGTTTCAGAACTCAGCAGCAGCCCTTTGCACAAGGAGGTCCATCACACCTGCTCTGCTTAGCTGGAGATCTCCAGACTCACCTGCAGAGCTTCTAGCTTTTTCTGCTGCTGGCGGATTTTCTCTGTCAGTTGTTTCTGCTTTTCCTCATTTGATTTCAAGTCTTTCTTTAGAGTTCCCAGTGGTACCTTCTGCTTCTGCTCTGCAGCTTCACATCTAGCATGGAGAAAATGCAAGACAACCTCAGGAAGGACAGCAGAACCTGTATCTTCTCATGCATGATTATTCCAACATCCCATTCCAAACGCAGCAGGAAAGCCACTTGCCTTTCTGCAGTAGCCACAATCTCAAAAGCATTAGTTTTCATCTTGGAAAACAGATATGAATTAGGGCTCAAAAGCATAGTTAATAATAAGGTATTTATGTTGGGAATCACCAATTCAGAGCCCAGGAACTGTGACTGCTGTGATAGTTTCTGTACTACATCTGTACTCCAGACTTTTTCAGCAATTTTCCTTCCTATTAGCTTATTTCTTCATATCAGTTCTTCTTTGTACTTCTTTCAGACTTCTTTCCCTTCAGAAAGGAAAGCACAGTACCAGAAACCCATGACTAAGACCTTACCACAAGCCTTCCAACCTCAGATGCCTTTTGCCTTGCCACTCAAGGCCAGGCAGTGTCCTTTGCAGTATCCTGTAGCTATCTACTTTTTCCATCCTATTCAGCCCATGGCCTACAACAGTGGTGAGTATCCTACTCTCCCAAGTACTATCAGGTGCAGAATCCTGGAAGAGTCCTGGAGAGAGAAGGAAAAGAGGTAGGAAATACTCTCTCAAATGGACTGGCATCACCTTCAAAATGCTGGCTGAGCACCTGGCCCTTAGGAGCACTGCCAAAGGAGGAAGAAGAGACTGAGCCCAGGCTCATCTTCTATCACCAAACAGGTATGGAAAGATAGACCAGGATCAGCCCTGGTGGGTTTAAGTTATGGAACAATGGTTTGAGCCAGGAAAGCAGCAGACAGCCCTTTTACAACACAAGAATTCCAGCAGATCTCACTCTGCACTGAAGCCAAGCTGATAACGTGAAGATATGAGTCTTATTAGTAAAGGGAAAACTCTCCTCCCACTGTAGAACACTCAAAGCTCCAAGAAGCTGAGGAGAGATAATTTTATCAAGATCTCCATCTACCAGATACAGACTGATCAGTTTTATGAGTGAGAAGGAGCACAAGCAGCAGTTCCTCCCTCAGCCTCTTCCCAGCTGAAGCACTGCTGGGGTGTCTTCCATGGAGCGGCTACTTCCTTGGCTAAGGAAGTATGTGTCATCACTGCAAAAAATGACTGCTTGACACAAAACCTGCAGTTCCCAAAGATAATGTTGAACAAGTGGCACCATACACAGGTTTCCCAGAACAGAAATGCATCTTCCAGCTCATGGCAAGGCTAGAAACATTGCCAAGCTGTGTCCTACAGCACGGTAAAGAACAAAAGCATCTTGAGTTCTGCAAAAAGAAAAATTCAGACTACTCACAGCATCCAAACCCAGAGATTGCATCACTGGAGGCAGCAAATCAGAACAAAGAAATTATCTTGGGAGTCAAATGGACTAAAACCAAGACTCTGGTGGTGCTCAAGGAGCTTTGAGACACAGTCATCTTCAGTTGATGCTTCAGTCACCCATTCAAATGACAATCAGGATCCAACTGGATATCAGAGAGGAGAATAGAGGCAAGCAAGTCTGACACTATTTTACAGTGTGAAACAGGAACACTGTCTTCTCTGTAACAAAGTGAGCGATGGTGGCACCTGGTGCTGACCTCAACACAGAGAGTGGCACTGGAGGGAGTGACTGCTTCCCATGACAGAGACCAAGAAAGACATTCAGCTCTCATGACCTGGAACACCATGCCACTGAAGTGTAGGTGGAGCAGCCACTGAAGTGTAGGTGGACAAACCAGAAGTGTGGGGAACAGCTCAGTGCCAAGAGTAGACACTGTGCTGAGGCAGCCAAAACATCTCTGATGCCAGGAGGGTCTCAAGACCTGACATGGCTCTGCCATTGCTTCATTTCCAATTTGGCTGGCTGAGACCCTGCACAGAGTCTCACAGTACACAAGCTTGGGGATCCCACACATGTGCTTCTCAAATCCTGTCATCCTACAAATACCTGGAATGGTCAGGACACAGATGTGAAGGTGTCCAAACTCTGCACAAGGACCCAACAGTGCTGCACTTGGAATTGGCCCCAGCCAAAAGCCAGAGGAATGCTGGAGCATCTTCTGCTTCATGTAAAGGATACAACTGCACTCACTCCTGGAAAGCACATGTAAGCTTACTTAATCAATAAATGTCCTGGAGTCATTTATTCTTCCAGAAGAAAACTTCTGAGATGCCTTTTGAAGCTAAAATGACCAGAAATTTGGCTCACCAGTGCCAAGTGCCCCACCTGCCCTTTCTCAGCTTCCTGCATGGGAGATGTAGCATGCACTGCGGAGGCATTTGGACTCACTTCAAACAACACTTCTACAAGTTCTCACATGAAATGCAGCCACCCACCCCCACTTTTCAAGGTACTGCAAATAAAAAATTCAAATTCTTTCATCAGTTCCTAGTAGGTTTCATCAGGTTCCTAGTAGGTGATACAATAAAAACCCCATCTGCAGACAGAAGTGCACAAATATAATGGGAGGTAAGCAGACCTGAATAACACCCTTCCATGACTACTCTCAGGCCATCCCAGGATTTGCTATCCCAGAAGCTACCAGCCCATCTAGGGTCCATTTCCACAAGCCCAGAGGCCCAAAGGCAGCTCAGGGGATGTGAATTGGGCTTTTTGGGAATTACAGAATGCAAATCTGTTCAGAGGAACAGAAACCCCGTTTGGGGTCCTGCCAGAACTGTCCCATGACCACCTCAGCCCCAATGTCTGGTCAATGGTGGCAGACCTCTGACACATCTTTTGAACCAATAGGAGGAACCAAAAGCAGGTAAAGGAAAGGACTGAGATTATTTGTGAAGAACAAACATGGGAAAAAAAGACTATAACAAGGGCCAGTTGTACATAATACTTTGGCTGGTCAGTACACCTCTGTGTACTAACCTCCACGTCTCCCAGTTTCCTAGGTGAGGGTCCCTGTTCTGCATGCACACCTGTGTGCTGGGCTGTAAGTGCCAACAGCTGGAGCAGGACCACTGAGCACAGTGACCCCAGTGCTTGAGTGCCACCAGCTGCTGTGACTAGAGGCAAGTGAATGAACATGAGCCACAGGAATGTCAGGCCAGAGGAGCCAACCAGGAGGTTATCTGGGAGCAGGGGAGGGGATGTCTACAGGTGACCTGCAGGAGCTGATTACTGGAGGCACAGGTGAGCCCTGTGCAGCTGATGGTGAAGGGTATAGGGGTGTAGCTGGAGCTGCTCTAGGCAGAAAGCACCTAGGAAGAGTAAGGATCCTGATCCAATCAAGACAGAGAGATGCCAAGTATGAGACAATGGGAGGTCTGTAGTGTGTGTGTGCTATATGCAACTACAGGAGTCTGAACACCTCACCCCCTTGAACTGCAGTCATCAGGGCCCATCTATCCCAGTGCAAGTAACCAGAGGTACAGGATCTGGAGGCCAGGTATGGACATGTGTATTTCCACTAGTGGTCCTTCACCCTGACAAGCCAAGAGGGAAAAGAATGAAGCTGCTGGTGTGCTCTGTGGCAGTGCTATCTACCCACCTGTGCTATCTGTGGAGCTGGATGTGTGTACATACATGGTCTGTGTTTGTGTGTCTACAAGCAACATCTTCCAAGCCTCACTACTGCTTCCACCTGAAGGGCTGGGGATGTGGCAGTCCCTTCTTACGTTCCAGGCTCAGTCCCGGCCCAGCATTTTGTCCAGGAACATCCTCAGCACTGCCCCACTCCTCAGAGCTCTATAGCAGGAGCTCTACATACACATGGAGCAAACAGGGAAGTCAGCACAGGTAGGTACCAAAAGGAAGAAGACAGAAAGTCAGTACTTTGAAATAGCATCAATATTCTGTAAAATTTTCAGCCACAGATGTTAAGTCTTTTATTCCAATTAAAAGTTACTGCCTGGATTCATCCCCTTTGTCTTTAAGCCCTAAGCCAAATGACCTGAGTTACAGTGGAGCAGCTTCCCTTCCTTACATAATACAGACAAGAACTGGCTTTCAGCAGTGTTGCTCTCCACAGAGAAGCAGCCTAGAGCAATCATTTTCCTCACTCAAGTAAGTGACTAGATTCTACCTACGTTTTGTAACTGTAACACACATCACTGGAAAGTGAACCATTGTGCTGCTCCCTCAAGAATGCAAAAATGTCCCTCCTGGGCTCACCCCAACCAAGTGGAATTGCTGCAGTTTGGTGTCTCATGAGTGGGAACAGTCAGAGTAATAAAGACAACTGCAAAGCCCCTCTAAACTCATCTAACTCCCAGCTTGCACTATGACAGTTCTCCAACTGCCATCCATAGCAGAATTAGTATAATCTAAACTTACAACAGTATCTCCGGTGCCAGTGCAGAAAACCCACCAAGGATCCAAATTTCACCATATCACTGGTTGGTAGGCTAGAGGCAGCTCTGGGGTCTGGTTCCACCCTGCTCAGGCAGGGCGACCCAGCACCAGGAGCCCAGGACCACGTCCTGGAATATCTCCAAGGATGGAGACTGCACAATCTCCCTGAACAACCTAGGCCAGGATTTGGTAACCCCTACAGGAAAAGAGTGTTTCTGATGTGCAGAGGAACCCTCCAGTTTGTGCCCATGGTGTCTGGTCCTGCCACCGGGCACCACTGGGAAGAGCCAGGCTCTGTTCTCTTTGCAGCATGCCTTTAGATGTTTTCATACATTGATGAGAACGCCCTGAGCCTGCTCAGCTCTGGGATGGACAGCACATACCAGTGCTGGTCCTCCCCAAGGACATGACTTTGCATTCTCCTGGTTGAATGTCAGGATAGGTTTTTGCCAGCCCATTTCTGCAACCTGCAGGTCCCTTGGATGGTTCTGTGACTACCTGGTTTGTCAGCTGCTTCTCCCTATTTGGTGTCACCCGTCATTTGCTGAGGATGTCCTCAGCAATTTGCACACCACGAACGTTCACCCAGCATTCAGCTCCCTATACAACTGCCAATTCACAGTCTGTGAGCACAACTTAAAGGTACAGAATCTCTCCAACTGTTTTCAAAGAAGAGACAACCAGAAAAAAGCTCCAAATGTGCAGATAAGGCACCCTGCAGGAAAGTCTTAATATTAACTGATTCTTACCTGTCTTGTTCAGGATCAGGGTTCATGGAGCACACCCAGCTGTCAGGATAGTTCTTCTCCACTGAGCTCAGCTGGAACGGGAGAGTCCGCCACTTCAGACACACATCTGCCAGAGAGATGCTTTGCAAGTCAGAAATACACAGCCTGAGACACATAATTTTTTCCCATAGCCCATTTAACGCCCAAGGACCACACCAAAATGTATCCAACAACAGTAAGACTAGTGGCCAAAAAAAAAAAGTCACAGAATTTATTGAGACAATTCTTTCTTCGTGTTCACAAAATGCTTGAATGAAACACTCAAAGGCAGCCCTAACAAGAATGCAATGAAGCCTGGCATCAACCAACACCAGAGAACCTCACACTCCTGCTGCAATAATGATGCATACAAACTGAATTAAACAACTAGTCCTGATATCACAGCTCAGCCCAGCAGTCAGGCTGTTTCTTAATGATACCAAAGTAACACAAATCAGAGACTTATCCACTAAAAAATAAATTCTATTACATTTTTGATGAACCAGGAACATAAATTTGTCTTCCAGAGTACTGCTGGTCTACCAGGAAACCAACAGCTTCACAAAATCAAGTTCTGCCAAGAAAATCCAAACATCTCTAAAACAGGCTCTGCAAGGATATCAACAAGGGAGGACAAGGAGAGTAAAGCTCCACCTCCTTCATAAGAACCTTGGAAAGACTGAGACAACCATCAAGGCAGAAGAGCCTAACAAATAATTTCACAAGAATGGCCTTACATTCCTCCTACAACCACATCCTCAAGTCCTGGGGAGAAAATAAGGGAGTTTGGTGACCCTCTACCAGGTGACAAAGTGATGGTGTTGAACTTTCCATTACTCCAACTAGGGCTCAGCCAGAGCTGTTTAGAGGTGCACAGAAGAGAACTTGCATTCAATTCCAAAGTAACTGTAAAAGCTTCCCTCTGTGCAAACAGTGCAGGTGAATGCATCAGGGTACAAATTACTTGGCCACTTCCCATTGCTTATGAGGTTGTTCAGATTTTATTCTGGTGCTGGGATGGGTACCTTTGGTGAGTTTCAGTTCATATGCCATTTCTAAGCCTGCTCTCAACATTGCTACTGGCCATGCCTGCCCTGCTCTGCCAGGGCACCTGAAGATCAGTTAGTGAACTGTGCAGGAAAGGAGCCTTATGCAAGGATGCCACAGAGTACCACTGAGTGCAGACAGAGGCAAACTACAGAGAAGACAGCCCCTAGGAAGGGACAATGATAGTCCATCCCAAATCTCCTATGCATTTAACTGTCCCCATCCTCAGCCAGGGGTGTGTCCCCCCTTCCCCAGGGAGAAGCAGCTGGATCAGACGCACCGCACTGAATCGTGGTGGGGATCTCCATGGCTCTCCTGCGCTTGTAGCGCAGTTCACTAGACGGAGGCTGGTTCCAGTTTGCTGATAAATAACCAAATTCATCCCAGAACTTGATGATACCTCTTTGGGCTGGAAAACAAATCACATCCTGCTCAATACAGAGCCATTACCACAAAATCACCTTCTGCATTCTTGGTTGCTGTTGTATCCCCCTGAGAGATGGTTCACCCCAAAGAAAAAAACCCCTAATGCCTATAAACCATGTAGTTTGACCCTACCCTCCTCCCTATCTCTGGCCAATTGGCTCAGTGCCAGCTTACCGGTCTTGGACAGAGAACCTAGATAAACCCATGCTCTTCCTTGTTCAGTCTCTTTGGCCTCCGGGACCCCTTCAAGAATAAAGCTCTGGAATAATCCGAGGTAAGGAGCCTCTTTTGAATCTCTTCTCCCTATCCTGAAATCTCCCTCACCCCAAGGTCCCCCAGAGACTAAGCTAGTATCCCAACAGGGGGTCTGAGGGGAGGGAAAACTTCAGGTTGCCTTCCAGCCAACCAAATTTCTCCTTCCAGACTCTGGTAATCATGAAGCTTCATTACCTATTGCAACATCCTTCCAATACTGAGCCAAATGCTCTCCCATGGCCTTCAGCAAGTGTCGATACTCCTTGGCATCAGCAAAGTCTTGCTTATTATGGGTTGGCTCCAGAACCAAATAGGGCACATCCACCACGCCTACCACTCCTCCACAAGCCCTGGAATAGGGACACAGAGACACAAACATTAAACTGACAGACTGGGAAAACCTGAACTGTCATGCAAAATGTAAGATGGGCTCAAATACTTGTATTTGCTGTCAAGACCTATTTTGCCTGTCTGTAGAATGGGACACCATTACTACCAGCACTCATCAGCATCAAAAGCCAAGCACCTCCTACTACTGCAGGGATGGCTAAAATTTGTGTAGAGAACTCTCTATCAAGAAACCAGGGAAATATTAGGCAGTATTAAATACAATTTACTTGTCAAAATGCAAAGTGAAGGCCCAAAAAATGAGCAAGCCTCAGGCTTACGACGAATGATTAATGCAGAACACAGTTATCACACAACCTAAGTCAGATGTAGAAATGTGCCAGGTTTAAGCAAAAAGATTGTAGAAAATTCTGCAGGACTCACATGCCACCCTCCAGCTGTGGGCCCACCTTCTCATACATCTTGATCAGCCGACTGCAGTTATAAATGAACATGCCATCTAGGTCACGTTGCTCAATGTTCACCCCAAAGATAAAATTCAGCTCCTTGGGTTCCTTCAGTGCCCTATAGGGGATGAAACAGAGTCTCAAGAGATGCTGAAAATAAACCACATTATTTACTGGTGTTAGAGAAGGTATGGGAATCCAGCATTGAGCGTTAAATTAATCTTGTAAGCTGCTACTTCTGAAAAATACAAAAGATTTGTTGAAAGAGCATTACAACCAAATATGAACAAAATACAAAAATTCTGCAATACAGATACTAATTTAGGCTGGACAAATAATTTATTCATTTGAATAGGTTTTTCTCCTTCAAAATGGATTCTGGTTTTTACTTCAGATGTTTTTATTCAGTGAACTAGTTTTATGAGAGCACTGTTCATCCAGACTGGTCCTTTCCCATGCTATTTGGTTTGTATTTTCCAGCTATATATCCCTTTCTAGATAAAGCATGGAAATTCATATTTCAATACAAAACTACAGTCTTGATATTCCAATTCTAGAAAGTTCTCCTAATTCCAAATTTCACAAGGCTGCTCCTTAAGTTGGAAAGGTGGAAAATACAATACACAGCCCAAGTGGAGCTTTTTTTTCTGGAATGTCAGGATATCAATTTGCATGATTTCTCCCTTATCTATTAAGCAGATGACTCCAACAAAAGTTGACCTCAAGTATGTTTGTGAGCCCATAGGGATTTCTCAATGTGAATCCTTGGTTACCAGGAATTCTATCTCCATTAAGGCCAAAAGCCTTGAGATTTTAATCTCTTTGTGCTTTAAATCAAACAAAATCGCTGTGTCTCACAAACAGAAATCCTGCTCTTCAACATACTAAATTAACCAGGTTCCATGGCTTCCCTGATACCCATGCTGAGGATTTTTCATAAGAAGGATCCTCAGCTTCAGGATGAAGAATGTGAGGTCCAAACCAGCAACTATTGTGAGGCAGAGCCAATACCATGGTCCTACCACCCCACTCAATTTTGACCTCCTTTATAATTCCCCACCTGCCCCCATCAAGTCCAAATTTGACTTCTGCTTAAATGGTTAGTTGAAGATAGTGGAACTCTTTAAAATGTTCTGTTGACTGTTGTCCTGGTTTGGCCTGGATTGGCAAATGTTTAATACTGACACACGATTAAACCAATGCAAAGGGTGTATATGCCTTTGTGAATATACATTTTGATATGAGAACTCTGGAAATCTTTCTCTCTGATTTACAGTTTTGGGAGAGGTTTTTGCCAGGCTGAGTTCCTCCGCGCCTCCCCTCCCAGCAGCCAGCAGCCAGGCAGGGCAGGGAAGGAGAGGCTGGGGGAGCAGCCAGCCCATGTAGCCAGCTGGGGAAGCTGGGCCAGGCTCTGGTGACTCCCATGCAGGGAGAACGGGAGGTAAACAGCCCCTGGCATGTCACAGCTGAACCCTAGCCAGGCTGATAAGATCCTAGCTTCAGCACAGCCACTGAAGAAACTTCCCAGCAGCTGAGGCCAGAAGCATCCCTGCAGCCCCGAAGCGAGAGACCCCCGAAGCCCCAGTATGGCCTGCAATTCAACTCATGATTGCTTTGGCCCAGCCACCACCCTTTTGTTAACGCATTCAGTGCACAGAAAAGACCTCCAGGCCTCATCCTCCCCTGAATGAGAGACAAGGACAGAGTGAAGACATGTAAAGAGACCATATGAAGACATCATGAAGGAGTAAAGTTCCAGATGGAAGGAGTATGGGGAGCTGCCCCATTTTCCAGGCTGAGATTGTCATTTCAGAGAGAATTAAACTGTGGTGATGGACCAAAATATTCCCTTTAAACCATGGAGATGTGGGGGAGATGGAGAGGTCAAGTTGTAGACCTGAGCACAGGAACTCAGTGTTGAAGTGAGCAAATGTTGAAGTGACAGTGATCCCATGAGAAATTTGAACAGAGAGAAATGAGTGATGAAGACCTGTTTTGCCCCCAGAGAAGATGAAGAGAAACTTTGCTTTTGAATAGTCCATTTAAAAAAAAAAAACCTATAGGTTGTCATGGCCTAGAAGTATAGTTGTGAAAAAGCTGTGAAAGCGGGAGGAAATTTCACAAATGCAGATTTTCCAGGCAGCTGGTGTTTCATGGATAATTTTTCCAGAGCAGTGAGACATGCTGCTCTCCCTTAGTGAACTGAATAAAGACTGCTATAGAGGTGGAAAACTGACTGAGAATTCTGGGTGTTGTTTCTGTATGTTGTCAGTGAGAAGGAAAGAAAGCGTGGGGGAAGAGAGAAAGAATGTTCTGAAGGTTTTTTTTCTGATTTTTATTGTTTTCCTCTTAGTTCTGTTAATAAATTTTCTTTATGCCTTTCAAAGTTTAAGCCTGCTTTGCTCTTAGTTGAAAAATTTCAGATTGGTGAACCAAAACCACTACAACTGTCTACTAATATCAAATATTAGGAAGACCTGAGGTATGCACACATGACCCCTACACAATGATCACCTGCAGATATGAGATCTGAGTCTGTCTTAACAGTGAAACTTTGTAAAATAAATCCCAAAAATAAATTAAATTCATATTTTTTTGTTTAAGGACATCCTCCGTCACACAGATGCAATGGTACTCTGTGACAAAACATTCCTTTAAAACAGGTGACTGCAGTACATTCCTAGAAAAACATCTGAAATAGCAGCTTTCAGTAATTTTAAATCTAAACCTTTGCCAAGAGGGGTTTTGAATGCTGCCAACTGCTGAGCTGGAATGTGATCATTTTTCTCAGCAGTGTCACTGAGGTAGACAGCTCAGACCTCCCCATAATTCAAGAGCATGAGCAAATGTGGCAAAACACCCATGTCAGGGATTCTTTTTTTTTTTCTAACTTCTGAAAAAGAATGTAGATCCTTACACTTCAAGTAATAGCATGTACTAACCTACAAAACAAGAAAGACATCTCATTTTTATCAGAGAGGACAGGAAGTAAAATTATCATCCAAACCATGGAAAATGAAGTGGTGGGTCAGGGAGATAGGGATTTCATTACTAGAAATTTAGTAACTGTCCTATTGTCTGGATTCAGATCCAACCTGATCTTACACAGACTTTGGAAACCAGAAAGCACTTCTTTCAATGAAGCACCCAGCATCGGGGAAACAGTAGAAAACTGTCCTAGGATATCCTCTGTAACTCAAGATTTTCCAGAAGACAACAGGGATTGCTTAGTACAGAAACTATCTTATTATACGCATCTTTCAGGATTTTGTTTGTTTGTTTGTTTTCTGAATGAAATACAATGCTGTGGAAGAGCATGATCCTATGAACTGATTCTGATCACCAGCGATGAATGCAGGGACACAAGGAAAGCCACGTACCTGCCCAGAGCTTTTTTCTGCTGATCAGCTTAGTAACAGGAAGAAGTATTTTGCTCATCAGCAGGAAGGGTGGAAGACTATCCACAAAATTTCTTGTGGCACACTAATGTAACCAAACCCAAGAATTAAAGAACAAGGTGTAGATGGAAAAGTATGTGGAAGCTGAAGGAAACAGCTTCTCTCACAAGCTTCTGTATTATCATTCAGATCCTAGCTCTAGCACTTTTAAATTAAAGCTGTACTTTTTAATTTCTTCTTAGCATCTTAGGATGCATTAAATCTATTTCTGGCAACAAGTCTGGGATAGTTCTGACTAGGCAGCCACATAAATGAGCATGCACACAGATAGGTGGGAATGGGAAACGTGCCCCAAATCCCCAACTTCCTCAGACTCCACATTTGTTTTAAGAGCATTTGTTTCTGGTTTTCACTTCATTTAAGAAATGCAAAACAAACCTATATGAAGAGTGAAATACTCCTGTGAGTACATCAAAAACCAAAGTTAATTGCCACCAGAGCTGAGCTAGAAGAATGCCTTGGGATTTCACAGCATTGACTACACCAAAACTCAGTGTGTTTTTAGAAAACATCCCTAAAATTCCTAAAGCTGTTTCATTGTAACTTGTGAACATTTGTTCATTGGCCTGAATCTTATCTGCAGGTGAAAAAGCTAAAGAGTGGAAAAAACTGATGTGAAAACCAGGTAAACATCTACAGCAAACAACCCAGTCCAGAGACCCACACATCTTTCAGCAGGCAAGAGTGGAATAGCAGAGGTAACCAGAATAGTGTCCCAGCTGCTCAGTTTAACAGCCCAGGCATATAAGATGCCCATAAATATTTAAGCTTTGAGCTGAACCGAACACACGCACCAAGCAGGAGAGATGTATGAACACATGGAACTCATGGTACAGCCTAGGTACTCCAGAGTTTGGAAACCCCTGCACTCACCGCTGCTTTGCATCCTTAATCCTTTTCTTGACATCAGCCTCCCGCCGCATGGTGATGGCCGAGTTCTGGACCTGACGCAGTGTCACCTGCAAAGAGGCATTGCATAGTCAAGCTGGGAAATGCATAAAATTCACTCAATTTATGATTTTCTGCTCTTTCAGGAAGAGCTGAGAAACGTTTTAAATATTAAGAAGACACAATCGGTAGATGATGACAACCAGTGTGACTCCACATGTAGGGCACACTTATGATGCTAGGTTGTTTAAGCAGCTACACAGCTGCTTGGACGAAAATGTCTACATGTAAAAACAGGATTAAGGAAATTGAAATCAGTGGCAATGGAGCACAAGGAAACATCCAGGGCACTTGGATACTGTTGTTCCCATGACATACTAACAAAAAGCTCAGCAATTTTAAACTGGTGTTACTTGCTGACCTCCCTGGTATCCCTGCCAGCCCTCCCCTCAATTCCTGGCACCAGGGCTCAGCCTTGCCCCTCTCAAAGCCATAGTCCCACTGAAAGGAAGCAAAGAGGTCCTCTCCAAAAGCTCCTGCTGAAATGCCTCAGACACAGCTGCACAGGCAGCAGGGAACAGCCAAAAAGTCCACAGCTTTAGTTCTGTTCCTCAGGCTGTTTCCACAGAGGCTGTCAGCAAACAGCACCTGGAGTCTGGAGGTCACCTTTCCATTCAGGATATATCCAGGCTGTAGGCAGAGGAATGCCAGCACACTTCTCACTTGGGCTGCACACCATGTGAATATGGTGAAATACATCCAGTGGTGATGAGGCCATGGAGATGCCTAAATGCTACTGGAAGTTCACTGCTGACTCGAGCAACCACCTGCTTAACCAGCACATGGCATACTGCCATGAGGTGCTGCCCAGTCAGCATCATTCCATTGCCAGTGCTCCAAACCATCCCTTGGTGTCCAAAACACGACATGCTGCCAAAAGCACAAGGCTCACCCTGGACTCCCGTGTGAGATCTCCTCCGAGGCGTAGCTCAAGGGCACGGGCTTTGCTCTCTGCCTCACGAGCCTTCTCTTCCGCTGAAACATACAGGGATAAGGATGATGTCAGCCAATCGGTACAGACAGACATCATCAGGCATTCACACAAGGAGAGCAATTCCAGAGAGTCTTTGCTGCACTGTGTACAAGGGTACAAAGGGAATACAAAAATGTACAGAAATCAAACCTTTCATGACAGGGTCCCACTGCCATGGTATCTTAAAAATGCTCAGAGGTCACAGTCAACACTGGCACAATTGCAGGGATACAGTGTGCAAAAGCACATTTGAAGGAAGGACCTGTGAGGAAGTCAACAAGGAACTGGGAAATAAAAGGATGCCCGCGGCCCTGCCTCCTCTTCCTGGTAATGTGATTCAGAGAAGGGTTGTCACAAAACCAGGATAAGTTCAGGCTTGAAAAGAAGTTCCAAAGAGGTAATTCTCTTGCAGAGATTAAGGGAAAGGACTACTCTCAGAAACACTTTTATCTCTGATAGTTGCTAAATTTTGCCTGGAAAAAAGAGAAATCTGTGCTACACGTTAAATAGGACACGGCATTCAGAAAACCTACCTTGCATATGGATCCCTGCATGCAAGAAATTGACCACGTAAAAGGAACTCTCCTTTTTGCCTCTTTCCTAGACAAACAGGAATGCTGATGATAGTGATGACACACCACCCTTGTATTACTTAAGATTCATTCAATAAACCTCATTTTCTGCAAGTAAAATGGACTGAGAGCAGTCCTGAGTAGAAGGACTTGGGGGTGCTGATAGGTGAAAGCTGGCAGTGCCCCAGCTGTTTGCACTGGCCTCCAAAAACTCCCCATGCCCTGGGCTGATCCCACAGCAGGGGCAGCAGGGGAGGGCAGGATTGTGGCCCTTTGCCCCACCCAGGTGAGACCCCACTTGCAGAACTGCCTCCACAGGAAGGATCTGAAGCTGCTGGAGTGAGTCCAGAGGAGGCCAGGGAGATGTTCCAAGGGCTGGAACACCTCTGCTCTGGAGACAGGATGGGAGAGCTGGGGGTGTTCAGCCTGGAGAAGGCTTCAGGGAGACTTCAGACAAAATGAGTTTTAAGATTCCTTCCAATCCAAGTCATCCTGTGACTCTGTAATTTGGCAGTACAATGGGTGCATGCTGAGGGATGGCATAGCTCACACCAAAGCAAAAAACCCCTGCATCCCCTCACCTGGGGGCACAGCAGCCTGGTTACAGCACACCCAGAAGCCATCACCCTCCCTGCTCTTCTCACAGGGAGTGGCTGTGAGACACTCAAAACAAGAAAACACACCAGCGGAGGAGTGACCTGGCCTAAGATTTACATAGGAAGAGGTAAGCAAGAAGATGACAGGCTAGCAATTGGCAACTAGGGATTACCAGTATCTCTCCAAAAAGCAGCCCTCGGTTGCCAGCCAAAAGGAAACTGGAGCCAGCCTGTTCACTCAAACCACTACAACAGAAATCCCTTTTCCTTTCTACACAGAGTCCCATTGGAATTCACCTCATTCCCACAGCAGCATGCTCTGGGGTTCACAGCTGCTTACAAAGGACTGTGCTGTGTGACTAGCCATCATCAAGAGGCAATCTGGCTAAATCAAGCCAACAGGAGGCTGGTGGCTGCTTAAAGCACTTGGTCCACTTCAATCAAAGCTTGTAGGGAAGTTGCTAGTGGCTAAACATATTTGTGGCTAGTTGAAAGAACACAGTGGTAACCCAGAAGGGAATAGGTCAAACCCGCTCCACTAACTCAGTGACAACTGTGACAGCTGACAGCTTTACAGGGCTGAGGCCCCAGGGCATAAAGATGTGTGTCCTATGCAGGATAGAGAGCATGCAGCAGCTGGAATCCATATACACATCCTTCCAGAGGACAACAAGCATGGTGTACCCATGGCACTGCCAAGCAGGTCACTGAACACACCAAAATACTCTGAAATAATACCTCGAGCAGCATAGAGCTGTTAGCTTCCAGTACTTGACACCTGTGTGACTCCTCACCTCTTCCATTTGTATGCTTTCCATACTTTGGAAGGGCACTTCCAGAAGTGAGGCAATGGCAATGCTAAGGTGTCTCAGTGCAGTACTCAATCTCAGTTAAGAAGAACATAGAAAGCAGGTGATGGTCTTTCACCTTGCACAGGAATGGTACTTTTTTCCTAGGTCCACCCACTCACTTAGGGATGTGGATACTACAGCATATTGCATGAGGCAGGAAGTTAGTTCCTGGGGAATGAAAAGTGGCTTTTCCTCATCTTAAATATATGTATGTCTTCATCCCTGAGCCTTGGCTCTTTTAAGATATGCCAAAGCCATGTCACCAATAGTCACTGATGCTCATACATCTTCCCCTTCTAGCTATTTTTCAGTTATCCTGTTTTGGTTCCACAACCTCATAAGCTACTTCCAGAGATTCAGCAATCCCTCATCTGACTGATTCCAACACGTTCCTTGCAGGAAGGTATCTCTGACATTCTGGAACTGCTGTTTGCTCAGCTGAGACCCACCATTTCTCATAATGTACTACAGCATTTAAAAGACCAAACTGAAAATCATTCCTGGGTGAGGATCTCTCTAGAGTACTGGAGACCATAAGAAATTAATCAATTCTACCAGCAGGAGAACAAGAAAGCTTGGTGCTACAGATATAATCTATTTTCCTACAAGCTACGCAATGAGATATATGCCCCTGAGAATAATGCCACGAGCATGTTTTAGTCCTGGAGGCTCCCCAGCTTGCAGTAACAGTCTGAGGTCAGCTGAGAGTTTTCACCACAGTGTCCTAAGCCCTTTACTCAGCATCCTCTTTCCCCCAGAGGCACCAAGACTGTTCAATGATCCCTGCATTCCTGGAAGCACTGGGTCAGTTTGGTGATCCCAGCACACCAGAAGCACTAGGCCAGTTCACAGAATCACACAACCAATTAGATTGGAAAAGGCCTCTGAGATCATGGAGTCCAACCTGTGACCAACACCACATCAACTGGACGACAGCACTAAGTGCCACAGTCCTTCCTTAAAGACCTCTAGGGATGGTGCCTCCACCACCTTCCTAGGCAGTCCATTCCAGTATCTAATGACCTCTTCTGTGAAGAAATTAATCCTAATGTCCAACTTAAACCTCTCCTGGCACTCCTTCAGACTATGTCTTCTCATCCTGTGACTACCTGCCTGGAAGCAGAGACCTACCCCCACCTGGCTACAGCTTCCTTTCAGGTAGTTTTACCTGAGCCTCCTTCTCACTAAGCTAAACCACCTCAGCTCTCCTCATAGGACATGCACTCCAGACCCTTCACCAGCTCCGTTGCTGTTCTCTGGACTCACTCTTAACACCTCAATATCTTTCTTGAAATGAAGGGCCCAGAACTGGACACAGTACTTAGAGGTGTGGCCTCAACAGTGCTGAGTACCAGGTGGCAGGGAAGAATCACTTCCCTGGTCCTACTGGCCACACTATTTCTAGCACAGGCCAGGATGCCACTGCCTTCTTGGCCACCTGGGCATACTGCAGGTTCAGTGATTCCTGCACACCCAAAGGCACCGGGCTGGTTTGGTGATGAAAATGTGTAATATTTTAGAGCCAAGGAACCTGATCTCAGCACTGGGACAATGGGCACCATTTTTCAGTGCCAGATGCTAAACCCCACTTTAAAGTGGCATGAAAGCCTCATAGACTGTTTCAAGGAAGAAGCCTCTCTAAATCTTGCTCTTTGCATCTTCTTGTAAAGGAATGGCAGTGTGTGCTCAAGACCTGGCCTGGCTATAGGACTCCAGCTAAAAATAAATTCACCTATGAGGGTTGAGGCACACAATGAAATCTGCTTAAGCTTCATCTTATCAAGTCTATCTTGCCAGGCTGTACTTCCTAAAGGAGAACAGAGAACATGGCAATTCACACCACTTCACTCTGCTGCTTTTCTTTGGGGCAGGATCACAGTCACACTGCCCTTTGTGATGCTGTACAGACTGAATGTGGCACCATCCCTTGTACATCTGACCTGCAGCCACACATAGAAGTGCCTAATGCAGCTCTGACACAGGGACAGATGACACATGCCTCCAAGTGATTGATGTAGTTGATTTATGAAACCTACCAGAAGATACACATCACATATAAATCACTTACAACTTCCAAGATTCTTCCTTCACTACAGCATTTTTCCATCAAGGGTTAGGGAGGGATGCTGCTTTGTGTGTTAAATTTCTGGAGATTTAATGCAGCTATAATACAGTTTAATGCTGTATTTATATGCTTGTGTGATTTCTATATGCTGAATATCCAATAATAAAAACCCGACTTTTCCCTGAGGATTACAGGACTTAACAGGAAAGGAAGATTAGATGGACAAAAGGTATACCTGTAGGGGTTAAAACCAAACCAACCAGGACTCCTTTGTACACCCAGACCAATCCCTTTACAATAAAGTGACAGAATAAAAATCTACTTTTTAAGCTGCTTTAACAGGAAAGGTGCAGAACAAAAACACAACCAAAAGCTCATAGTATGTTAAAGGCGAGAGACGAACTGCAGGGTGACAGGGCTCAGCCAGGCTTCTGCTGGAGTGGGGGGCAAACTGCTGGGACTCCAAGGGTTATCCTGTACATCTGCTACTCAGATGAAGTAGTCCCTGGGAACAACGTACATCCCTTCCATTACGTGAACATAAGTCTGTGTCATCTGTAGTTGCTGCAATAATTCAGTTCTTGAGCAATCCAAATGATCCCAGAGGCAAGCAATCCCAGATCACACCAATCAAGGTTTTGGTCCTTCTCTTAGCAACAGGTGAATGAGGGCACATGCAAACCATAATGACTCACCTATCCTCGCCATATGCTCTGCTTTCTTCACCTCTTGCTCTGCACGGGTCTTGAAACGGTTTGAAGTGTATTTGTACATCCTGTGAAGATCAAAATTTATTAATCAGCAAACTCAGTAGTAAGGTCAAATCAAAATTTCATCACTGCACAAGAAGAGAACAAGATCCCCACGTGTTACTCTACTCCTCCCAACAGATTCAATAAATGGAGGAGGTTTACATATCATGAACTTGAAATTTATACATGAAGCTAGGCAAAATTTCCTTTAAGTCTGAAATGTTTTAGTAGTAGCTGCAACCACAATATCCTCTCTTCTTAAGCATTAACCACTGGGGTTGAAATACATCCATATTCTTGTAGCAAATCTCAAGACTTAGAGACATAATTTCTTCAGAAGTAGAAAGGAGGTGTTACTGTATATTGAAAGCTTCTCAAAACCCTCCCATCACAGCTAAATAACCTTTCCTGTGAACAGCTGTCCACAGGTGCAGTCTGATAGATCCATCTCACAGAGGGCTAGCTCAAAGCAGAGCAACAATTTGACCAGGACTTCAAGTTTCAGGACACTTCTGTGTGCTTCACATCTGACTCACAACCTTGTAAATTGTGCTGGAGATGGAACAGCTTGTTTCACCTTCTCTGTATTCTAACATGCCAAATAAAGATCCAAATTCACTGACTGCTGCAGAGTGAGAGATGGGTGTTTGTGAGGCAGAAGTTCATGAAAGTGTATCACCTCTAAGCACGTCATGAAGAAAGATGACACCTAGGACAAGCAGAGCCTGCAGGAACTCAAATCACCTTAAAACACGAGGTTTTGGATATACCAAGAGGAAAATCCCATCCCAAGTGGATGGGATAAACTTTTCCAGTATTTAGCTAAAGCAAAAGCCATTAGAAATACTGTTTTTACAGAGAGGCAAAAACACATGGGGATGTAACACTTGACTGACCAACTGATTGGAAATACACTTAGATCCTAATGAGAGATAAAATTCCCCCCGGAAGGCAAATAAACTGTTAGGATTCGAGAGAAACAACCTTGTACTGATGAAAAGTTTTGTTTAGGTTTGTTTCTGCGTGTGAGCACACATGGATGATGATACTGACATCAGACATAGTCTCACTAACAGGAATCCCTTCCTCCCAAATCTAAAAAATTAATACCACAAGCACAGTTTCAGAAATACTTTTTTTTGGCTAGATTTAATTTTGCTGAACTTATTTTCTGCTATTTATAAGGATTTCCTCCCCGGGGAAAAGAGCAGGCAGGTGCTAAGACTTCCAGAAATCACAGCAGGTGATTTCATCATGTCAGGAGCTAGAGTCAGGATTTTGGTGGTGCCATCTCTAACCTGTGTAAGGTTGGTGAAAGCTATGTGGGGCCAGGAGACAGCACACTCTGAAAGTGCCTGCTTTCAACATGTTGGCATAACTACATTACTTCACCCACATCTGCTTGACTTCTAAGGGGAAAACAAAATGACAGAGCAGTGGAGTAAAGCTGAATTATTCTCCCATGCCCAGCTCAGAGGGCAGGGCAGCACCTGGGGGGACTGTAGGGACAGCACTCCTTTGCTGTAGGGAGCACTGCAAGCAACTGTGGGGTGTCCTAGATGATGGCACTGCGAGCCATCACCAGCTTCAAGACACTCATTCCAACTGCCTTGTAGTATCTTCGTGCAGGTACATGCCTTGAATGTGGCCTGGCTATTTCTACCTGAACAGCCCATACTGCTAAACAAACTCCAGCAGGTACTGGGGAAGAGAAGAGATTGAAGCAATCCTTCACGACACACAGGCCATTCCCAGGGAAGCTGGGAATGTGGCAACACAACCACAAATGCTGGTGAAGGATCTGCACAAAACTAGCCTGCCCCTGCCACCAGGATGTTATCAGCTCCAGAAAGGCGAGGAGAAGCCTCTCCCACAGAAACATGGGTGATGACAAACAGAAAATAAGTATCCTGCTCAGGAGATGCACTGTTATTCCTGAAAACCAGTGCAAGGGCTGCAAAACCTTTTTTTCAGTAAAGGCACTTACATACCCTAAATCCACAGTGGATTTCCATTCATTGTCTGCTAACACTAACACTGGAACCTGCAGACAAGCCACTGTACAGACGTTTCCTTCAGAGATAAAGGCAACCTTACTGACAGCAGGATGGAGCCCACTCTAAAAGAAAAGAGCGCTTCAGACATCCCACACAAGCACACCAACTACTCAGGTCGTAAGACAGCAGCACCTCCACTGTCTGTTCCCCATTCCTTTGCTTGACCAGGAAGGTTCAACACTTACCTGGCCCAGACTACTGGGCCAGAAACACAGCCATGCTAAAGAGCTGCACATCACTGCTACAACAGCTGACTCCAAAGGAGCACCATAACAGGGGTCACTTCCCCTGTGTACTCACACACAAAGCAGTGCCTATACAAGTGCAAAGGATTAACTCAGTATTAACCTGCAGAGCACTCCAGGCCTAGTAGATAAATGGGGATGGTGAGCTCTGGCTCTAGCTGTAAGGGGAAAGCAAGGGCATAAGTAACCCTTTTCAGCAGGTTCAGGGAGAAAAATGTAAAAAAAACCACACCTATGGCAGTAAAAGCAGAATAACTCCACTTTCAGAATGGACTGATTTACTGGCTTTCCCTTTGGAAAGAGCTACCCATGGCAGATTTGAGCTCTACTCAGGAAAAAGACTGAGTTTCCTCAACCTGCCAGGGCAGAGTGTGGCATCTTCCAAGAGCTGTGCTGGCTCTCAGAACCCACAGTGAAGGCTTTGATGGCTTGTCCTGATGACCACGAAGCTTCTGAAGCCCAAAGCTGACATCAGGAACTCAAGCCAGAAGAGAGCAGTCTGGACACTCTCCAGAGAGGCCCAGTAAAGCCACAATAATTGCTACAAGTCTGAGAAGACATACACTGTGCTCTATAGGAAGGCCTTGCAGAGTCTTTACTGCTCTGTTGCAGGAATGGGGAATTTAAAAGTAAATGTCTTTACCCTTTGTACTCGCCTATCACCATAAGCAGATCTACAGGAGTCTACTCAGATGTGGCACAAGCAGATCTGTGAGATACACCTGCCATCAGCTTGGAACTCCTTGGAATAGACTACAGACCACTTGAAAAAGAAGACACTGAGATAGATGAACACCTGAGGTGACCTGGGACACCTAATATTGTCATGAAACTGGCAGCATCACCCACAATGATGGCATCCTGTCCATGAGTCTCGAAAGAAGCTTTTCTCTAATGAGATAAAAACCTGTGTCCTCCTCTGATTTCTCTCCCTAGTACTTTTGATGGACTGCAGCACAAGCAAAAGCAGCATAAGGCCCTCACATGCAGGTAAAGCACAGTCAAAAATCCAGAAATCCAGAGATTCTGTACCCAGTAAATCAGGATTTACAGTGACAAGTTCCTTGCCTTCCGCAGGGAAATAACTGTCCTGGCCAGCATGAGGAGCAGTGGGTGCAACATCCTTTTATTTTGGTGAGGTTTGTGATGCTATTTCACACAGTTTCAAGTAAGGAGCTAAGGAAACCTAAGTTAAAAACCAGTCAAGCTCTTCAGGCACTATCAGTGGCTTGACACTGGTCTGTGGCTGCTACAGTGCCTGGTAGGCTGAGAGTGAGTCCAAAATGTGATACTAAAAAATCCACAAATACTTTACAAAATTACTACTATTTTATTTAAATAATTTATGCCAGAGTACCTAGAATGCAGATTGTGCTCCCAGAGAAGACTCTGCCTCAAGCAGACTTAAAAAGGAAGCCTGCTTCCCTTTCCCCTCCCATCCCAATAACCTTTTCCAGTCTCTGTTCAGCCAACTGACAGCACACCCTAGCTCACAGTCAAATTTTTTATTTAAGTAAATTTAAAAGGAATATAGGGAAAGCTTTTTCTCAATCTCTACTCAAACCTAGATTAACTACATATAAAGCAAAAGCTGTTTCAAAGCACTCGGTCTAGTTTGTTTTTGGAAATAAGCCTAACACCCACCATATGTATTTCCTTCTTCTGCTCAAAAAAACAACACAGGTCCTCAACAGTTTTGTGTGAATATGGCATTTCATACAACCAGGATGATAATCACTTTGTTTGCTCTGAAAGGGAGCCAAATTATACCAATGACTCATGCAATTTTCAAAGGCATTAGATTTTCTACATTGTATCTCTCTTACCCTGATGCCAACAGCACATGCCATTCTCTTATGGTCTTATTCTGTGGCTTTGGGGTTAGGGTTAGGAACGGACTTTATGCAAGATACACCTAGAGAGCAAAACACTACACTTTTTCTCTAACTCCAATTGGTCCCTTACATTCATAGATTTTGGATCCAACACTTACCTTGGCTTGTAGAGGCAGCATGAGAGTCGTTTGGTTTGTACTTTGTGTCCATTGATGAAAATCCTCATCCTGGGATCAATATAAAGCACAGCAGCATAGGCACGGAAGGAGCGGCGCTCCGGCTTGCTACAAGAAAGCCATCTACTTCAGAACATGCCCAAGAGATACCCTCAGCAAAACATTCAGGTGAAAGATAAGGTCCTTCTATTTTAATTACCATGCAGCTACATTAAGCAAAGCTTTTATTTTAATTTTTTTGTACCTGTGTCTTCTGCAGACACTTCGTTGAGCTGTACATCACAACTACTGCTACAAGACACTGATACACGTTACTGCAGCCTAAAGAGGGAGTTTGAATACATCTGGATAATAATGGCCAAAGCTATAAATTGGAATATTCAACACTAAATGTGCCCCCTTATCAGAGCTTTTCTACCCTTCAGTGGGTCAGCAGTACACTGGCACAGAACCTTCACTACTCACTGACACACATGGTATCACAACATCAGAAGGAAGACACAGTCATCAGTGGCAATCACACCTGCCTTACAAACAGGCATTAAAGACGCTGAGATCCCTTGGAGGGCCCCAAAGAATTTTGCTCAGTATCATCACTCTAATACACAGACAAACCTACTTTACAGCACCTGAAATTCCCTATGGAAAATTCAAGCACTTCAGGGAAGAAGCATGTAATCTCATCAAAAAGGTAAAGCTTGCTAGGTGTGCCAATGGAGTTCTGGGATTTAATCAAGCATTTGGCTCATTCCAGCTCAGTTTTTCATTTTCATGTTACAGGTGATCAACTCAGAAAACACTCAGCTATCTCTAAAAAGGGCCCTGTGCTCCTCCAGCTGCCCTCTGAGCACATCCTTCTTGACCCTCTGCAGTGAGGAGTGCTCACTGCTCCCTGCCAGATGTGATGATACTCCTCACCTGCCTCCCATACCATCTGCCCACAGAGGCTGACCTGCACAGCACTTCATGTTTTGCCACAAAATCACGAAACTGAACAGCAGTTTGGAAGCAGCACTGACTCACAACTAGCTCTCATTCTGATGAAAACATCTTACTTTAGAAGATGAAACATACGTAGAAAATGAAACATATAGCTTAGGGCTCCTTTTTTTACAGTGGTTAAAGGATACTGAGTCTGCTGCTTTGATTGAGATCAGCCAGCGCATATGTTCACACCAAACATAGCCACAACACCCATGGACTGACACACACACAAACCCCAACTGCTAAAGAACAAACTACAGATATTCTACATTATTTAATTCACTACAAAAAGAGAAGCTTAAAAAACCCCCACACACACGGTACATAGCCAAACCCTACACCAAATTTGATCAGGGCCTATTACACCAGTCACACTTACGTTCCCTCTGGGGGTGTTTCTGCCATCTGAATATCTTGAGGGTCAGAAGTCACATCCAGCTCTGGCTCTCCATTATCCATTAGTTTGAGGTTAAAGATGATCACCAGGGTGCCTGAGCAAGTAACAAGCCAACTAGGTGAATCCCAGCCAAACCCCAAATACCTCACTTGTGACCTGCATCCACATGTACCTTTCTCACCACGTATCTTATTGAACTGGTCCATCACTTCCCGTTCTGATTTGAAAGGGGAATACTTGTAAATGAGCTCCGTCTCAATAGCAAATTTCTCCATGTTGTCTGTCACGGGTTCACGGTTCCGTGCATTCCAGGTGGGAAGGGGAACGATGACCTGCAAATCCCATTGTATTAAGAGTGACTCTCCCACTCCAGTCAGCCCCTCCTGCAGGTCATGGTCCAGTGACTTATCCCTCCTGACAACCCCCTAAGTCACCATGAGAGTCCTTTCCAGCTTTTCAGTAGTTTACATGCCTGCCAAATGCTCACAGAACCTCTTTGCCAGCCTCTGAATTTCCTTCTTACAATACCAACCTCAGAGTGAACCATTTCCAAGTCACACATATGGTACTGGATACTCACTCAATGGCTTCTTTCCCCTTCCAACGTAGAAACTTTTGTAATACTGAACAAACTACTCTGGCTTAATTTCTCTCTTGACTCAGATATCCTACACTCATTTTTATCCTGATCTCAGTCTTTGATTTTTTAAAGGAGGGTTTCTGCCATTTAGAGCAAAAATACAGATAGAATTATAAACTGCAGCTGTAAATCAAGGACACAAATCTCATTCCAGAACTGTGGTCAAGCCAAAAAAGTAGCCAGAGCTACTGTGGGAATTAGAATTACTTCACTGTTCCCAACCTGTTTCAGTCATGGGCTGGCTGCCAGCATGCACTGCCCCTCCCCAGCTTCTCTGCACAGGTCCCTTCAAACCCTCCCTCCTAATGGAAGATGCTTTCTGAAATACCATACCAGTGCAAATTTAAAACTTTTCATTATCAACCTTGCCTGGAGCAACAATACCCGAGCTATTTATTAAAATATAGAATTTTTTCATAGGTAGAACTACACTGACTTTTTATTAAAAATCAAAAATATCTGCAAGAAGAGACACACCTGCAGTTAATGACCTGTGGGTAGCAACTTCAAACACCTTTAATTCTCTACACACAATCAAATCAGAGCAGTAAAATTAAATACATCTCAAACTCAAATTTGGTGGAAAAAGGAAAATGCAAGATATGTGGGCATGTCCTGAAATTACAATAAGCACACCTTTAAGTGACTGAAACAAGCCCTTCAAACTCGCTCTACTCTAGACAGACTTCTCAATTAGAATTAAAACCAAAAGGAAAAAAATTCTATTGACTTTGCAGAAGCCTTACAAGCATAATGCCAAAAGAAAACCATACACTGATCCCACCAGAGTTGCAACCAACCCTGACACAGACTCTTCTGTGAGAGCCAGGCAAGTTCAAATGAGGCAGCGTTCATTATATTAGTTCATTACAAGAATTACATGCAAACCTCGTCAATGCCTTCTTCCTCATGGAACGTCCGTGACAAGAGGAGGCAAGTCATGGTGTTATCCTTCTTTGTGAACAGGATAAAATCCTTCCCAATCCGCATGGAACCCCTGTAGACAGAGGTCAGACTGTGTTACACCTGATGTACCACACTGTTCAGAACACAGGACACATTACTGAGCTTTCTTTCCACTATGTTCAGTTATGAGATGCCAAAATCAGGTTAGGCAGAAGGGCTGAAACAGCAACTACCATATGTCTCTAAACGTTTTATTCCTTTCAGAAGGCAGATGAGTTTGGGCATTTTCACAATGTTTCAAAACATTTAACACCAGTCACAATTAAAAGGTGAACAGCATTGCAGACTCATATTATGTATAAAATTTAAACAAAAATTTTAAAAAATTGAAAAGACAAATGAGGTGAGATGTGACAAAAACCTTCAAATCTCTGAGCAGAAATGTCAGTGAGAAAGCAAGCACATTCCTTACTTCACTGTACCGAGCATCAAGTGCAGCAGTCTGGAGACAGAAAATTAATTTCCTAACTAAAGCCTTACTGACACTTCAGCTAAGGCAGCTTAGCAGCTTGTCAAAAAAAGGGACAGTCCCCTCTTCTTCCCCACTCTCCTATCCCGAAGTGTCTTTGCATCTTCTCTATCTTCTCTACCAAGTTATCCTGTTACCAAACTCATCCAAAACACCTTAACAGATAACATTGCATCAAAAGTAGTATTAGTGTTATGTCAGCACATTTCTCTTTAGACTGGCTTAAGTCCATACCACAGCAATACTACAACTTACCTTTCACATGCTGGGGCTTCAGACAGCATTTTCAGCTGTAATATGATACACATCTGACTCAAGATTAAGAAAGGACAGACATCTGTCCTAGAAGCATACAGTCAGGATCTGGGATCTGTCCTGCACTGCAGCTGAACTGACAGTGAATTTTTTCCCCCCCCAGGTTATAGAATCCCACTGATTTCCCAGTAGGATACATATAATCAAGCCACATAGGTGAGCACAAAGCAGAACAGCCAGAGTAAGCCACAAAGCCCTGTAATTTTTTCCAAAGAGATAGAAAACTTCTTCCTCTTTCCTAGAAAATCCACTCCAACCAGTAGGAGTCCCTTCCCACATGTGCTCCTTTGCACTTAATGCCACTCCTCCTCTCATTGCTTCCATCATTCCCCTTCTCCCTGCATTTATTTTGTTTACGAACAAAAAGAAAAGGTTTAAGTCCATCTGCCTTACACCAGACAACTCTCCTGTTGAGAGGCTGAAGCACTATCTTACTCAAATTTTACTACCTGACTGTAACAGCGAGATTACCGTTTTGTTTCCAGCTCTTCCATTCTTTTCCCCAAGCTCTGACCTGTACCCTCTGCCTCATGGAAATAGTGCCAAGCCACTGTCACCAGCTGTACAGAGCCTTCTTGGCCATTGGAAAACTACAGCAGATGTTGACAGAGCTCCTGTCTATTAAACAAGGGGATCTTAGAGTTCATCTGCTTTTTCTTTTTCTAGAAAAAAGCTATACACCTCTGAGCAAAAAGTACATCGATCAGCTGGACTATGACCTCCCCAACCTCAGGAGGCTGGCTCTTGTACCTACGATTTCAAGCCGTTCCCATACTGCCCGATTTGAGTGGACTCAGGTGATCGCTTGGCTGATTTACCAAACTGGATAACACTGGCAGCTTCATCTGCAACAAGAGACAGGGAACAAAAAAAGGCTTATTTCAGAGTACAGACTCACACAAGCTTCGTTCAGATAAAGAAGGAAGATAACACCTTCACCACTGGAAATAGGCCAGAAAAGAGGCCAGAAGACCAAGCTGAAGTACCATCCTAAAGCTGTACCACAGAGCCCTGTGAGATACATGCTGCTTGAGGGCACTGATGTTACCAGAAGCCTTGTACAGGTGCCATGATGCTGACAAAAAGAGTTTTAAGCTTCAGTCTAGTTAACTGTCCCATCTGAACTGCATAAAGATGTTTTTTTTGAAAAAAAAAAAAAAATCCACAAAAATGGTCTATTGTGTCCACCACAGTTGTTAATTCTCATAAATTAAGACCCTAGGATGCAGTGGGTCTGTTGCACTCCATGTCCCACTGATATCACACACTTGAGAGCACTGGCACTAGAGCATAAAGCCAGGACTATTAAAAAGGTCAGGAATCCAGAATAAACACTGTTATTTCTTCACAGTGATGAACTGAACACTCTGGTTAATTAAAGTTCTAGTAGGACACAAGCTAACTTTAGCAGCAGATTGCAGGAGCCCTGTCAGCAGGACAGCTGGGGAGAAAGTCAACACAAGCAGGTCCTACAGCAATTAGCAGCGGATTTCATTAGCACAGGACAAAATGAAAGGACACAATGGCTTTTCAGCTGAGAGCGTCTTTCATTTTTAGTTCCAGCCTTTCTATTGTTCAAGGGATAAAGCCTTTTAACATCATCCCTAGAACAGAATGATTCTTTTCCCATCCCCAAGAGATAGTAATCATTTCACCAGAGAGTTTACTGGGAAAAATAAAGTTTAATTCCAGAGACAAGGAACACAAACTGCCTTACCATGAAGGCCAAAAACAATGCATACACAAGCAATAAGGGAGCACAAGACATCACTCACCCCACCAGGCAACTGCAAGGAGGCTGAGCCCATGGACAAGTTAGATTTCAGCATGCAGAAGACTTGCACAGGCCTATCAGCATTGACCAGTTTTACAGTAAAATATTCAGTACTAACACCATTGGTCTGACACGACATCACTGAGGTGGTGTCAGAATGCCATTTTCAGTTGAAATTATATTCAGATTTAAAGACACAAATACAGGAGAACAACTGTGCAAACACTTCACTACCTTAACTGCAATTGTTCTCAATGGAGCTCCACAGCTGTTCCAGAAACAGCTTTCTACCTGTTACCCTATCCTGGACTAGATAAGAGTACCTCTGCCTTCCCTTCAGCCTACTGTAGTATTTTCTAGCCAAAGAAAGAAAATGCTGGAATATCTTGTATCTGAGATCTGGATAAGGATGTCAGTAATGATGATATTATTATTATTATTACTATTATTATTATTAATACTCTAACCACTATTACTGTGTTATTTTTAAAGCCTGGTAAGGAAAGCAGATAGGGATATTCTAAAAAGAGAAGGACTATTGAAACCTTTTTTCTCTACAAACATTTTTCAGTAACTATTTTTAAGAAACTTTAGGGAAGCCTAGAAAGGGGAAAGAGTAATTATCCAGAGCATTTCCCCTCTCAGGAAAGGTGACGAGATGGTTTATCACTCAATGACAGATCTCTGAGATCATCCTATTATGACTCTTCTGTCAGGGCAGACGCATGACTGTGATGCAGAGCAGAGGGGAGTGTGAGGTAACGCCTCTCTCCAGACTGCCTTTAGAAGAGATTTAATACTTATATCCTCTCAAGAATCTAGATAGAAATTAATTTTTTCCAGCTCTTTATAGGCTCTGAAGGGTGTTTCATTGAAGGCTATTTTAGTCACACTATTTTTGTTTTGTTGTGTCTCAGAGTTACTGGATTAAAAAAACCCTAACTCCCCGGCAAGAAAAATGGGGGAGGGAGATATATGCAAATCAAAGAAGAGAAAAAATAGCCTGAAGAAATTCACTCAAGATGGTCAAGACAGCAGGTTGATCTTCAAAGCCCAAGAAATCAAGGGCACATATAAAAAGATTCTTCATAATAAGCAATGGATGCCTGGGAGGAAGGAACTGGTGGATGGAGCTGTTTAGTTCCTGAGTGTTTCTGAAGTCAGACCCCACTTCACTCGTTGAGCAGAGTTCTCTTGTATCTCCAAGTTCTTCAGCTGAGAATGCACTAAAGAAAGTCCCAATCTGAGCAGAGAAAATTATACTTCCTGCCTTCTCCACAAATTCATCTGCTATATTCATGTTAGGTGGAGTATTTGCAGTGGACTCAACAGCATCCTCAAAAGATATCCCAAAGCTGAAGAATTTAATTAACTACCTGGGGGAAATTAGCCTAAAGCCAAGCTGAATTTTCGCAAGGATAGGGAACAAGGGAGAAGCTGTGAGGTCCTTTGTCACTGTAACAAACACAGGACACCAACCCCACATGGGGCAATGACTGGAAAAAAACCGTGACTGACAAATCACTTTGATATATGTTCCTGCAATTTATTTTTAAAATCTGTTAATTTTATATGAAATATCAATGTTTAGGTTAAAGATTTAACCTTAAACAAGGCTAAAGAGACATTTTCTCCTGAGAATTGTGTAGACTGTTCTCCTGAAAGTAGCCCCCAAGACTCAATGTCCACACACAAAAGTGTGTACATACTCTAAAGTAGGAGTTGGAGTTCCAGTTAAACAGTGTTCCTCACCATTGTGAGCCTTGGATAAACAGTATTTTTAAAACACAAGATCTAATAAAGCAACCAAGACACTACTTAATTATCTGCTTCCATTAAAACAAAAGCTGTTTTGAGCTTCCAAACTTCAAAAATACAGTTGAAAAAAGCAAGACCTGATAGATTTGCTTCAATCTCTCAAAAAGCAATGGAACAAGCCCTCTTGAAAAATACTAGAATACAGACAAGGCAGGTGACTAGGCTAAATCTACAGAGATTTACAAAGGCAAGTCACACCTGACTATCTGTCCATTTGGAGAGAGCAGTGGGTGTTGTTTGCCTGGACTTCAACAATGTGTTGGACACAGTTTACCACTGCCTGCTCCTGGACAAACTGGGGAGACACAGGCCAGGGAAGTGGTATACAAAACAAGTAGGGAATTGGCTCATGGGTCATGCTCAGAAGTGATCATCAATGGTTTTCACTCCGGCTGGCAGCCTGTCACAAGCAGAGACACCAGGGATTGATGCTGTGTCCCACATTGCTCGACATCTCCATACACAATCTGGATACTGGGGTGCTTTTGGACCCACAGCAGTTTTGTTGATGGAGGTAAATTGGGCACATAAAGAATGCTTTCTTAGACACCTGGACAGGCTGAAAGGCAAACAAGATTGTGTCTGAAGTTCAAGGGAATTGTGAAGTCCTGCACCTGGGATTAAATAACCCAAGAGCCCACCAGACTGGAATCTGCAGTTTGGGAGGAGCAGCCTTTCTGGAAGGGTCCTGGTAGACAACAAGCTGAGTATGATCCAGCAGTGTTCTATAGAAGCAACTGAAGCAAACAGGATCCTGGACTGTATCCACAGGGACATTACCAAAAAGACTGAAATGTGATTATCCTACTCAGCTTCGTGTTTTTCAGGCCCTACCTGCAGTACTGTACACAGTTCTGTCTCAATTGAGGAAAGATGCAGACAGACAGAATGGGGGCAAAGGAGATGATCAGAGGGCTGCAGAATCTGCCCTATGAGGAGAACTAAGTCTCCTTCCTTGCAAAGAGAGGGCCCAGGGGGAATCTCATCATAGTATTACAGTACTTGAAGGGTAGCCACAAAGAGGATGGAAGCTCTTCCTTCCCTAGGAGCCACATGATAAAGAGACAATAGACTCAAGTTGTACTGGGAGAGGTTTCTTCTTAAGTAAGAATTTTTTAGATATCAATCACTCATTTAATCAATCACTGAAAAAACCTCCCTAGGTATGTGGAGTTCCCATCACTGGAGAGACAGGGCTCTAAATCATCTCTTCCCGTTCCCATGAAAGGCTGGAACAAGTGATCTTTGAGATACTTCTCAACCTGAGCTCTTCTATGATGAAAATGACAGGGAGAGAAGTATTTTCTTCAATTGTTTATTCATAAAACTAGTCACTTCAAAAACTAGTTGTTATACTTTCTCAACCTTCAAGTTGATCCATTGAATCTTTCAACCTGTATTTTGATTCACTAAATTCACACAGCACTTTCAGAGCCAGGCATTAAATAAAATTTCAAGCTTGAGTAGTGATTTCACTGATAGTATGAGAAATCTGGTGTGCTGCATGAGATCTATGGTTTGGTTTTCTATGGACTCCTATCCAGTTCCTTACAAAAATGCCAAACTTTTTTTTGGGTCAGTACTATTATTCTGTGTTGGGGGCAGAGGGTATTTATTGGATAATAATATATTTTCTAATATTGGAAACTAGGAAAAGGTTCTTCACCAAAAGGTGTTTGGGCACTGGAACAGGCTCCCCAGGGCAATGTTCATAGTCACAAGCCTGAGAGAGCTCCAGGAGCATTTGGACAACTCTCAGGCACAGGTCGAGATTTTGGGGTGTCCTGTGCAGGCCGAGGAGCCAGACTCCACAATCCTTGTGGGTCCCTTCCAACTCAAAAGATTCTATAATTCTGATACCTCTCTGCAGTACATGATGGCTCTTTTGATAAGAGCTGTCCTGTAACATCACTGAATCCGCAGACCTTATGATAACTCATGACTACAGTGTGAGATGTTTGCAGCCTGAGTACAAATGTATTTTTATCTTGAAACCACAAAACCCAGAGTGATCATTAAGAGAGTCAATCCAGTGAGTACTGAATGCAACTGCAGCAAGAATCACTTGACAAACACACCTAATTTTTAGAAATGAGTTGTCATTTGGCTTGCTAATCAGAAGCTCAAATCTGACCAACTGCCTCCCTATACTCTTCTGTTTTCAGAGCCTGACAGACAAATCTAGAGTTGTCCAAGACAGAACAAGACTAAAGAGAGGAGCAACAAGACAGAATAACATATAGAATGTGTTACTGGAACAATTAACTTGAGTCCTTCAGCTCTTCTGTCCATTTAGTAAGTGCCCAGATGCAACTGGATTTATTCACTCATCACTCCCAGATGATGCCTCATCCAGCCTTCCAAGCCATCCTTCCAGTGGGGAAGATCCCATACTAGCATGGGCTCCAACAGTACTACAGCAAGTCATGCGAGCTGTTCATTTTAACACGTCAGCTTTATGTACAATAAAATTAATTTTTAATTAAAATATAGTATGTACAAAAATAAAACACTTCCTAGATCCATGATTTCTGCTGAAGCAACATCTGTATAAAGGAAGAAAAATCCAGTAAGCTTTTCTTAGGATATCTTTAAAACTGGTAGACCCTGCATTATGAGAAATTAAAGTTCAGATTCCTACAACCAGGGACAGAACCAGAGAGCCCCATGCAGGGAGTCTGAATGAAAGACTCTCCTTAGCTGCTTCTGTCCATGCTGACAGGTAAATGGTGCAGCACACAGAGCTTCCACGTAGCTGCCCTTGGTCAAGCATCAAGCCAGTCAAAGGAAGTACCATGGTATTTGTATATAATGCATAGTGCTGTGAAACAGCCCTGCAACACACAGTATCTGCCAATCTTCTTTACTAAGCATTTTAGGCTATCAGGATAAAATTCTTCAATATTTAGCTGAAAGATTAGTCAAAAGAAGCCACTTAATAGTGTTCTGGGTAACCCAAACATTACTGTATTCCATATCCATCTGTGCCCAAAACTGATGGTCTCCTAAAGACCTGGGGGTGTGGCCAGGATCAGAACTACAGGGTTGGGGGTGGAGGCAGGCAAGTGTAAAGCTCTTTATAGTCGAGACACTCCAGCAGAGCTTTCTCTCTCCTCTTATAGTTTTTGCTCAAGGCAGAGGCTCTGCTTTGGGGTTTTTTCCCTGTTTCTCTCTGACCTCCAGAGGGGGTTGTTTACAGTAGATTTTCTGTGCTTGCAACAGTAGCAACTGTTGCTACAAAATGAGAAGCTGCATTTCACAGTCGAAAACTGTTTGAGTGAATCTTAGGACGCCTGTCTGAAGCTGTAGCATGGCGCTGAGAGGAGTGAAGAGGCCCCGCTTCCTGCAGTTACTGCAGCTGCCAGCAGTACCTGGCCAA
The DNA here is from genome assembly GCA_018697195.1 of Certhia americana. Classification (NCBI taxonomy): domain Eukaryota; kingdom Metazoa; phylum Chordata; class Aves; order Passeriformes; family Certhiidae; genus Certhia; species Certhia americana. Next base: position 67,769 of record JAGMWU010000064.1, read on the forward strand.
CGCAAGAAGGCACAGTCTGAGGCACCTCAGCTGGCTGCCTTGCCATCCTTCGCCAAGAGGAAGGTGAAGTCCTTCCACAGGTTCTAGTCCTTGACCAAGTACCCACAGCCAGAGCATGTCAGCTTCATATACTGATGGAGCTGCTGCCACCAGAGAGAAAAGAGCCTGGAAGGCTACTGCCATTTTTCCCTTGTGTCCCCACACACGGTTGCCCATGGCAAGCAAAATCTTGGGGAAAGGGGTCACGCTGCCATTTTGAGTTTCTCTTTGTTCCCACGGAGTCCAAGAGATTTAGGAACTTTGTATCTAGTGATTATTTACTATTTACTATTTTGTGCCTGTTGCAGTTTTGCTTGCTAGTAAACTGTTACTTTTTCACTTTTATTTACACATATTCCTTTCCTGAAGAAAGGGAATGGTTAAAACTAAGGGGACATAACTCATTTCAGAGCATCCCCCTTAAATTGTCTTAAACCAAGCAATAGACAATATTTACATCTCATTCTGTCACAAAAATAGCAATACAGAAGCAATAACACTAAAAAAGCCGACATGAAATTCTGGGGCATTAGAAAAGACATCTGGCACCTTCCAGAGAAACACAGTTTTCAACACAGGCAGAGAAGGCTGTGTTTCCTCTCCCTGATTCTAAGGATTACAAGAAGGCCACACTTCAATCTCAGAGCTTTCTTTTATGGACAGGGCTTTATTGTTTCCTTCAGCTACACTAGTGGCAGAAAAGTACTCTTGAGAGACCTGTCCAGCATCCTTAATTGTATTCCAAAGAACATACAGAAGGTACCTAGAGTTCAAACCAAATTTCTTTATAGAATTCATGAATCTGTGTATCAAAGCACAAATTAAACTGAAAGAAATGCTTTATATCTGTACTGGTTTGGGCTGGGATAGAGTTCAATTTCTCCATGCTAACTTGCATGGGACTGTGTTTTAGAGAAGAGTGTTGCTAATGAAGAGGTATTTTCATTAGTACTGAGCACACCTTACACAGCATCAAGGCCCTTCCTGCTCCTCAAACTGCACCACTAGCAAGCAGGCTGTGTTGCACAAGGAGTTGGGAGGGGACAAGTCTGAGATGGCTGATCCCAAATGACCCAAAAGATTCCAGACATTATCATAAAATCCCAGAATGGTTTGGAATAGAAGAGGCCTTAAAGACCATCTCATTACAGCCCCTGCCATGGGCAGAGATGCCTTCCACTAGAACAGGTTGCACCAAGCCTCATGAGTGTAGCTCACCAGATAAAACTGGGGAAGTAGGATGAATTATTATTAACGTATTACAGCATCTGCCTTCCAAGTCACTATCTCATGTGATTAAGGCCTGCTCTCCTGGGGATGTTTAAACACTTGCCGGCCCATAGGAAGTGGGGAATGAATTCCTTGGTTTGCTGTGCTTGTGTGCACGGCTTTTGTTTTCCATATTGAACTGTCTTTATCTCAGCCCTGAGGTTTTCTCACTTTTCACCCTTCTGATTATCTCCAACATCTCAGTGGAGGAGGAGTAAGCAGCTGTGTGGGGGTGAGTTGCCAGCTGGGATTAAACTATTAAAATATCACAAGAGGAATTTGAAGTACTGAGGAATCAGTGCAAAAATGTTAGTTGTTGCTTATTTACCCATTTCCTTTGTCTTCTCCAAATTCACCTCCCAATTTCATCTAATTTTTCTGCTCCTCACAAGATGACTTACCAGTCCTCAAGACTCAAAGGTGGGTTGATAGTGCTGCTCATTGATGCTAAAGTAAAGCAGAAAAGCTTTTAGCTTTCTCCTTCTAGATACAACACAAATTTACACCAATACTTACAAGGCAGAATTACATTTGTTATATTCTTCTCATGTTACTAAGATTTTATACTGTCCAGTATCGATCTCAGACACAATGTCCATGATGAAATAATAGCAAACTGTTTTCAAAGCAGAGCCTTTAATTTCTGCCATGGCACACCTTCTGGTTAGAGCTTAGATACACTGATCACCTGGCAGCCATATGTGGAAAAGGTTTATGCCATTAAATCTTGTGCTTGTTCCCCTTCTTGTTCCCCTATTCTCCCTTCAGCCTCAAGGCAAACTTCAGCGCACTGGGAAACTTCAGGCCAGGCTGACCCAACTCTATAATTCAGCAAAACAATTTTCCTTTAACCAGATTAGTTCTCTGCAATGGAAGAGGTAAACAGTTCAATATGTAATATGGTGTGAAAGAGTCAGTGGAGAGGCAGGAACATGTGGGCATGGAATGTACCCTTTTCAGTGGAACTAAGCTGTTAATTCATCTTAAGCCATAACATGAAACCTCAGCTTGCAAATACAAGTGTAACTTTCTGTCACTTACTTGAATCCATTCCTGTTCCATCATCCAAAAAACATAGCAAGAATCCACCTCGTAGGTCCTCACGTCGCTCTAGAAGAGAAGAGCTATTCACTGCTCCCATAAGCAAAAGTTAAAAGTTCCATAAAACGGGATCAATGTTAACAACAAAAGGGACTTTATACCTGTATAAAGTATATAATACGGCTAAGCTGCAAGAAAGAACACCAGATTTTTGTTACAAAATGACTAAGAACTTCTTCACTTCTGTGCTACAAAACTGTATTGTCAGTGGAGTTTTTTAGCATCCATTACAAACAGCAATTCACTTCACCTGATCCCAGGTGAAGACTGACTTAATTGCTTCCCCAAAGTATTTGTAAAGACAACAGGCACTATGGCACAGAAGAAATGGTAGAACAATAGAATTATTCAGGTTGGAAATGACCCTTAAGATCATCAAGCCCAATCACAAGTGTAACACAGCTGAGTTCACTAAACCACGTCCCTAAACACCAGATGTACATATTTTTAAAATATGGGTGGATAACGATTCCCCCATGGCCCTGGGCAGCTTGTTCCAGTGTCTATCACTGCACTATTTCCCTAATATCCAATCTAAACTTCTCCTGGCACAACTTGAGGCTGTTTTCTCTTGTTCTTGTCGCTTGTTACGGGGATTAGAGCCCAACCCCCACCTGGCTGCACCCTTCTGTCACAGAGTTGTAAGAGCAAGAAGGCCCCCAGCCTCCTTTTCTCTAGCTTCCTTAGTGGCTTCTTCAGACTTGTGCTTCAGCGCCTTCTTCAGCTCCCTTGCCCTTCTCTGGACATGCTCCAGCCCCACACTGTCTTTCTTGTCTGAAGTGGCCCAGTACTGACCCCTGGACTGGGCATAAGCACGCTCACTCTTATTCTATCAAGGACAACACATATTTGCAGGCTTGGATTTAGATCCAAGTTAACTACTGACTTAATTGCTGACATGCAAGGAAGCAGCAGGAGTGACTTACCAGTATAAATGTCTATTCTTGTTGCATCTGCATCTCTACAAAGAAATAAAACCACAATTGTTATTCAAATGTTAAACAGAAATGAAGCTAAAAATCCAGGCATATACAATCATTTCCAAAATAATTGGCTGCACAGATCAAAGTCCACACAGTCATCATTGACAGAAAAGATTGTCCTTCTTTTTGTGTATTTGAACCTGAACTCCAGCATAAGACATTGCTGGCACACAAACAGTTCTGGTGACAGCAAGTATCACTGGCATTCTAACAAAAGTAATTCTGGGAGTGGGAATCAAATGAGTACACACTTCCTGAGCTCCCTCCTGTACAAAACAACCAACACCTACAATTTTTCTGTCAAGCTGTGTACAAAGGGTTTAGTAACTCCATATACAGCTTCATCGCAATATATTTAAGATTGTTACAGGAAACTGTCATTACAAGATTACAGAAGTGCAGCCCTTCACACACTGCATCCTCCTCTGTATTTGAAAGTACAGCATGTACAGCACTACTGCCCTCTCCTCAAACCAACCTTGGTTTGCAGACTAGAGGCAAGGAACTGTAGTGCTGTAACAAAACCACACTTGACAAATGCCACAGCCACTTTGTTTCAATTTTGCACCTCCAGCCTAGCTACCCTCTTCCCAGAAGACAACCTCTCTATAGCCAGAGGGGAACCAAGAGAAAAGGAATAACCACCCCCAAAGACACTACTTTTTATTACCTTGTAGCAACCCTGAACACAGCACCAGCTCCCAAGGGCACCCGCCTACACACACACACACAGCTGATTACCTAAAGAGCTTTCCAACTCAAAAATGCCCCAGTTTCAGCTACTTACATCACAAAATGCACACTGTGACAAATCACATTTGAGAGAAAAAAATCCCAAAACATTTCCACAGTGCCTCATGACAGTAATTCCTGCAGCTCAAGAGAAAAGCAAGCAAGGCTTGAGAGGCTGCTATAGCAGGGATTCCCCACACACAGAAACAGGTGGCCCAACACCTGCAATTTCTAAAGACCGTATCCCCTCAAGTGTCAAAATTCCTTTAGCTGTTCTTGCTCTATTTTTCAGCATCCCACTCCTGATTTGATTTTCATTGTCAGGTTTGATACTATGATTATTTAGATATCAGAAGAGTCATAGCTCCTGTAATACTTATTTTAGTAATTTCTTTACACAAAAAGGCAGACAAGTTTTTTTCTTTAATCTATCTTGTGTCTGCTATCAATTTCCTTTCCAATATGAGTTGTTCCAGGATTCATTCAAAGCTGTCTTTCAAGGAATATTTTTTTTTTTAGTGGTTTGACGTGGCAGTGTAAGAGACACAAGTGAAATATTCATACTAAATTGCAGCAATGTCTTCTATTTTCTTGTAAAGTCTTCTAGAAGTGAAAATTGCCTAAGATAACTATTATATAGGTGAATTAACCAAAGTTACTTTGGGAATTAGGTGGTCTCAGATACATACCTGGCATTATCTACAAGTTCAGCAAGGGCACCAAACAAGAACTCATGGGTAGTTCTGCAATAAAACACAGAAGTCAGCAGAGTTACACCAACACTTAAAAAAAGAGAGACCTTTAAATAAATGAGAATCTCAACTACATTTTAAACAAATCCAGTTAAATGGGTACAACACTACAGTCCGGCTGACAGCAGACCAGGAACAAGTGATTTACCGTCTGCCTGAGGCAGCCACGCAGTAGCCAGTCTGCCCCAAACTGCAGTTCACTGTGGTCTAAAACATATCACACAGAGATAGAGAACACCATGATCCAATGAACCTGCCAATGACGCAGTCAACAGTTCATGAAAGTCCTTATTGACCACACTGACAGGTCTTTTCATAGCAACTAAATGCTCGCTGTAAGTAAATATGGCCAGATGAGGATTATCACAGAACCACAGAACAGTTTGAGTTGGAAGGGACCTTCAAGTTCATTTCATTCCAATCCTCCCGCCACGGGCAGGAACACCTTGCTCCAAACCCTGTCCAAACTGGCCTTCTGGGGATGTGGTAGCCACAGCCTCTCTGGGCAACAAGACATGAACACTATGAATAAGGGTCTCTCCCATGCACACAGTCCCATTGCAGAAGTTGTGACAGAAAAAAAGGCTTCCGGATCCTGGCTAACATCTAGCAGATGCAACTGCTTCTAATCCAGAGAAAGTCTTCTGACGCCATTGTACCATGCCACCTTCCCAGCTTAACACTAGAATCATGAACCCAGCTACCACTTCAGCACAATCTCAAGAGACATGTTTAGTTTCCGGCCTCTTAACTGCCACCTTGTATAAGCAGCTCCCATTTGGAAGCCATTGCCTGAATGTTGAAAGAATGTAGATGGTGAGAAAAACTTATACAGCTACTAAAAATCATTATAATACATTGTCTGTTGACCTAAATGCCATATCTCCACCTCAAGCCCAACCCGACAACCTAACTTCAAAATCTAACAATTATTTCAAACATAGATGAGCCACATCCACCACAGTGTTAACAGCAAAGACATGGAGAAACAGTTGATGGGATTTGTTGCTCCTCTAGGTTGTTCAATGAAGAGACCCAAGACCTCAGAAACTAGTTTTATTAACATGCTTCAGTTGGCACAAAACCCTCGCATACAGCCAACAGGTGACCAAAGAGAAGATACTTGCTGTATTTTCAGTATTCCATGAACAGGCACCGAGGTACTTCTCACACATAAAAAATAAAGCTGTCCACACTGTTAATAACCATAAAACAAGCTTTCATATCTATCTTCAGGGAGATCACATTGAATCCATCAACACACCTCCAGTCAGAAGACAACACATTTGCTTTCACTAAAACTATGGGAACAGAGATCTCCGTATCTTCACTCTCCCACAGAGACAAGACCAATGGGAACAGCGTTCGGAAGACTATCCATCCAGTCAGAAAGCTTCCACAGAAACACAATCTTGGTGTTCCTTCCTTTGAACAGGATTTCCTGCTGTCCTGGTTTTGGCAGTTAATTTTCTTATCAGGAGGTGTTCCAGTGTTTTTGATTTAGTGTGAGAATAATGTTGATAACACATTGATATCTGGTGCCAAGCCATGCATACCCTAAGTCAAGGACTTTTCAGTGTCCTACGCTAGTCAGCTACGCAAGAAGCTGGAGGGGAGCATGACCAGAGCAGCTGACCCAAACCAGCCAGAGGAATATTCCATACCACAGAATTTTCTATTCAGCCTACAAACCACAGGAGCTGGCCAAGAGGGGCCAATTGCTGCTGGAGGACAGGCTTGGCATGGGTCAGTGGGTGCTGAGCAACTGTACTGAGCATCACTTGACTTCTGGGGTTTATTCCTCTCTCTCTCTCTTTTTTTCCTATTATTATCATACATGTCTTCACTCCAATTTTTGAACTGTTCTTATCTCAGCCCATTGGTTTTAGCCTTGTACGACTCACCTCCGCATCCCACTGGCAAGGTTGAGTTAGCAGATATGTAAGGTGAATACAGGTTTCAAGTGTTCTCTTGAGTTTACAAGTGTCTATTCAGCTCCACAGGTAAACATCACAGATGTTTATTTAGGAAGTAACCCATAAACAAATGAATGGATGCTTTAGCACTACTAACTATGCTTCATGAGCACCTTTTACTCCACAATTTTAGGAATACTTCAAAGAAAAGATGCAAATAAGATACAAGTAAGGATTTCCAAAGAAAGATGCTGGAACTGATAACACAGCTATAGATGATATGAAAGGCAAAACAAATCTCCACATAGCCTGACACTGTACTGATCTTGACTGTCTCCCAAAACCACAACCTCTTGTGCTGACACAAGCAAAGGGAAATGTTGCTACAAGCCAATGAAATTCACACTAGCTATTTATCACTAACAGAAATTAATATACACTATAAATGTCTTCAATTTATGAATTTGAAAGCACTTGTCAATATCTAACTAAAGTCACATGAAGCGCTTTGGCCTTATGTAATCAACTATGGCCCTGCCCATGGTCCTGCCTTACAGTCAGAAGTAGTGAAATACTTCAGTATTCAGTGACCATTTCTCACACCTCCCAAAAAAAGTCTGGAATTATTTTACTCGAAACATAACTTAAAAAAAAAACCAAGACAAGGTGTTGGCAAAATGAAGTCTATCAGAGCTTCCAAGTAACCTGCAAACACAGTGAGCTTATTTTAGATGGGCATCATCAGAGGCAACAACAACCTGTATCAGAGCATCCAAAATACAACTATTACTGCCATAGAATGGGTGAAACAACGTATAGAAGGGAGGAAAGTATTATCAAAATCCATAGTGTCAACAACAGCTTATCTGGGTAGACAAAGACTGGTCTGGACATCTCAAAATGTGCATCTTCCATCTGAGCCAGCTCCATGCAGAACTGGAGGCTTGACAAGGAATAGAACAGGGGAGTCCAACACTAGCAATTTATTGAAGCATAGGTGTCAAAAGGTCAAGTTAGATGGCTCTAAAACATGATCAACTTCAAACATCTCTACAAAGGACCATCTGGAGTAATGTCCCAAGGGAAGAAAGGCTTGTTTTGTGAGCGGTTCCTGCAGGAACCTCCTGCTTGAACCTATTTGGAATCCAGACCCTGCAGACAATTACCCAATTACTAATGAGAGACTTAAGACTTCACTTTTGTTCTGAAGACAGGTACATCTGGGAAAATGCTTTATTTTGTCACATGTGTCAGGAACAACAGCCATTCTCTTTGTTTCAGGCCAAAACAGACAAAAAGCACAAGAAGAAGGAATTCGGAGGGCTAGGGAGATACTGTTGGCCTGCCATTATTAGTTTTCCTCAAGTCCATCATTTAGCCATCTTGAAGTCTATTTGAGTGACCTTCTTCCACTCCAACTGTATACACAACAACAAGTCACAAAATAAAGGCTACCTACTGCTAGAAGACAATTTCAGGACCTCAACTTTTAACAAACTCCTTCAATTTTGTATTATAAATATTCAAGATATGCAAATACAGATCGGCTGGTCTCCATTTATATTTTTGCCATCATCTTGGCAATAACTTTGGAAGTATCTTAATGTAACAGCATTTAATTGTTAAGGAAAACTGATGTGAAGGCAAGCAGGTGACTCTGGAAAGTCATAAAACAATGCACATGCAATTTTTATGTGCTTATGCACACTGATTTTTATTCTAGGAGCTAAAAGAACTTTAACACAGAAACATAAGGGTTGAAAAAGACCTTTAAAGGTCATCTAGTCCAACCTCCAGCCATGGGCAAGAACACCTTATACTAGGCCAGGCTGCATGGGGCTAGAAGCAACCTGGCATTTGACACTTTGAGGGATGGGGCAGCCACAGCTTCTCTGGGCAACCTGTGCCAGGGCCTCCCCACCTCACAAGGAAGAACATCTTCCTTCTGTCTAGTCTGAATCTACACTCATAGGTTAAAGCCATTACCCTCTGTCTCATCACTTCAGAACTTACTAAAAAGTCTGTCTCCACTCAACCATTCATCAAGTACTTGGAAAAGCACGGTGATATTTTTCCTTTTAAAAAATATGGCAACTGAATCAAGTCACATATATGTTGGAGGCTCAACTCAATGTGCCATCAGACATGTAAGCATTAAGCTGTTATTGGAAAGATCTGCAGCAGGCTCTCAACTTCAGGGATGTGATCAACTGTCTCCTGTAAAGCACTTCAGACCAATCACTGAGTTAGACATACAGAAACGTTTCTGAGAGAAGGTCTTAAAAAGAAAAAGAAAAAAAAGGCATGGTTTTCTTCTGTACCCTAACAGCCAGATGGTTGGTCTTTCACTGCAACTTAAAGAATTTCCAGCTCTTTGACTATGTGAACACATTTAGCACCAAACTACATGGGATGGTCTTCCTCAGCAGGAGAGAACATTCCAAAAGACCACTCTCCTCTACCAAAATCCCTGTGCCGGCCTTGGTTTGATTTGGGGGTTGGCTTTTTTTTCATTTTTGCTCAGTTTTTACTGGAGGAATAGCAGAGGCTGTTTGTTATGGGTTAGTTTGGCGCTTTCTTTGTTTTTATAATGATTTCCATTGCTCCCATTGCCATTCTTAGGGAAGCATTTGACTTATGCGCTGATTCCCATAATCCCAAAAGGTTCTTTCTTCACGATGGCCAAGACGCTCTGGCTTATCCAAGCATTAACTTCCAGCTCCTCTGAAGAATTCAGTAATGCAAGTATCACTGCAGACATGCAGCACAAGCAGACAGCAGTGTAAGCACAATGACAACATGAAGTAGCTTTAATATACTTGAGAGCAGCAGCAACAACTCAGTCTTTTCTACAGCACAGGCTTTTTTCTTCTTATGAAGACGGACAGTTCTGGAGCTTTGCAGGCAAACACAACCTGCTGACAGAGCACTGCCATCATCTGCATGGTCTTCTAATCCATAAAAAAAGATTTTCTTCTGGAGCTCAACATGAGAATTTCACAAATCAACAACAGCACCACAACATGACTCAGTATTGTCCATCTTCAGGCACCAGACTGTTCACTCCATATGCAACATTTATCAGTGAAGCTGGAGAGCAGACTCAAATGTGACATGGACCCATTATTAGGTTTATCCCCCTGTTCAAAGCCCATTACCTTCTTGATTCTGAAAATAAATGGATTGTAAGGACCTTGGCATATATAAGTGAGATTAGTCTTAACTGCTCTTGCAGGTGTATCTCATTACCAACAGAACCAGACAAAAATACTTTGAAACCAAGTTGCCCGTGTTTCTGTGCCATCTTTACATTGCTGCAGACCACTGTGATCCTTCACATGTTGAAAAGGGAAACAAAATGATAAATCTGCACTTTATTTGTTCTTCTATTAATGGATAGCAGTAAGTCAACTCTTCCACAGAACATCAGCAGACAATCTTACACCGGTGACCAGCCGATCAAAATGAAGTAATGCCAAGTGGTTCCAGAGAATTCTTCCAGTTCGAGCAGATCAAGCTCTTTCATCTCCTCTATACATGGCATTACAAGGCTTAGAAGCAGCAGGCAGGTGTTGATTGGTGCCTGACCCCACTAAGCGCTGCCTCCTGATGGTATTTTTCATTTTCTAGACAGCTCAGAAGAAACTCATTTTAAATAATGACTCTGCCTCTTCTCGAGAGGTGTTATTTCAGGGGATTCACTGGCGACATGCAAAAATCTGACTGGAAAAAGAGTATCATAATCCCGTTAAAAAAACCTGCAGAACACTCAGTCACGCACAAAGCCAGACGCTGCAGAGGAATGGTGGCTAGCATGGCACACACTGCTCTGCAGAGGTCCGGCCGTGCGGGTTTGGTTGCCCAAGGGGCCTCCCCCTTCTTCCCAAGGCCTCTTGTCCCCACACACCGGCTCTCCTTGACCCGCGGAACAACAGCCGGTCCCCAGAGGGACCACGAGGCACCCGGGGGCGAGGGGGCGGCTCAGCCCCACTGGCCCGCGTGGCTTCGGTCAGGCCCATCTCACTGAGCCGGGTCCCCGAGCAGGCCAGGTGCCGCAGGCCTGCCCGACCCCAGCCGGTACTCACGAGTTGGTGTGCAGGTATTCGAAGGTAAGCTGGGCCCGGTTCAGGCTGCTGTAATTGCCCAAGGACATGGCGGCAGTGGCCGCCATCGGGCCTGGGCCCGCGCCGCATGCACCGCCGGCCGAACGCGCCTCGAGCCCTCCCCGCCCCCTGCCGGTCACGGCCCCCGCCGGGCGAGCAGCCGGCGCAGCGCTGCCTTCGTTAGCCGCGCCCACCGCCCCCTCGCGGTGCGGTGCGGTGCGGTGCGGTGCGGTGCGGTGCGGTGTCGGTGCGTGTGCGGTGCGGTGCGGTGCGGTGCGGTGCTGTGTCGGTGCGTGCGGTGCGGTGCGGTGCGGTGCGGTGCGGTGCGGTGCGGTGCGGTGCGGTGCGGTGCGGTGCGGTGCGGTGCGGGTCCGACGCGCGCCTCCTTTGTCTCCGCTGCGCTGGGATTGCACCCGCGCCGCAACTGCCCCCGCAGGGCGGAGCCACGCGGCTGCCTCCCATTGGCCAAGAAGAGGCACGTGATTCAAGTGCCTCGGCGCGGCCAATGCGGGCTCTGCGCTGCCGCGTGACGGGCGCGCGCTGACCGGGAGGGAGCGGCGGAGGTGGGTGAGTGCGGTGCGCGCGGCCGCTGCTCCGAGCCCCTGTGCGGGACGCTCTTTTTGCCCCAGGCTCTGTTCTGGCGGCAGCCGAGCGCTTCAGCGCCGCGAGAGTCGCCGCCGCGGCCTCCTAGGTCGGGGTAGCGGGTGTGGTGGGGCTGGGCTGCGCGGTGAGGCGGCCCGGGAGCAGGAGCCTCTTCCGGCCCTGGGCGAATTCGCCGGAGCAGGGGGGCCCGATTGCCGCGGTGCCGGCGGCGTGTGCGGGGGACACCAGATGGCGGTGACTGCTGGATGCCAGGTTGGAGCGGGTGAGGCCCTCCGGTCCCGAACGTTGGGAGCGGCTCCGGAACGCATCTGGATGGAAGGATTCCGCCGCTGAACTATGGAGGCTCCGCGCCGTTTTCGGCGGGTGCCGGTGCGCTGGTGAAGGCTTTGGGAAGTCACCGAGGAGAAGCTCCTGAACGTGTCCATGCTTACCAAAAAGCATTAATGTAAAAGGTATATAAAATCATAAATATCCTTGCTTCAATTCTCTTCTTTTGGTTCATCTCGAAATCTCAAGGGATTGAGCTCAGGAGCTGCCCTACCTCTCTCCTGCCCCCACCATGCCCCCCCAAATGCAGCCTGAACGCAGGAGCCCTGAAGGCCAGGAACGCTTGTCTGAGCACCTGAATTGCCCGGTGGAAAAACACCCCCAATTGTCCTCCTGAAATGGACACTGAAACAGCATGACTCTCCTGTGTCTTGGATAATAGGAATCTAACCTTAATATCCAAAACCTGAAGGAATTCAGTCTGTGCAGAAATTAATATGGTTAATATTTCTTCTTGAAGAATGTCCAACAAGAATGGAACGTGTTAAGATTGTAGATTTAAAAAGGATAAACGTTATTTGATACTTTAGTTATAGGGCACCACAGCAAAAAGGTAAAGATTTTGTTAAAAAAAAAAAGCACTATATTTTGTCTGATAATTTTCCAACAGTAAAATCTAGATCATCAGAGAGAAAAAAAAAAAAAAAAGGCTGTGAGAGTTGGGACTATTCAGCCTGGGGAAGAGAGGCATCCAGGGTGACCTTACTGCAGCTTTTCAGTAACTGAGGAGGCTCCAAGGGAGCTGGAGAGGGACTTTGGACAAAGGGGAATGGCTTCCCACTGTCAGAGGGCAGGGTTATTGGGATACTGAGAACTTCCCTGTGAGGGTGGGGAGGCCCTGGCACAGGGTGCCCAGAGAAGCTATGGCTGCTCCATCTCTCAAAGTGTGCAAGGCCAGGCTGGACAGGGCTTTTGAAGCAGCCTGGCCTATGGCAGGGGGTATAACAGAATGAGTTTTAAGATCCTTTCCAACCCAAACTATTCCAGGATTCTGTGATTCTATGGTATCCTAGCTATGTGGTGAAAAGTTAAATTTAAATCTGTTATTCATGATTGGTAAATGGCTAAAACCTGAGTTTCATATTTGAGTTTTTTGACCCCCATTTCTAGTGGTGTGTGAGCTTGAGCTAACAAGTCTGCAGCTTTGGCCTGAGAACTTCACTTCCCAGAACAGTATTTAGCTCTGTTTACCTTCAGTTTGGCCAGTTCAGGCCAGCACTCCTGGCAGGGATTTCTCTGTGTGATCTTGTGAAGGCATCAAAAAATCACTATGCATGTGTGTACAGTGGCTTTTTTAGACCTTATCTCTGAAAAACTGTGCATAGCAGACCATCAAACTGCATGAAAAAATTAGGAAAATGAATGTTAAAAACTACAGCGAAATTACTGCATTTAGGTGTATTGGGTATATGACAATCAGTGAGTCTATTAAAGATTGTAGCATCATCTGTTGTGCTCAGCTTTTATTTTGTCACATTGTAGTCAATATCAGCAGCAGATGTTCAAAAGCAATGTAAATCCTGTCAGTGTAAGGGCAAGGTAATTACCCAAATACATGTTCCTGAGGAATGTGAACCTGAACTCATGCATCATATCAACCTTGTCTTCTTAGGTAATCAGAGTGTCTCTGTGCTTACCAGGAACTTTGTCTCATCATCTTGCCTTCAGGAAGGAACCAATGTTTCTTTCCTTGTGTTGGAGAGGTTTGCATCATCCAAGTACTGCAGCCCTGTGGACAGAGCAGTTGAACACCTTCTGGCTGTTTCTATGGGATGTGACCTGTTTTGAGGATTGGCTGGATGTATGTCAGTCCTTTCCATCTGGACCTTGGTAGAAGACCAGTACATTGCAGTTCTATTTCATTTGGCCAGTCCAGGCAGGCTTGTTACCATCTCACCATTTGATAGTGATCAATTTGACAAAAGTGAAGCGAGAATTTAATTCTTACACTTCCCCTAGCTGTTCTACAGTAGATTTCAAACATGTTCCTGACTTCTGCTCTTTGATCTCTCTTGCCCAAGTTTTCAAAGATCTATATCTTCATTTGCTGGCTCTCTGAACTGCCAGACATTGATCCAAGATGTAATGAAATTAATTCATCTTTTGCAAAGCAGGTTTTAGATTTACATTACATCACAGATTTACATTACATCACATTTAGATTACATCACATCTCTGCCTTGTCCATGGCAGAGCTATACTTTGATAGGAACCTCTCTGTCCATGGATGGAGACATAACAGGCTTGTTTGGCCTGTATATCAGTGCTGCAAACTGCTGAATTTCTCAGTATTTTAGAGATTAAAGTTTTGCCACTTTTCACATTTATCCTCTTTTGGGGCAGCTGTTTCTTCTTGGAAATACTCTTCCTAAACTTTGTTTAAATAGTTCTAGATCTTTCAGTTATACTGGTTAGGATAGGTAACCTCACTCTTTTTTTTTTTTAAATTCTGCTACCAGCACCATTTCCCTGAGTTTTTGTACAGTCCCAGGATCCCTGCATCTTACAGTAATGAGCAAAACAAGTCTGGCTGCTCAGGTGTCACAGGCAGAATCCCCTCATTTTGAAGTCTCCAGCGCAGTAGAAGGCAGCAGTTTGCTCTGGTGCACGTAACTTTCCTCATCAATGACCTGTGGGTTGGTGGTTTGTCCAGCCTGTAAAAGTGGAGTTTGGGGCAAACTGTACTGCTCTTCTTTAACCCTAAGGCTGAGTTTCTTACTCTGAAATTATCCCCAAGTCGCCTTGTAAAAGTAGTCTTTTGATTCCGCACTGTTCAAAATCTATGTTTCTAGGTTGCTATGTGAGTTCCCATGCAGTCCCATGTGGTGTTTGCTGGGTCCTTACTCTGGCATAGCATTTTGTTAAGCCTGTTTACACTGGAGTCCAGACCATAGCCTGAGGTCATTGAAGAATTTATTTATGTCGCCACTGTCCTGCAGGTTGAAGGTATCTGCTTCTAGACCTGTGTGGGCCTTGAGTCAACAATTGTTCTTTTTCTCACCTATTTTTTAAGAAGCTAGCCTTCTAAGCCAGTACTTTAATGCAGGAGTCATAGTGGTAAGTACTAGATTCTGCACCACATAAGTGCCATGAGTGCAGCAATGTGTCTTTTCCACACGCCTGTGAGCCAAGTTAACTGTTTGTAGCTTTATTCTGTGTTTATGTGCATGAAGAATGTGAAGAAATGTAAAGCTTTGCATTGTAGAAATGAGGTTTTCAGTGTCAGAGCGAAATAAGGAGGCAGTGAAAAATAAATCTGAGACATCACCAGTAATCCTCAGGTGTTTACTGGTCCTTCCTTTATCCTTTGTTTTTCTGGAGGAATTAAATTGTATTGCCTTTGGATGCAAGGTCCTCCTGTCTGCGTCATGACAGAAGCTGCTGAAGTTCTAGGTCAGTGCTGTTCTGTGCGCTCACTCTGGTACTTCTAAGAAGATTGGGTGCAAGCCCCAACAACCAGATTGGCACAGATCTCTTTTCCATTGCCCTGAGTTTGTAGAAAGAATTTCAAAGCAGCTGCCTTTAATGGGCTTGAAATCATGTTGCCTCACAGCTTTTTGGTTCATTCTTTGTGTTGTGCAGTATGCTGCCTCTGCTGTGTAATGAGTTCTCATTGTCTCCCTGTACAGAATGGGAACTTCTGCTATGAAATACACTGCTGCGCCCAATGTGGGGTGTTCTCCTTTAGACAAAGCATGCCAGTCTTACTCACAGAGAAGAGCTGAGTCAAAAAGCATCTAAAGCATTCCACCTTTTCTTGGGCATGAGTTGAATCTCCATGTTGGTTCAATACAATCCAAGAATACAACCCTGAAGTCAAGCATTTAGATGGAAGTGTTTTTCTCCTGTCTTCTCCTACTAAGGAATTATTCCCTGCATGAGCTGGGGCAGCCCTGTTTCTTGTGTTCATAGCCATGCCTGCCCAGCCTGTTCATCATTCACATCAAGGTGCAGAGCAATTTGCTGACTAAATGTAACTATCACAAAGTTGGACCTCTCTCCATCGAAGTGTCTTTTTCCCCTATGTTGGGAAGCCTAAATTCTGTGGTTCTTCTCTGGAACAGTAGTTTTATGAACAGTCTGTGTATCAGTCCTTACAAGACATGCAGAGCAAGATGGTCAAATATGAGTGCCTAAACATGAGTGGAAGGTACTGGCATAACTGTTCAGAGACCTCTTCTGTAGTACCAGGTGTCAGCCTCTAGATGCTTTGTTTTCAGGGAAAGTCACATCATGGATTTAAATTCCTTATTTCAGTCTAGGTACCATTCTCAATGAGACACTGGTTGTCAGAAATTACTTTGTAAATGAGTTTGCAGAAGGGTGGAAAGGGTAAAATTAGGGTAACACAGGGAGACATCTTGGAGTGAATTGTCGGCAGAATGGTGAACAGGGAGGATCCCCCACTGCCAGTCAGGCTCCCAGTGTCCTGAGCCCAGGTTTGATAAATGAATTAAAAACATGAAAAAAATGTCACAGCTGTTACAGCATTATGTCACCACCTCAAGCCTAGTGCAGAAAACACTCTGTGCCTTGGCAGGAAAGACAGGCAGAAGAGCCTTCAAGAAGATGGTAGAAGAGAAGCAATGGTGGTGTCTTAAAAGAATTTTCCTCACAAACTTGAAAGAGTTATGGATGGCATGAATTCATATCGGAAATTGATAGTTTGGTGAAGGTTGGATGGTTTTCCACAGGGATGCTTCAGAGGACTCAAGCCCGAAGGCTTTCTGCTCTGAACTGTAACTGTATGATGGTTTTAGTGGCTTGGACCAACATAAGAAGGTGTACAGGCTTCTTAACAAGGTGACTAACTAATACAATTCTTTTAATTAATAAATAGTTTTCCCTGTCTCATTTTTTGAAATATGTGGACTGTGTTTCTTGTGGGTTTGGTCCAATTCAGGGTGTCTGTTTAACCCAGGCTGATGGATGTGTGCCTGACATGGGCAGTTCAGGTAATTTCAGTCTGACAACTTGAAAGCAACCAAAAACATACTCTTACAGTGAAAAACTTATGGAAATCTCTTGGAATCTCCTCATGTAAGCAGCATCCAAGTAGATTGAGCTGTGATACCAATGAAGAGATGAACAGATGTATCACCACATCTGGCACAGAACATGCTTGGGGAGTGCTATGGAGAGAGCAGGGCTTTACCAGTCGTTCCCATCAAAGCATCTCTCTAGTGGTGACTAGATAGCTGCTCCTCTAGCATGTGCTGGGAATGCCACCATGGATCAAATGTTTTTTGTCATCTCTGAAGGCATTCATCTCCTCTAGCTTTAGCTCTAGACAAGTGCAAGGTGCACAAGAACCCTGGGCTGCCCTTTTGTCTTATAGAAATCTGACATCAACATGAAGGACTGACTGCCTTGATGGGAGAGAATGGGGAGAACTTCACAGATGTGTAATATATTCCTGGAATGTCATGGTTTGTGGGAAGCTGGTCAGTCTAGGAGTCAAGAGATGGTATGAGGAGCAAAAGTATTGTAGGAAAATGCATCAGCCACGGTAGTATGTCAAATTCACAAACCAGATGTGACTGCAGCTGGATGTGTATCGAGGTATATTTATTTTCAAAAGTCTCATTACATGACTGAGACCATAGGAAGATGACAGCAGCTTACATCCCAAGCAGCAGACACTAAGTTCTATGTTACAATACCCTTTAAAAGTCTCTCAGCCAATAGCAGAAAGCAAAAGGCACATTGACAATTTAGCAAATTACAAAAAGCACACGTATGCTTGCTTAAAACAATACTTGCTTGTTAGCCTTAGAATACAATGCACAGTACTCCTTTATTAGGCTTAAAACTTTCTATATCTTGACAGATACTTTTCGCAGCCTTAAGATTTTTGCTAGCCAACTTTAATACTCAAGCCATTGTTTACTACCCTTGTCCTCTATTTACTTAGCTACATTCAATACTTGCAACTGCAGCTATAATTTCTGCTCTACTGTTCCTGAGACCTGCTTTTTGCAGCTTTCGCATAAACTTTCTGCCTTTATTGATCCCCACAATAAAAAGCTGTCAGCATTCTGTCAGTACACAGCTCCAGAGATTGTCTCTAGCCTGAGCTGGGACTATCAGAAAGTTGGGAAGTTCTTGAGAGGCCAGAAATGAAGACTCCGTGAGGCAGTGCTGTTTTTTCAGCAACTTACCCTGAAGTTATTTCTTGTCACTCAGATCTTCCATCCAAACCTAGTTATTTTCTTTAAGAGAAACAAACTCAGGAAATGTTTTATCAGCACAGTTGGATCATCTTGTGATGGTTTGGCCAGTCCTCATCAATCCTATTTGGAGGCTGTCTGATGTCATCATGCTTGTTTCAACACATCCTATGCCCTGCTTCTTTGTCCTGCATTGGTGATCTGCATAATACATAATCTGCATAATAACTTTAAAAGACAAAGGATTTTGTTTTGTGAAAGTGGTTTTGCCTGCACGTCTCTCCCAAACTCTTTCCCTAACCCTGCCCCACCTAACCTGAGAAAGAGCAGAGTATCCACGGGCTCACAAGGAGTGTTATGGTGGCTTGTTTTCTACTGGCATGTGGGATAATGGGTATATGAAAGCCAATGAAGAAAGACTTCAGCCTGTGTTGAAAGTCAGTTTTGTTGTTGCATCAGGTGGCAGTGGCTGAAATGTAGGAAAATACTAGCATTAATGACAGTAATGTAAAATTGCAAGGAAGAGTCTGGCTCTGGGCTGAGGTTAAATGGTAAGGTGACTACCAGGCCAAAGAGAGGCCAGCCCTGTCCAGGGGCTGAGCAAAAAGCAAGAAACAGCCAGACAAGGGGGTGAGAGTTTTAGCAGTGCTGCCTGACTGGGATCACTCACCAAGGCTACAATCACTGAACAAGGGTGCCAAATCAGCAAAAATTGAGACTGAGAAAGAAAGAACTTGGCTAGATTGTTCATATGGTAGGGGAAATGGGGGCAAAATAGAAGGCAAAGCATGTGATGGGGCTGTTCAGGGCCAGGGCAGGCATCAGCTCAGGAGGATGACACCAAATCTGCTAGGGCTCTGTGGGCAGGTTTGCCTTGCTTCTGCAGCCATGGTACTGGGATGTGACCCCCAGCATCACTGAACAAGTTCCATGACATGATAGCAGTGAGTGTGACTTAAATTGGCAGCTCAGTTCATCAGAATCTCAAAAACGGCCATTTAAGGAGTCTCATTTGTGTCCACATCCCTCTGCAGTCCTCCACACAGTACTGAAAGACAAAGCAAGGTCACAAACTGCCCTCCCACTTTCCAGGAAGAATTCTGTATGCCCTTTCCCAGGCTGCAGCTGGCAGGGTCTTTGAAGTCGACAGCACATCTCACACTTCAGCACACCTCACACTCCAGCACACCCAGCCGTTTGGTTCAAACTGGGAGGTGACCCTTGCCAGAAGGACTTCATCATTTCCAGGCAGCAGGGACATGTGCCACCAGACCTGTCAGTGCAAGTCAGTCCCACCAGAAGTCATCCCAACGCAAAACACTAAATGGGGAAGCTGCCTGAAAAATGAGAAAACATTTTTGTGTCAGTAATTACTCAAGACTTTGGTATATAGTATTCTCAAATATTTATTTCAGTGTTCTTATAAATGTTCTTTTTGAAGAAAAATATTGTAATTGGCCAATATTCCACAGAATCAAAATATTTTGCTCTAGGACACTATTTCCTTCCTCCGCGTTGTAGAGATTTGCTCTTTCTGATTGTGTGGCTCAGGTTCTGGCCATGGTGATGGCTTTCCTCCATTGTTCACATATAGCTAAGGTCTTAATTCAGCCACTGTCGTAGCAAGGGGGAGAAAAGAATTTATCCCTAGTTAATCCTGGGAAAAGCTTTCCATCTGACAGACTTATCCACTGAGAATGAGAAGTATGAAAGAATACACATCAGAAGAGGATGGGACAACTTGGGGGGGCAGAAGCCAATCCTCCCTGCCCCCCTGCATCAGCTGTGCAGGGAAGAGGACATCTGCCAGAAATTGGGAGCCCTTGAAAGAGAGGCCATGGGATCTCAGAGCTTGTGGGATCCCTGGAGCTCACAGTATGGTAAAGAGCAGGCAGTGTTGGTCAAGTGCCACAACCGGAACATGTCCCTGCCAGGCCCTCCCTGAGGTTCTCCAAAGCCTATGCTTGTTTAGGGGCTTGTCTTCCCTCTGGATGGCAAAGGTGTTATCCAGTTTCATAGTGCAGAAAGAGTTTTAGGCACACTGCATGATCCCAGCTTTGGAGAAACATCCTGCCCTGTACCCAGGGCTCTGTAGTGTTCACGTGTCTGCTGGATTCATGGTCTGGAGAAGCTCCAGGAAGAGAGGAGTGTGAGCCTGCACTGAGGGATGCACCTTGGCAGGACTGCCATCGGAGCACACAAGTGGTTGACCATGCTCTCCCCTCTCCCAAGTCTGTGGTGGAGCTGAGTTCAGGCTGCTGGGCTGCTGTTGGAATGAGCAGGAACCAGCTTCCAGGTATGCAGATGGATGAAGCCCAACTTCCTTTTGGGATGCCAGTAACTGATAGGAGCTTGGTGTCTCTTGAGCAAGCACTTCCCTGAAGCAAGGAGAAAGATGAGAGGACTGGAGGCCAAAGGATTCAAGAGCAGAAGTAACAGCACGCAGCATGTTAGTGCAAGTTCTGCCCAGCAGAGAGAAGTACATTCAGCTGGGAGCCCACCACCCCAGCCCGGTGTTGAGGTGTTACTGATAGGTTTTTGAACAGCTGGAGGCTCCTGCTGCCATTGAGGCAGACCACAAGGCTAGACATAAGATGTGGTTGTCAAGGGAACCTGTAGCAATGGTGTCTGTCACACACAGTAGTTGATGGGACAAGCTGCCTGCTCTTTTTGCTTTCGGTGGGAAGTTTGGCAGTTAAAGTGTGTGTTCTGTGGTGTTTCCTCAATGACCAGTCTGACAGTACCTGCTTTATTTCTGTGGGGTGGTTTGAGAAGTCCACTGTAGAAGCATCTGAAGAACTGTGAGGAATTTCTGTAACATCAGATGGAGACTGATCCATTTTATAATCTTGGTGGATATTGATGATATCCTTCATTATTCTGATGGTTCACTTTACTGTGTTGTACCCGGGGCCAGAAACATCTTAACAGGTACTGGGAGAAGAGGAACCTTGTAAAAAACACCTACTGATATGCAAGATGTTAAAGGTGTGTGGGTGATAATAATAAAACATAAATGCTTCAAGGTGACTGGGAGAAGCTTTGCTTTCTGACAGCTGGTTATTTGTCTTGCATCACAGCTGCTGGAGTGGGGACAGGGATGGGCCATGGTTTGCATGGAAGGTGGAGTAGCTTCTCGAGACATAAGGGACAGCATAAGGGACATTGAAATGTGGGCACAGGTTGCAAGGAATGGCAGAATTTTTGTGAAAGGTTATTTTAAGATTTCTTTTTGTGCCATCATACCACTGAGGAGGGAGAAGGAATATCATGGAAGGAGATAGCTAGATTGGGATGCACCTGACAGCTGTAAATGAGTCAAAAAGAGCAAAGTGCTGGTTTGTAACCCCCATACATGATGAAGCTGCAGCTGACCCTAGTTCAGTGACTGAAGTTGGGACTTAAGAGAATGACCTCCAGAAAAGGGAAGGGTGGGAAAGCACTTCATAGGGAGCCAGCAGAGTATCATGGGATGCTGGTGGGAGCTTTTGCTGCATACCTGTTCATACTGGCTTTGCAGTGGATAAATTAATCGTCCGTCTCCAAAGTTAATTGGACACCACATGTGAAATGCTGAATGGAGTACTAGCAATCTCAGTTGGTCAGAGCATGGTGCTAGTAACTCCAAGGCTGCAGGTTTGATCCCCCTATGGACCATTCACTTAAGATGATCCTTCTGGGTCCCTTCCATCTCAGACTATTCTGAGAAAAGCTGTGATTCTGTGAAAAGCTCTGTGAATCCCATTGTGTATGGACAGGGCATTTTAATGCAACAGCTCAGCCTGCCTGAAGTAATTAGGCATTAGGAGTCCAATGCAAGAGTTGGCAGAGTCACAGCTGGGCAGGGAAGACTGCCGACTGGTGGCTGTTCAGTTCTTTCTTATGTAAGCCATCTATACAAGAAGACAAGAAGAAGCAATGCACTGGCATGAGAGTATTGCTCCCTACACAGATGGTCTCCAGTCTACAGCTTTCATAACTGAGCTTGTGCAAAGCAAGGAGGGAACAGAAAAAGTAAGTTGATAGTGCAGCCAGCTATACATCAGAAAAAATAAAGTCTATTAACTGCCATAAAAATAATGGAGAAGAACAGTAACTAGTGAGATTTATTACAGATAGGAAAACATGTCATGTTTTGCACACAGAAGGTGCAACATTGCCAAGAAATATCTCCTCATGGTGAATCCACAAAACTCGAGTAGTACAAGACGACTTAGCATGGAGCTGCAGGAAAGGAGAACGATGGTCCTGGGGAGGAAGTGCCCTGAGGAGTATACTCAGGAATATTTTTCCAATTCCTTGGAATTTTTCTTAATTCCTTGTGACTGTCCTGGGAGGAATCAAGTGTCTACAAGGAGAAAATAAGTTCAGAAAAGAGTATGCTCTTGAAATAATTCACATGGAAAATGAAACAGAAGGGCCCCTGCCTGAGACAGGTGTGGAGGCAAACAGAGTTGTCACCAGAGAGCAACAGATGAAAGCTCATCCTCTTGATCCATAAGGATATGGTAGTCCTGGAGCATGGGGCAGCCGTCACCAACCACAGGCAGCAGAAAGCCCAGAGCTGTGACACACAGCCAGGCCCTCCACCAGCTGGTAGGCCATGACCCATTGGGAGTGGCACACTCAAATATCTTTTGTCAGCATGTGATGTGGCTCATTAGCAAATACCAGGTCTGGTCATGTACAGATGCTCCATAACATTACAGCTTCCAGGTTTCTTGGAGTCATATGGCACTGGTGCGTGTGATGCAGTTTCCATGCTGCCAGTGACCACAAGAGAGCAACCTCTGAGTCCTGAGGCAGATTTATTGCCAGCTCCTTAGTCCTGGAGGAGAAATTGTCCCTGTAGCCAGGGCTGCCTGCAGCCAGCCTGTGAGTGTGGACCATGCTGAACCCTGCACCTAGACTTGGGGCTGTGT
Organism: Certhia americana; assembly: GCA_018697195.1. NCBI lineage: Eukaryota > Metazoa > Chordata > Aves > Passeriformes > Certhiidae > Certhia > Certhia americana. The sequence continues at coordinate 90,686 of JAGMWU010000064.1, forward strand.
CTCCCTTCATGCAGGCAGTGTTGCAGTTCCAGGACAAGCAGTCTGTTTGCCTTGGCACAAGGCTGCAGAGAGGACCTGGGCAGTCCAGGGGGTTTGGCCATCTACCCAGGTCTGTTTGGCCTTGCTTGTGGCACAATAGTGCCACTTTGGCCTCTAGTCCCAATGATTGGGGTAGCTTCCCCAAACCCATCCCTGCAAGAAGAGTCATCTTGCTGTTGACATACAGCTTGTGAATGAAGCCATTTTTTAGGGCAGTCTGGAAAACAATTGCCTCCCAGCGTATTGGTGGTTAAAATCCCTAACTCCTAACTGACAGGCAGGATTCTTGGAGATGCTTGTGGCTTCTCTAGTCTTCTGGTAAATCCCTGAAAGGGTTGGCATGATTCACAGAATAGTTCAGGCTGGAAGGGACCTCAAAGCTCATTTCATTTCATTCCCCTGCCATGGGCAGGAACACCTCCACTATCCCAGGTTGCTCCAAGACCTGTCCAGCCTGGTCCAGAACACATACAGAGATGGGGCAGCCACAGCTTCTCTGGGCAACGTGCCAGTGCTTTACCATCCTCACAGGGAAGAATTTCTTCCTAAATTCTTATCCATATTTCTCCTCTGTCAGTTTAAAACCATTCCCCCTTATCCTATTACTATCTGCCCCCTTAAGTACTGGAAGGCTGCAATGAGGTTTCCCTAGAGCCTTCACTTCGCCAGCCTGAGCAGTATTTGGAGATACCTGGAGCCTAGATTTTAGGGGTAAGTGACCAGGAGAGGCATCTTTCCTGAACGCCTGTTCTTTTTCCAAATCCTTCCTTTCCTGGCCACAGATCTCAACATTTGATTTATATGCTTTTGAGGTATCTCAAAAAGGGAAAAAAAAAGAGTTGTATTCATTCAGTGTGACAAAGAATTTGGAAAGGCAGGAGGGAAGACTGCTGTCAGGTCATCTTTCAGGAATGTCCTGTCTGTGAAAATACTGAAGCCGCCTCCCTCAGTGTAACACACAGCCAGGGTTTCATGTGAGCTCCCAGAGCTGCAGCTGAGCTGGAGCTTCCCTCTGTTCTGATGGCACAAAGATATTTCTCTCCAGCTCCAGGTGGAGCTTCTGACATGGCTAGTAGCTGAGGTCTCCCTGGGGCCGTGTTTCTCACCACTGCTCAAGGTGTAGAGAAAAGTAGGATGAGAGTCCTGTGGGTCAGCACTGCAGGAGGGATACAACCTCTTGGAGGAAGGACAGTCAGAAAAGGGGCACTTGGAGGTCTGGGCAGGCTGGAAGGGAAACTGCAGCCTACCAGTGCTGTCTAAGCAGGGGCACTGCTCCATGGGAAGTTCAGATGCCACAAAGTGCCTCTGCAGACCCTGGCAGCAGTTGCTGTGCAGCAGGACAGAGACCATGCGCTCAGCTGGGTACACATGTTGCCATGCACAGATCCATCTGGAAATCTCCAGCATACAGGAGAGAAGGGAGGTTCTTTGCAGGCTGACAGCCCTGTCTTCGCTGGAGATGCTGACATCAAGACCCTGACAGTTTTCAAGCACCCTAGTCCTCTGGGCCCACTGCCAGGGAGCAGGCTGAAGCCTGGAGCGTCATATCCTGATCAGATGCTAGTTCCATGACAGCCCCTGCCTGTGGGCTCCCTCTGCTCCTGGTGAGCATGGTGCCCTGCTTGTGGCTGCATCCTGCACTGTGGGGTGCTGTGCAGTGCCCTGGGCTTCTGGGCTCCTGCAGTGCTGGTTACTGAGAGCGTTACCCTCTCCCCTCCTTCCTGGCACACAGGCAAGGTGGACTCAGCCAAGAGGTGCCCAAGTAAGAGCAGAAGCAAATCCAGGCTCCTGTGGTGGATGTGGTGCTGCAGGATAGACCCACTGATTCCTGTGGCAGGGTCACTTCACAGGATCCTTGGGGCATTCTGTGCAGGACAGGGAGCAAAAGTCAGTGGAGGGAAACAGATTCACTTATCTAAACTTTAACTCCTACAAGTATTGGCTGTGGTGGGGCAGGAGCTCAGTGCCCCACTGCTGCAACCCCTGCAGCAGGAATTGAGCTGGACCGAGGTGGTCATGGGCAGGAAGGGCGCTAACCCAGCAACTTGTGTGTGGATTAACCCTCTGAAGAGGCTTCACCAGGAGCACAGGTGCATGCCCTGAGCAGGCTGAGCCCCCAGGTACTCACCAGCATTGCTCCTGTACCAGCATGAGCAACAGACAAGAGCCTGCAGATAAATGGATAGACCTGCCCATTCTCTTCCTCTACACAGGTAGAGACACAACAGAGATCCAGCCCTCAAGATCTGCAACCAGGGCAAATATCTTCTAGCTCATAGGGAAATGGTGTGTGCTTTCCACATGCTAGTCCCCATACCAGCCAGCCAAGTGGGATAACTGGAGGAAGGTCTCACTTTTGGGGTACCCTTTGTAGCACTTTTGGGGTGCTACATTGCCCAAGGAGAATTTGGCAGCACTGATCGTCCTTGGGCTATATAGCACCCCAAAAGTGGGACCTTCCTTGTCACATGGCTCCTTCCTGTCTCAGATGGAGCAGCACCCTTGGGCAGGTAGGAAGCTGCCCAGTGCCCCTGCCAGGAGCAGGATGTGAGGGATCCATCACACCTGATCCTACCCTGGCTCCCAGCAGGATGTGAATCATGCCTGAGAAATGGGGACATGTTTGGGCATGAGTGCCCTGTCCTAAGCAAGTGGCACCAGTTCTGTACAGGCAGGTGGTCCCTGTGGCTGGTCTGGCTGCATCAGAGCTGTCATACAGCTGTCTTCCAGCTGTTGCTGCCCTCCAGCTGCACTGTGTGTCCCAGGACATCTTCCTGTGGTATCACCCTGGCCACACTGTACTGCCTTGCTTCCATCCACACCCAAGGGCAGCCCTTAATCCATCCCTTGTCCTGGGTTGTGCCCATGCCCAGTTTCTGCCATCTCTCAGAGGGCATAGCACTACATCCACTCCAAGTCCTGCTGCTCTGGCCTCTCTTCATGCCAGCCTCTGAAGTAAACAAAATGCATAGTTCCCAGGGACTTTCTGTCAAGGAGGATCTTGGCACATCATCGCACCCAAGGCTGCAATTCTCAGGAGCGAGAGGAGGAAGAGGAGGCAGGGAGAGCTTCAGAGCTGCAACTTCTCTTGCAACCCTAGGCAGCTGGAGAAGCTTCTCTCCTGCCCAAGGGAGCTGGGAACCATGGGGGTACTCTGCCATGGGGGGCCCTGGGAAGTAGGTCTGAGAGCTCCAAAACTCAATCACTATGATGCCACACTTGATAATGGCATGGTGCCCTATGGGAGCAGCCCTGTTGCCAGCATACAGAGGAGTGGCAGCATCAGGCTTCACATGTGCATGCCATGGGTGAACAGCACAGTGCAGTGAAGCTAAGAACTATCCACCGCCACCCCCACCCTGGCTTCCTCTGGGACTGAGACCAGCCAGGTCAAGCCAGTTTGTGATTTTGGGAGCAGTCACAAAGTATTGGGTGTGCAGACAGCAAGATGGACAAAGGTCTGTGTGTGTCAGAAGTTCCCAGGAGAGGAGGCATGAAACCAGGAAAACTTCAGGAGGAAGAAGAGACAGATTCCAAGACCCTTCTCTGCCCACTGCAGCCTGTCTGGCCATGCACTGCTAGTGGGTCTGTGCTGCCAGAACAGGATGGTAATGCTGGCCCCACCCTGTGCTCCTGTGCCCAGAGGAAGGCCTGTGCCCCAAATGAGATTGAATTCTCCCTGCCTGGCACTACAGTCACATCCCTACCCTTGTCTGCCTTGTCCCATCCCTGAGTCAGGCAGGTGCCCAGACCAGTTCCAGACATGTGCTAGCACAATAAAATTCCATCACTGGTATTTAACATTACGTTTAGCATCCCCAAAGGGAACCCAAAGGATTCTTGCCCCTCCTCCCTTTGCTGAACTTGTTGCCTGGCTGGGGGGGGCCCCAGGACCTGTGCTCCCACCCAGGCCTCTGCCCCCCAGTGCAGGTTCCTTCCATCTACTGGCTACCTTTGTCAGCACAGAACAGCTGTGCTTGCTGCAAACTGGTGAGATCACACCCTCACCTGCCCTGCACCAATGCACAGGGCAGCCTCCCCACAGCCCTCCCAGAGCCAGGCCTGGAGCAGCAGCCCTGGGCTCTCCAAGGGTTTGTAAATATCTCCTTGCTCCACTTAATGGAATAAGGAGGTCTGCTTGGAGTCTGTTCTTGGCTGTCTGCATGCCCACCTCACCCCCAGGGAGCCATGCATTTGCTGTGTGGTGGGTGGTGATCCAGGGGATGCGGCAGTGGGTCACTGAGGTTGTGACAGGATCACCACCTGGGGGGATGGAGCCAGGAGTGGTGCAGACCTGTGGCAGCACAGGCATAAGTGTCGCTGCACATGCTGAGAGCTATGCATCCAAGGCTACTTTATCCACACAGCTCAGCATGCTTTTGCTTCTGGGTGCATCCATGCTGCCAGGCACGCACCAGTATCCATTGGCCTGGCCAGTGCTGCTGGGGAACAAACCTGATGTACCTTCAACAGCTGAAGGTTTGCAGCAGGGTACCCCCCATACCCCAAGGCCAGTTGAGCTGCTGCCACCTGTGCTGCATGAAGGCCAGGAGGTGGGTATGTGGGAGTGCCTGCTCCCACATGACAGCAGAGTTGCAAGTGATGCAGACCCCTGAGTGTGCTGGTGCCTAGTCCCTGAGGGGCTGTGTGACAGCAGAGTTGCAGGGCAGGGCAGACCCCAGACCCCTGTGTGGCATGTCTGTGGCAGACATGGCAGGGATCTTCCAGCAAGTAAAGATGATGTTGCTGCTGAGACTGGGAGAGGGTGATGCTATGTTAGAGGGAACAGTGCTTGGAGGGGTTGGCTTTAGTGTAGTTGCTTGGGCAGTGGCTGTCATGCTCCAGTGGAGCCAAATACTGCTCAGGCCTGGAGAGGCCTGCTGAGGAACGTAGGGGAGCAGAAGTCTTTGAGATGCCAGTGCAGCTGGAGACCCACCCTGCCAAACAGGCCTGAAGTGAGACATGTTAACCAACACTACCAGTATGGACCTTCTAGGCACCTCTACCACACCCCATCTTTCTGGCCTACAGTAGTGGGTCTTTCCCTGTGTCAGATGATACTGTGGTCCTGCTCCATCCCATCTATCTTCCCAGATTGCCGGGAACTCCCAGAAGAGAACTGAACTTAATCTCAGTGCCCTGCTCTGGAGAAGCCCCTCGGTCTCTGGATTGCTGGTCAAGGCAGGAAGCAGCACCTCTCCCCCTCACCTAGGAGCTGGAAGCAGATGGCAGCTGCCTGCTTTGCAGAGCCCACAGCACCTCTGGGTTACATCAGGTACTTAGTCCTCTCCAGGGAATCCTTCTGACCTTTGCCCAGAAACAAAATTGAGCCCCAACAAGTTTGTCCTCTGCAGAGCAGGGCTGCACTTCAACTGCAAGAGACCTGAGGTCTCCGAGGGAACCTCTTGACAGCGGAACACCTGGGCTTGGTTGTCCTGGCACTGCCTTCTGGGACCTGGGACAGGACGTAAGAACAAGGACACCACGAGCAGCCTCTGAGTTGGAAGGAGCAGTGGGACCCTATGGGGGAGAAAACACATCTCCAGGAAGCCCTTGCAGGGTTTTGGGGGTGCCCTGGTCATTAATCCTGCAGTGGTGTCAGGGAGCAGCTCAAACAGCTCCCCAGTGCGTGCAGGGGCATCCCATGGCGTGATCCGTGGGGAAGGCCTCTGGGCAGGAGGTGCTGGTGGCTTTCTGCCCCACATCCCGTAAGCCAGGGGGCGCAGCAGCCCCTGCGGATGGGGAGTCCCCGCGCCCGGGCTGGGTTCGGGGACACTCTGCGGGCAGCGATACACCCTGGAGTGCCACCCCAAGCGTGCCAGACCCGAGTTCCGCTACAGCGGCACCGGCGTGGGGACCGGGACGGCAGTGAGTCCGGAGCGGAGCAGCACGGCGCGGCACGGCGCGGCACGGCACGGCACGGCGCGGCACGGCACGGCACGGCACGGCACGGCACGGCGGCTCGTCTCGGTGCCGGTACACGGTGTCGGGACACGGCTGGGCAGCGGGATACGGGAGCCGCAGATCCGGCGGGGCGGGGCCGGGCCGGGAGCAGCAGGGCGGGGCGATGGGAAGCGGTGGGGCGGCGGGAAGCGGTGGGGCTGCGGCGCTGCTGAGAGCACGAACGGGAGCGGAGCCGGGGCGGGGCGGGGCGGTGCAGGGAGGGAGCGTCGTCGAAACCAGCGCGGGGCCGCGCCGCCCCGGCCGCGCTTTGTTGTCTCGGCCGCCACCGAGACCCTGCCGCAGCAGCACGGGCCCGACGGACAGGATGTCCCAGGAGAGCCTCCTCGGGATGGACGAGGGAGCGCTGCGGAAGCTGGTGAGTCCCGCGGCTGCTCCGGGTCTCGGGGTATGGTGTGCGCCCGCGGCGGTTCCGGGAGCGGATCGTGCCTGGAGATGCCTCGGCTACTTGAACCCTCCGGGCCGGGGGCTGCTGTCCTAGGCGCTGGCAGAACGGGACCGGGCGGGCCTCGGGTCTGTCTCTCGGCCAGGGAATTCTGGAGCCATGTCTGGGAGCGGATGTAGCGCTGGAGACCCAGCGCTGGTCCCAGGCGGCAGCTCCAGGAGGGACCCACGCTGGCCCGGGTCGTGCTCTGGGCCGGAGTGAGCTCTAGTACGAGTCCCCGCTCTACTCCGGTGATTCCGAAGGGCCCTGGCCCCGCTGCTCTGGCTGCGCTTGGCCCTTTGCTCGCAACCGCCCCCGGCCGTACCGCCTGTCCCGGCTCCATCTTCTCGGCCGGCGGATCCCGGGAAATCGTTCCCCGACGCCGGCGCAATTCCCTGCTCCCCGCTCTCCCCCAGTGGGTTCGCGCGCTGCCGGGGTCTGGCGCGGTGCCAGGTGCACTTCCCGGGCTCTGCTCGTGTGGTTTGGCATCTCATCCCTCCTGTGCGGCGGCTTCTGGAGCACCGGCCGGAGCGCTGCCCCCGGAGCGAGAGCCGCAGTCCTGGCCTGCCGCGGCCAGTGGGCTTTGGAGGACGAGGGCCTCCGTGTCCCGAAGACGGGACTCAGGATACTCAGACGGGGCTGGTGTCCCGGGAAGCCCCTACAAATGCCTGGCTTTGGGCACCCCCAGAGGCCCCCGGCCCGGGGCTAGGGCTGTGCTGGCTTGCCCCGGGGGTTGAGCGGCAGTGGCCCAGGCCAGCGGTGGGGAATGATCACAGCAGGAAGCTGAGTCAGCCGGGAAGGCAGGTCTGCTGGAACAGGAAAGAGTCGGGATGCCGGCGGGAAGTGAGAGCCATGCCGGGGGTCGGCAAGGGGACTGCCACCGGCTAAGCCTCCTGTCCTACCACCCGCAGCCAGCACTGAGTGACGACACGCAGACCTGCCCGTGGTTCGAGCTGAGAAGCCCACTTGCTTCTCATGGGGTGGTGTCGGGGCCAACAGACCCCATCCAGAGGTTTGGGGCTGGGTGGTCAGGGTGTCTTCCCATCGTGCTAGTGCTACAGCTCTGCCATGTCCCAGCCGAGGTCTCTGGTCTGAGATGGAGCCCCAGGAGCAGTGGTGGGTTCCTGGTGTCTAGCCAGCCCAGGGAGATGGATCTTATCCTGCAGCAAGCACTGCTTCTATGGATGCTTCTTCTTCCCCAGAGCACTGTGCTTTTGAACCACATCTCCCTGTGCTGTGTGGCACAGGCTGGGAAAAGCCTCATCTGAGCTGACGTGAGGCAGGGAAGGAATTATTTTTCTTCTGTTAAGTTTTTGGCTCCACTGAGCTGGAAGAGGATTAGTCCATATAAGGGAAAACTGCCTCTCCCACCTCTTCCTCCCTTCTCTGCTCTCCCCAGCCCTTCATTCTGCCTTGCTTCTCCTTATTTCTCCCAAGTGACATCTAGACAGTAGCATCTGATGTCCTCAGGAAAACTGGAAGAAGGAGGCTGAGGGACTTGAGGAGGTCCCTGCAGCCCCCTCATTCATATGCTGGCTGGGCTGGAAGCTGCCAGGAAGCCTTTGCCCTGCAACTCCTGCCATAGGCATCCATATGATTCCCTCCCTAGCTGCCCACTGGTATCCCAGTCCCAGGGAGTCCAGCTAGGATGAACCAGTGTGCAGCATAAAGGTGACCAAGGGCTTGGAGGGAGCTGTGGGTGATGGGGTGGGTGCAACTGCAGGGTGGCCCTTAGGTAGATGTCCAGAAGCAAGAGATTATTTGAGTGCTCATGGCTGTACTGAGCTCCAGGCTGAGGTTTGCAGGTTTTGGGCTGGGAAATGCTTCCCTCTCCCAGCCCCTCCAACTCTTAGTCTGGTTAATTAAGGAGGATGTAAATACCTTTGGAGACAGAGCCAGGGCAGGCTTGAGCTACGGAAGTCACTACCATGAGATCCCCTTCTTTTAGCCAGTAGCCTTTGGCAAATCTTCAATGGCCCTGAGAAGCAATGCATCCCTGCCATGTCCCTGTCATCCACTGTCCTTCCTGCTTTCCTCTGCCCAGGGGGCAGCTATGCTTCCCATGGCTCTTCAAAGGTAACAGTGAAGCTTGGGGCTGTAGGAGGTGCTCGATGTGCCAGGCTCATCTGATGTCCCAAAGTATTTCCCTGTGTCCAGGTTCCAGCCTTCAAAGTGCCGTGTGCTCCAGCACTCCAAAGAGCTGGATGGATGCCGGGCTAATTGCAGCCCTCCTGGAGGAGCTGCCCATCAGAGCACCAGGGCTCTGAGTACTGCTGAGTTGGGCACCAGTGGGGAACCAGCCTATGGGTGCTGTGCCAGTGCCCTTTCACAAAAGCACTCTGTGTGCAGAGGAGGGTGTTTGCTTGGAACCATTAATTTGCTGGTAGCTGGGCAGGGCCTTTGGGGCCCCGGCATGTGCCGATCCCTGAGCCTTCCTGTGCTGGCAGGGTTGGGCCCCTTGGTTGCTTTGCAGCTGTTGTGGTTTCCATCATGCTTTCCCCTGCCATTGGCTATGGAGCTTCCAAAGCTTCTCATTTGCCTCATCCCAGCTCCTTGCTGACTTGGGCTTGGAATAAAACATTTTCTCCTGCCCTGCCATTTGTTCTGTGGGGAGAAGCCTTCCAGGACCTGGGTGCAGATCCCAGCTCGAACCTCCTGGGTAGGGTAGACCCCAGAGCTGGCAGGTGGGTGCCACACAGCACACACTGGTGCCAGCATGTTTCCTGCATCAGGGTCTGCAGGACTGGTGTCCCATTGTGTCCCCCTTTCCTGGCACTCACAACTTCCACAGCTGCTGTGCACATGCCCCTTCTCCCTCCCTCCACACCTTCCTCACTGCCCTGACCCAGCTGCTGGGGACAAACTACTCATGCCAGCAGCTTGTTTAGGGAAGGGCCAATGCCTTGGCCACCCAATATGCAGTTGAGGACTGTTTTCCTGTCCTCAAAGCTTTTGGATGGCTGCAGGGAGAGCCGTCCTTACCGCAAAGCTCTGCCTTCTTTTGAGTGGAACCAAATTCCACCACTTCCCAGCCCATCAACGCTGCCCTGTTTGCAGAGAGCCAGGCTTCCTAGCTGGCCAGGGTGGCTGCCATTGCTGCTGGACTATGCCTTTGTCCTGGTAGTAGTTGTCCCAGTGTAGTGGTATCCAGGGGATGCCGGCAGCCATCTGGGGCAGATGGGAAATGAGAGGCCCATGAGGATGGAGGGGTTGGTTTTCTCTCCAACACTCCCTACTTCTCTCACAGTGCCATGGCTCCTGCTCTTCCCAGTTGCTTCCCTGGCCTTGTGGTGGCAGAGGTGCCTGTTCTGGATAAAAGCCCAGAGTGGGCTGCAGGCCTCAGCTCTAGCCAGGATTCTGGAAGGGATGGTACTGCCTGCTGGCATGGTGGGGACTGCTGGGGTCAGGGGGAAAAGAGCACTCTGGCTCCAGAGGTTATGTGTATTTTTAGAGTTGGTCTGCCTTAGGGGTTGGTAGTCCCAGCCACCGGGATCTTCCTAGTTGGGGAAGGATAATTCTCCCAGTTGGTCTTTGTGACTGGCAAGGGTTGGAGGACCACAGTTTTTGCTGCCACTGGGGTAGCACATGGCATCTCTGTGCCTGCTCTGTGCTTGCTGGCTTCACTAAGATGGGAATACTCTCTCATATCACCAAACTCCAAGCAGAGAGGGCAAAGTGCAGTAGCTTCTCAAGGTCTCTGCAAAGAAGTCTGAGTACAGATGGTGGTGTGTGTGGGACACAGTCCCTAGTGTCAAGGGACTGACCCTGGGTCCCTGCTGCAGCGAAACCCAGGGAGCCTGGATCGGTGACCTGTCAGTGGTCCATGGGACAGGAAGGAAAGGGACTCATACTCTTGTCCTGTGGCACAGCCATGGCTTCTCCCAGTGTGATGGGGCTTGATGATTACAGCAGCTGCTGTTGGTCATGGGGTTTATTTTTAACGAGCTCCATGGGAAATCACCTCTCGGGTTCCCTGTGTCAGGGCAGTCTTGATGTCCTACTGCAGGACAGTGTGAGGACAGTAGGGCCATGCCTGCCCTGGTCACCTTTCACTACAGATCTGGCTGCCTTCTGCTCCTTCAGTATCAGGAGGTGTGTTCATGACCCTCAGGAAAAACTGGAGCTGGTAGTGCGGCTGGGCTGTGACCTGCTCTGGAAGAGGGGGAGTGGGCTCTAGGTGCCCATGCCAGGTGCTGGGCTTGGGTGGGCTGAGGATTATATGGAGCACCTGTGAGATGTTCACGAGGGGCATTTGTGGGGGAGTTGTGGCTGTGATTTCCACATATAAAGGGTTGGACTTGGGTTTAGGACATATTCCATTCATGGATTTGGTTCCAAGAGCCGCCTGCCATGGCTAGCAGTATGTGAGGATGGGGAGGGCTGTAGAGTGGACAAGATGACCCCGTGGTGGGATGCTGAGGGCGTTTCAACCAGCACCTCTTGTGGAACATGGGATGGAAGGAAAATGGGTTCTCCGGTCCCTTTGCTGCTTGAGGGCCTAGTGTAAGTAGGAGGGCTCATTCCAAAGTTGGTGGCACTGGGAGGGGCAAAGCTGCAGGTCACCAACCCTTGCAGGCAGCAGGACCACTGGTGGGTATTCATTTCACATGTTTGTCTCTTTGACCTTTACATGCCTGGAGGTCTTGGTGCTGCCATGGCAGCCCCTCCTCACCATGGCTGGTCCCAGCATCCTGCCCCGGGGGGCTGTGCCCACTTCCCACAGGGCCTGGCAGTGCTGGGCAGCATGCACTGGGCACGTGGGTGGCACACATAGACAGTGCCTTTGTCCAGAGTATGGGCAGCTCATAGCAGCATGGCAGAGGGTGGTACCAGGGCTGAGATGGGGGCTCAGTAGCCAGAACCAGTGCTGAGCCCTGCCCTGTGCACCCAGCTGGAGGCCACACTGGACCTGGCTGAGCGACGTCGCATCCGCTCTGCTATCCGGGAGCTGCAGCGCCAGGAGTTGGAGCGGGATGAGGAGGCGTTGGCATCCAAGCGTTTCCGCCCGGAACGCAGCAGCCACCGTCAGGATGACAAGGAGAATTGGCCACAGTGAGTTCTGTTGGGAACTGGGGTCATTCTCTGCCTCTCCCTGGGAGATGGGGGCTGCAGTACCTGGCCCCACTGTGGCTGGGACAGATTTGAGTGAACGTGAGGGTAGGAGCAGCATGGCACAGAGCAGCTTGGTTGTGTCATGGTGGGTCCTGCTGCCTGGATCTGCCAGCTGCTCACAAGCACCCGTGACAGCTCCCAGATGGCCACTACTCTCACTCTGCTCAGGTCCCGGCACCTGGAAGAGGAGCAGCAGGCAGCCTTGAATGCTTTGTCTGAGCAGCTCGAAGCCATCACCAGCGTGGAGGAACTGACAAAACTGGTGAGTGACTAGGCCAGGACAGACCTTTTGCTGGGGTGGAACTTGTGCTGAGGCTGACTCTGCTTCTTTCTTGGGTCCTTCCCTCCTGCAGCTGCGGGCAGCAGGTGAATATGAGGAGCGCAAGCTGATCCGAGCTGCCATCCGTAAGCTGCGGGCTGAGGAGATTGAAGGTGAGCCACTGTTCCCATGTTCCAGGGGGGATGCCCTGGAGAGTCTGGGATGTGGGCAGCTCCTTCCTGAACACAATCTTTGCTTCCATGCAGCTGCGACCCTGGCTGGGAATGTGCAGAGCAACCAGAGGGATGGCAGCAAGCCCCACACTGTGCCTGGGGAAACAAAAATTGTCCAGAGGGACAATGCTGAAAGACCAGCCCTTACTGGGAGTGAAGAGAAGCTGAAGAAGTCTCCAGGCACAGACAAGAGTGGGGAGAGCAGCCAACAGGATGATGCAGAGCCAGCACTGGCTGGGCCAGAGGAGAGTGGGTATGGGGAGGCTGTGGAGCAGGCCCCTGCCCAGGAGCCCAAAGGCTCAGTGGTGAGTGTGCAGGGGGTTTGACTGTTCAAGATTTTGCCCTTTCCTGGGGTTACTGTGCCAGCCTGTCTGGAGCACAGAGCCCTGGGCAAGCTGTGCTTGCCTGCTGAAGGGACTGAGGCAGGTGGGGCTGGGGTCTTTGGGGACAGGGGAAACATGGCTGGGCTATGCCAGCATGGCCCCAGCAGTGGTGACCTGGGGCTGGGGCCTCAGGCCAGGGTGCCCCTTGGCCTTCTCCCAAGGATGCAACCTGTTGGGGATCTGGGAGCCCCTTGGTGCATGTGGTGCACCCATCTCTGCTCCAGTTCTTGGGGATGGGGCTCTTTGGAGGCAACAGCCATTCATCTATCCTGCATGGGTAGAAACTTTGATTCTCTGTCCCCCTTCTCATGACAGCTGTTCCTGCCAGCCTTCAATAGGACAGGGTTCATTCTGGAGTGAAGCTGGGGGCTTTCTGGATGGCGGAGGGATAAGCTGGTGTGCAGAGCTAGAAGGAATGAGCACAAGCTGGGGTTTTAAGTGCAGCAGGGATAACCCTATGTGGTGGTAGATCTCTGCACCCAACCCTGTGGGGCTACCATTTGAGGGCGAGGGTGGGAAGAGGAGAAGCTATGGGTGTACTCGCAGCCATGTGAGAAGGCGTGGGTTCCCCCATCTGCCTCTGTCCAGCCCTGCTTCTTCCTCTGCTTGCCCCAGGGCTGTAGCAGAAGACTGCCAAAGGGATGTGGGCTTGTGCCACCTTTCAGCACTGTCTGCCTCCCCATCCAGATGTGCTGGCACACTGCCCCCAAACCCGTGGCTAGGCTGGGACATCACTGAGCAGCTGAGAGGGCTGGCTGTTCCACTCGATCTGGCTGATTGCTACAAACCCAAGGCCATTTCCATCCTTGGTTTTGGGGCCTGGTTCTCCTGTGCCCCCTCAGGGTACAGGCCCCTCTTTGTCTCCTCCTGCCCTAGAGTCATGGTGCTGCTAAAGGCACTGGCACAGCCAGTGACGCCTCACACCAGGACACCCTTGCCCTGCTCAGACTTATGTTAGAGACACATTTGTCACCTATGTGTGGTCCTATGTCGAGAATATTTCATCATTTGCCAAGCAGAGCTGCAGGTGCTACAGACAGGAATAGGGTAATATAAAACTGTGTTTCCTGCATCATGAAGCCCTGGAGTGCCTGGGCTGGGGGCATGACACAGGTTTGGGATCCCCCTTCACTAGACACTGTCTCCCTCCCTGCTCACAGAATGCAGCAGGGTGTGGGGGCACTTGTCCCCCTGCAAGCCTCTTGCTATGACCCCTGTGCAGGGACTGGCTTGTCAGTTCCTGGCAACATACAGGCAGGGACCAGGATAGCATGGGAAGAGACCACAGCCTGTGTCTCTGGCTGGAATGGGACATGATGGCCCAGTCAGAGACTGGAGCGAGGCTGGTTCTGCTCTCCCCAGGCCCACAAGCAAAAGGATGTGGTGGAGCAGGAGCATATCCCAGCCAGGACGCAGGAGCTGTGCAGCCAACAGGCGGGAGACTCCCAGAAACCCAGTGCTCAGAGTGAGTCCTCTCAAATGTCCATGGCAAAGTCCTGACTAGGCACGTGGCTGGGGCCGGAGCTGTGCCTGGCCAGCTGCCAGGACGATGGAGGGCATGCTATCTCACAATGGTGGGCAGGGCAGCTGGGTGTCTGGAGGTGCTGCAAAAGTAGGGATGCATTGCAGGCAGCTGCAGGCTTCCTGAGCAGAGCCTCTTCTCACCCACAGCTGTGGTTTCAGGGACCCTTGTGCTCCAGGAGCTCCAGCAAGCTCCGGAGCCCAGTCCAGAGCCTGAGGATGGTGGTGAGGACCTGCAGCAGGGCCAGCCCCAGGGGCAGCCCCAGGCAGCCTGGAAGGAAGGGAACCTGGACAGCCCTGCCAGTGCCCCAGAGACCAGTGTGGCACAAAGCCCCAGAGGGGAGCAACTCGTCCCGGACCAGCCGAGTGCTGGCAGACAGGTACAAAACTGGTGGCAGCTGCTGCTGCCCTCCTTTCCCAGGGCTGGCAGTCTGTGGGTGAAGGCAACTTGATGGGGGAACTTCATGTAACCACCAGCTGAGTGCTCTGCCCCTCTACTCCCACAGCTTCACGTTGGGGTGCACTGCCAGGTGCTGGGGCCAGGTGGGAGACACAAGAAGCCATCAGTGGGTAAGTGTAGCCCTGAGGGAGGTGTCCTGAAAGCCATGGCCCTCTGCCAGCTGGGCAGTGCAGCTCCAGCACCCCCCCTGCTCCCCTGTCCAGGCAGCCCTGAGGACTGGGATTCCAGCCCATGTTTTCAGGGCCAGGAATGTGAGTGCAAGACACGGCCAGGCCAAAGGCCACCCCTAGCTGGGGGCTGATTGTTGCCTAGCCAAGTGGTGGCAATGCCCACCCCAGCCAGGGAGCTGGGTGCCAGACAGGCTGTTTGCTGGGGCTCCCACTCTGGCCGGGTTACTGCAGGGCCATGAAAGGGAATCAGTGCCAGTAGCAAACCCTGGCCTTTTGCATTCTTTGTCCCAATAAGGCTGGGAGCTGTGCACGGCTGGCTCTGACCACCCCCATCCCAGGCCCAGCAGTCTGCAGGGCCTCCCCACAGCCCTGAGGGATTCCAGTGGCCAGCAGTTGCCCTCTTCCTACTGCTGGGAAAACTATCCCCATGGCTGTGCCAGGAGGAAATGGGGAAAAACTAAAAAGCAGCTCTCTGCTTCCAGAGTCAGGGATGCTGCCCTGGCAGGCAGAGGTTGCTGTCCCTCTGAGGAGCCCATGTAGTCTGCTGGCTCCTGGGACGGAGGAAGCCCTGGAAAGATGCTAGGGGTGGTGGGTTGCAGCATGGCACAGCCCTGGGGCAGAGCGAAGTGTGCAGGATCCAACCCCACCTTGCCTCATAGGGGGCTTAAACCTGGGTTCTGAGGAGAAGCTGAACCTCCTCCTTTGCATCAAGGACTCCAGCCCCAGAGCAGAGCCCTGCCTGCACCCTTGAAGGCTGAGCCACCTGACCCCCTCAATGTCTCTCCAGAGGCAATGGTGTGCCAGGGCCTGGTGAAGACAGGGGTGATCCCAACCTTTCAACACAGGCCCCAGGAATCCCCACTGTGCTGCTGGGCACAGAGCCTACTCTCCTCTGCAGTGTGGCTTTGCATTGCAGGACAGTGGAGTATGGGGCATAGTACAAGTGCTGATGGATTTTGGCACTAAGCTTTGGGGAATGTGGAGTGATGGGGAGGGAGACCGCAGGGTGCTGGGGTGGGGGGTGCCAGCAGCACCTGTGCTATGCTCACCCTCTGCTCCCTTTGTGTCGTTTCTTCCTTGGCCTTGTCTCTTCCCAAGCATCAGCACCCACCCAGGAAGTAATGGGGACCCCGGCTCGCCTGAATACTCACCAGTGGGAGCTGGAGCCCTCCTCCCTCTGCCTGGCTGGCCCCATGGGTAAGATCCTAGTGGTGGCTACCTCCATTCTCTGCTTCTCGGTGGCGGGATGTCCCCGATGGAACCTGGGCAGATGTGGAGCTCCGCAGTGCCAGGATGCCGCAGGATGCTGCTGGCTGCCCACCTGCTCTTTTGCTTCCTGCCCAAAATCCTTTCCTCCCTCCCTCCCTCCCTCCCGTCCATGTACAGAAGCATCCGGCAGCAGGGGGGAGGGAGTAGAGACTTTGAGGGGCTGCAGCCACCCTGGGAAATGCTGGTTGTATGGTGGGATCTCTGGGGGGCAGCAGTATATCCCGTGAGCACCGCAGGGGATTGCATGCATGGTCAGGCACTCCGGGGACATTGTGCGTCGTGTGGGCAGCCTAGGGGGGTTGCATGCATAGTGTGGCATCCCGGGGCGGGGGCAGCATGCATCCCAGGGGACACCCCAGGATGAGGGGCAGCGTGTATCGCAGGGGGCACCGCGGGGCGCTGCGTGCGCGGTGCGGGGCCAAGACCCGGCGGAGACACTCGGCCGCAATCCGGTGACCCCGCGCCCATCCCCACAGCGCCGCGCCCCGCCGGACCTCCACCTTCCCCCGCCGCCGGCTCGGTGCGGGAACGCGCGCAGCGGTTCGGGCCAGCGGGGGCGGGCGGCGCGGGGGGGGCGGGCCGGGGCCGGGGCCGCCCAATGGCAGCGGGGGCCCCGCACGGCCCCGCCGGCGCCCGCTCAAAACGCGCGGGGCAGCGGCGGCGCAGAGCAGCGCCCGGCCCCGCGCCCCGCCGGCTCTCGCCTCGACGCCATGAAGACCTTCTTCACCATCGAGATCAAGGATGGGCGCGTGCAGCCTCTGGCGCCCCGCATCACGGCCACCCCCGGCAGCCAGCGGGCAGGTGGGCACTGCTGGGGGACGGGGTGTGCGGGACTGGTCCAGTGGGCAGATGGCCTCTGTAATGAGGCTTGACACTGGAGGAGTGATGGGCATGGGTGTCATGCAGGGAGGTGGGACTGGAAAAGGTGGGATCTCTCAGGAAGGTGGGCATTGCAGGGGAATGGACATCCACAGGGGTGTAAGCACTACAGGACTGTGCTCCTAGTACAACAATGTGCACAGGTGGGCAGTGGAGCAGGTGGGTGCCAGTGGGCAGTTGGGTACTGACAGATGGTGGGCACAAATGGGCAGGCTGAGCTAGGCTAGGTGGGTGCTGATCAGCAGAGGTGGCATTTGAGTGCTGGCAACCCACAGGCTGAACACAGGTGCTGCCAGAGGACCAAAGTGTGCCTTTGGCATGCACTCTCAGCCTGCTTGGGTATCTCAGTTTTTGGGGAGACCATCTGGCCCTGCAGCCCTCCTGTCTTACCATATTTATGCTTGGGATCATTCCCCAATCCCTGCCCCATCCTCACTGACCTGCTGGTTCAAGGGAGCCCATGCCATCATGCTCTGTCCCATCCCACCACTATACCATGTCTGTTCCAGCCCTGCCCCAACCCTGCTTGCCCACAGATGTGGCTGGTTCAGGATGCTCCAGCGGCCATCCCTGTCACTGAAGTACTGCAGAAATCGCGCTTCCTTGGGGAGGATGATAAGCCAAGGCAGCCATAGGTCTTGACTTCCCAATCTCTTGCTTGCCCCCAAAGCCCTTTCCTTGTGCCAGAGCTCAGTGCTAACTGCCAGGGCAGGATGTGTGGGGCAGCCAGATAGCCAGGCCAGAGCCACTCTCCAGCTGTGGGGCTGAGCCTGTGGGCTGGATCAGACCCCACATGCCTCTTGCTCCCCTTGCAGAGGTGACTCTGGGTCTGCGGAGCACTCCCATCCGTATCACCACCATCCCCAGCAGTGTCAGCAGCATCTGCAACATCAGCAGTGTGAGCAGCAATGTCACCAAGGTGAGTTTTTCATCAAGAGACCCTGGACTTTGTGTGTAATTGCACAGCCCCATATGAGCCCCCTGCACTCTGGACTGTGCCATCATGTACTCAGACACTTGGGGAGGTGGGCAGAGGGGACAAGGAACCTTTTTGTTAGTCTCCTTTTGTTTTAAACACCTTCAAGGGTGACAGCAGCTCAGGGAAAAACCCATTGCCAGCCACCCCTGTTTTTCCTCCTGGAGACAGACCTTGGCCATGTGTCTGGGTCTTCCTTGGAGGGGGGGGGGGCTACTCTTTAAAGATCTCTAAAGCACCCTGGAGCTGTGGGTTGGGGTCTTGCCTCTTCCTGCTATGCTATCCTGAGTGGAGAGTGTCCAAAGCCCTAGCCCACCTAGGAGGGACTCTTGGTGCAACTGGAGGAAAAAACCTGAAAAAAACAATCCCTCTGCAGTGTCTTGCGGGGAGAGAAAGCTGTGGCCACCCTGGGGCTGGGTGCACACAGGAGACAACCTTTCAAACGCTTTAATCTGCTCCTGCCCATCTAGGGTAATGTGAGGCGGCCGTGTGCCGCCTTGGCAGGAGCCAGGATGTCAAACATGGCTCTGTCTCACTCATGGGGCCCTGCGCATGCCTGGCTGGCTCTGCAGGAACAGCACTGTGGGTGGTCTGTGTCACTGCCAGTGGCTGTGGTACCACCTGTAGCCTGGGGCATGCAGGTAGCTGTGATACCACTGGCTTCACCCCATCCTCAGCCCAGCCCTTCCCAGTACAAGGCAGGCACTGCCCACAAGTGATGTCCACACCTGCCAGCAGGTCCTGCCTGTGAGCAGCTGGCTGCAGTGGGGTGACTTTCCTGTGCTCATGCACTTGGGCAGGGCAGGCTTGGCCTGAGCATTTGTCAGTTCTCATTAGGATATTAGTGAGTCTGTCCAGTGAGGTGGGGGGCCTGAGACCCGGCAGCTGCCTGGCAGGAGACACAGCCTCCAGGTATGCTCCTAGTGGGCAGGGGGGAGGAAGAAGATGAGGCAGCGGTGCTGGCAGCCCTGTCAGGTCAGAGGACCAGCAGGTTGCAGGGACCTGGGGGCAGTAGCCACAGCAGCATGTCTTCTTGTTGGTGGGGTGCTGCCTGTGCAGGTATTGGGCAGCATGGGGGTATGAAAACTTAAAATCCATCCTTGCACCAATGCCAGCCTGGGGCTGGAGATGTTGTACTGGGTGATGCCAGCCCAGAGGGGGAAGGTACTTGGGCAAAAGAACACAGCAGTAGTTGGCCTTTTCACTCACCCAGCACTGTGGTGGTTAGGGCTGGTCCCCACCACCACTTTGTCCCACAGTCCCCTGGCTGGTATCTGGCCCTGGAAGCTTCCCAGGGCAGGGGGGCCACTTGCAGGGCTCCCTTTGCTGAGCCACCTGGTCCCACAGCCGGATGTGCTGCCAAGTGTGGCGCCTGACTCAGCACCCCTGTACGGGACCCCCAGCTGCTGGGACCAGAATAGCCCATAGGCAGGGAGTGGGCCAGCCTCCAGCTGGTGGGGGGTGTGCCTGGGCCCCTATAAAGGGCAGCGGACAGCTGAGCGGTTCTTGCCACAGTGCCTGCACCACCACCATGCCAGGGCTCAGCTTGGAGGGGCTGGCGCAGGCTGGGGTGGCTGAGCTGGCAGAGCTGCGTCAGGAGCTGGTGGAATTCCGGGGGGCAGCAGAGGGGCAACTGGAGCAGGCTCTGCAGCGAGTGCAGGCACTGGCACAGGCACTGCAGACATTGGAGCAGGAGCACCTGGAGTTGCGGGCAGAGCTGGGGCGCCTGGGCCACCGCCTCGATCTGCTGGTGCCAGGGCTGCAGGTGCCCCCCAGGGAGGACATCAGCACCCTCTTTCTGGAAGCACAGGACCCTTGCACCCACTTTGAGGGCACTGAGGAGCCCAGTGGCCCTGTGGCCCATCCACCCACTTTCTCCAGTACGCGCCAGCAATCGACCCTGCATCTCTCCCGAAGCAACAGCAGCGTGAGTGTGGGCAGCCTTGCCCCATGACAGGGGGAAGGGAGGGGGTCACCAGCCCCCAGGGCTCTTGGGGTGTCTGTAGCCTTAGCACAAGGCGTGACTGTGGCACACATGGGGACAAGGCACCATGGGGTCTGCCACTCTTTGGGCTCACTGTGGCAGGGTTGTGCCCCTGTTTTGCATTCCCAGTGTTCCAGGTGGGAGGCTGCAGGCAGCTGTCTTGCCCCCACCACAGCACCAGACACATGAGTGCATGTGGCCAGTGTCAGCTCCTGCTGATGCATCGGTTACCAGGCCACAGGATGCAGGATGGGGCCAGGTGTGTGCGTGGCTGCTCTGACCCCCTTCTGTCATCCCTGGTGCCTCTGTGCCCTATTCTGGGCCTGGCCCACTGCCTGCTATGCATTGCTGGGGGGTTGTGCTGAAAGGGACTTGGCGTCCTGGCTGTGCTCGGGCAGGGGCTGAACTGGCCTAGATCCTGGCAGGGATGCAGGGGAAGGCTCTTGATCTGCACAAGCTCTTCTCTACACTAAGTCCCTTAATTCCATGGAAATCCCTGTGCTGCTAATGGCGTGCATTGGCCTTGCCAGCATCTTGCCCACTGCTGGGTAACAGCCCTGGGCAGCCCCTGCCTCCTGGAGGACCCAGCCACCTCCTACCAGGGAGCAGGGAGGATTTGGAGCTGTTATGGCAGCCAGACTGGAAGGAAGAGATGGACTGCTGGGCCCTCCTGGGGCATGGGGTGCTGCAGATTGTCATGCTCCCCTGCCTACCTTGGGTGCTGCAGATGCTTGTGACATCCCACCAGCTGAGAGCTCTTAGGCCCCATATGGCACATCCTCTCCAGGGTCCTCACTGCCTGTAGCACTGAGCAGGTGTCAGGGAGCGTGATGAGGGACTGGATCCTGAGAAGAGGTGGGGGGGGTGGCTAAGCTGGCAGGGGCTCGGCTGTATGGTGATGTCCTTTCAGATGGAGCCAGAGGTGGTGGAGCAGCATCATGCACCAAGGCAGGAACCAGAGCTGCCCAACGGCACGGAGAAAGTGCAAGTGAGGGAGGTGGAGAGAAGGAGCAAGCTGAATGTTGAGGAGCTGAGCAAGATTGAGGACGAGGATGTTCTGGACAAGATGGTACCTCTTCCTCTAATTCGGGCTCCTGCAAGAAGGTAAAGGGACCTCAAGCTGATGGCAGACTAATAATGACTTCTCTCTTCTCCAGCTGGATCGGACAACAGACTTTGAGGAGCGACGGCTGATTCGAAATGCCATGCGGGAGCTGCGCCAGCGCAAGCGAGGTATTCAGATCAGAGTGATCCCAGGTACTCTGGGGTCAGAGTGGTGGTGATGGCAATATAGGGTGCTGAAGTGGGGCTGTCAAGCCATGGGGAAGCAGTAGGGTGTGTGTTGGGTCCTCTATTGCTCCCCTGGCTTTGCGAGGCCAAGGACATTATTCTTTCCATGAATCAGTTGTAGGCCAGCAGCAGCTGCAGGACCCTTGGTGTGGCAGGAACCATGCCCTCCAGCCCACCTCCCTGCTGATGCCATCTCCCACTCGTGTTTGCAGACCAGCGGGAGAAGGAGCGAGACCAGCGGCTGCAGGAGGCTAGAAGCCAATCTGTGGCAGGAAGGGCTGGCCACGCCACAGAGACCACCACCATGCAGAGCACTCAGTCAGCCGATGGCTCAGCACGCAGCACCGTCACCAAGACTGAGCGTCTCATCCAGTCTAGTATGGACTGGGCTGACGGGGTGTGCCAGCCCTTTGGGGACCTTGCAGAATCCTTCCCAGTGCTCCGCCACCACAGTTCCTTTGCCATTCACTGCCTGTCCTGAGTCTGGCTTGACTGTGCTAGGAGTAGGACAGTGTTTCAGAGCTGAGTCTCTGGCTTGCCCAGAGCCTGCCTGGGGATTCTGTTCTGGTGACTTCCCTCTGAATCCCCAACCCTGTCAGGATGGCAGGGCCCCATCTACACCTTTGACCTGTATCTTGTCTCCTATACCGCTGCTCTCCCAGTCCCTGGGTTGCTCAAGCTGAGTAGCTGCAGGGGCTGAGGGATGCCCCAGCTCCCTACTGCTTTGCACTTGCCTCTTTGTTCTGTGCCTGGGGGGCACGTGCCCTCTGTCCTCCCTCTGCCTGCCATGCCCATAGCTCTGCCACCTGGGACTTCTCCCTGTTGCACTGCATGGGTGCAAAGGTGTCTGTGGGTGCTGCTCCTCCCAGCCCAGCAGTTCCCATTGCCTTGTTCCTGCAGGTGATGGTACCAAGACCTCCCGTACTACAACTATGGAGTCAAGTTATGTGAAGAGATCAGACAGTAAGAGTTTTTCCCTGCCCTTTTCCCCATGGCATCCTCAGGGTGTAACGCTGGGGCATTGCTGCTGCTGAGCCATCACTGCCTTGATGCAGGCAGAGTCCTGCCTGCCTGGCACAGCTGCTCCTCAGCTCCTGCCCAGGACCTCTCTCCTTCCTCTCTCTGCAGATGGCAACAGCACTTTTGTTCAAACCAAATCGTCCTACAGCTCCTCATCCAAAAAGACAGGCAGGTGAGCCGAAGTGCCTGTGGGGAAGCCCCACATGGTTCCTGTCGCTCATCTGCTTGCACAATCCCTCTGCCTAGCTTGCAGTGTCCCTACTCAAATGTGACCCCAAAGCCTCCTGATCTTTGAGGTACATTCACTGTGTTCAGAGGTTCTCATAGGTCCTTCCATGAGCATGGAGATAGGTCTGTCAGCTGAGGACCTTAAGTCACCTCTCTTCTGTCCCTGGGACTTGGGACTCCAGAGTTCCCAGGCTGGCCATGGCCTGAGACCACTGCTTTCCCTCCCCTGGGCTGCCCACAGCCCCTTTAGCATTGCCCATCTCTCTCCCAGCATTTTTGACCGTGAGGATGAGAGTGCTTCTCGGCAGAGCAGCCTGGCTGCGCTGGAACGGCGTCAGGCAGAGAAGAAGAAGGAACTGATGAAGTCTCAGAGCCTGCCCAAGACATCAGCCTCACAGGCACGCAAGGCCATGATGGAGAAGCTGCAGAAGGAGGGTGGGAGGTGAGGCTGAACCTGGGGCAGGCTGGCCAGGGCAGTGAGTGCTGCACAAATAACAGCACCATGCAGCTATGAATAACCCCATTTCTCCTGCCACAGTTCAAACCCTGCAGCATCACAGACCACTGTGCAGCGCTCCTCCAGCTTTGGTGTGCCTAATGCCAACAGTATCAAGCAGATGTTGCTGGACTGGTGCAGAGCCAAAACCCGGGGCTATGAGGTGGGTGCCACCTCCTCTTCCTGTCCCAAGGCCAGTAACTCTGTCCCTTGGTAACTCTGTTGCCCTCTCAGCATGTGGACATCCAGAACTTCTCATCCAGCTGGAGTGATGGTATGGCCTTCTGTGCCTTGGTCCACAATTTCTTCCCGGATGCATTTGACTACAGTAAGCTGACACCCCAGAACCGCCGCCAAAACTTCGAGGTGGCCTTCTCTTCTGCAGAGTACGTACCTCTCTTTCTATCACATGGACTTGGGATGGCTTGGAGCGGCTTGGGGTGGCTCTCCTGTTCGCTGCTGGGGCGAGGGGGGACACGTAGAGGTGATGGTGCTGGAGGTGGTAGGTGTCACTACCCCCATGGAATGCAACAAAGTTAGGCACTGTGGGGGCAAGCAGCAGCTCTGTGGACAGAGTCACAAGAGGCTAGTGCAGCCCAGTCTGGTGTGACAAGGGTGGGTATGGGGGTCTGGGTTCCTGGGCGTGCAGCAGAGCACTCAAAGGCAGAGCAACAGCCCCATGAGCCCACCTGGTTTCAGGCAGTACAATCCATCTTGGGCTACCAGGAGTGGGACTGCAGCCTGTGGGGGGAGCAGTGTTTGCCTATGCCAGGTGCCTTCTTTCACAGTGGTAGGGGCTCAAACACTGTTGCAGCTTCTCCAGTCTCTTCCCTTCCCCTTTTGCTTCTGGTTTTCCTGGGTGCTGAGAGATGGGAGTGCCCCCAGCTGGAGGGCTGGCAGCCAGCCCCTCTCTCCTTCCATCTGTCTCTCTCCCACCCACCTACTCCTCTCCTTCAGTGCCCTGCCGGGGGGCAGGGCTAGGGGTGGGGGTCCCATCTTGCTGATGTCCAAGGTGGCGGGGTGAGATGGGGATTCCTGCAAGCTCCCAGGGTGCCGTGGTGCTGTTTGGTGGAGCGAGAAGGGGGCTGTGGGCCTGGCTTTTGGTGCTCCTGTTAATGGATTTTTTGCCTTAATTGGGAAACTGGTGTGCGGACTTGAGAGAGCCATCGATCTCTCCGGCCTGGAAGCCAGGTGGCCTCTCATCCTTCCTCCTCCTCCAGCTCTTGTGAGCGTCCTCTCCCAAGCTTCCTGCACCAGGGCTGTGCTGCGTGGTTCCAAGTGGAGCTGGGCAGGAGGGCTGGACTTTCCCCCCTCATCCTCCCAGCGGGTCTATATAGGAGCTATATAGAGCACTGCTCCACTCTGGAACCCGCTCCCCGAGCACCTGGCGTGCCAGAACACCTCACTCATCCTCCTACTCCTCTTCCTCTTCCATCTGTCTTTCCCTCTGGACTTCACGCCTCTCCACGCCACTCACCTGCCCCTCTCCCCTTGCTTGTGCCCCCCCAATATCACTGAATGGCCTTGGCATGGGGTGCCCGGAGCCCTCCTGCCCCTGCATCGTGCATCCCCAGAGCATGCCAGAGCGGAGCAGCTGCCAGTGGGATGGGAACTGCACTGATCTGTGTCTCTTGTTTTCTCTTCCTCCCCTCCCTGACTGGGCTGCGGTCACTGGCTTGCCCCTCTCTCCCTGCACCCAGGAAGCACGCGGACTGTCCGCAGTTGCTGGACGTGGAGGACATGGTCCGGATGCGCGAGCCAGATTGGAAGTGTGTGTACACATACATTCAGGAATTCTATCGCTGCCTGGTCCAGAAGGGGCTGGTAAAAACCAAAAAGTCGTAGCCCACTGTCAGCCCCCCCCAGGACCAATGGTGAGAACCTTCCCCTCCAAGTACCTGCCCATGTCCCCACCACCACCAGGGCTTGGCAGGGAACTGACTGCCTCGGCTGCGGATGAGGCTGGGGGATGCTGGTGGGTGAGGGGAGAGTTCTGGTGGTGCCAGACAGGGCCCAGCAGGAGATGGGCAGAGACAGCTGGCTGGGCTGAGGCCTTCTGGAATAGCACCTATGGGGCTTTGGGCAGAGGAGACTCTGTCACCCTGGAGTGCTGTTTGCTCTCCAGCTGTGGGGAGGGCAGTAGTTATAATAGAGCCCTGCCCCCATGGCTGAGCCTGACCCAGGGATCAGGTGCTGGGGATGCCACTCAAGGTGTTCTGAGTGATGCTGCCTGAGTGTGGGTGGCCCCCAGGATGCTGCAGCATCACTGCTTCCACTTGCTGCCTCATTCCCCTACCCCAGGGTGCATGCCCAGCTCCGAGATGCTGCCTGCTCATATATGGGCAGAAGCAGGAGCCTGGAAAGTGTGACTCAAGGCTCAGGTCCTGCCTTGTCCTGTGATGTTTGTGCCTGTCTCAGGGCATCCTGGCTAGCACTAGAGCTGTGGCTTCCCTGGCTCTGCACAGTGCTGACACACCAGGGCCCAAACAATGGCTTTATAAGGGCAGAGCCACTCTGTGTGCTGCCATTGCTCTGCCATCACCCCCCCACACCCTGAGCCAGGCTGGCAGTGGCAAGGGCTTTCCCATGGCCCCAAGCATCATTCCCCTCATCCCCACAGTGGCCAAATCATGAGGTGGGGCTCCAGCTTGGAGCCCACTGAGCAGGCATCAGAGACTTAATGGATGTTTGGGGCCATGAGACCCATGGTGGGGGGCTCTCCTGGGCCCTGGTGCTCCCCAGAGTCTGGCACTGGCTGTGGTCACTCCTTGGAGTGGGGCTGTTCTAGAGGGCAAAGGTGCAGTGGGACTACTGTAGGAGGGGAGAAGGGAGGTACAAGGCTTGGGGATTGATGTGTTGTCATGGTGGGTGGCAAGCTTAGGGTTCAAACCCTCCTTGTGCACCCTAACTTTGGGGGCAGAGCCCTGCCTTGCTGGGATCCTTCTTGTGCACCCAGAGCCTTGGGGCAGAACCTTGAGTGACCCAGTCCAAAGCAGCTGAACTGGCCATGGTGGCAACAGGTGCTGCCAGTTTGTGTCAGCACTGCCCCCAGTGCCAATGCAGCCCTTGCTCCAGCAGCAGCAGTATCCTGCAGGGGGGCAGTGCCTGGTAGGGGTGCAAGGCCTGGGCAGGGCAAGGAGGGTTGGCAGCAGTGGAAGGGTTGCTTCTGTGTCCTCCACCCCTTCTCTCCCAGTAGAAAGGAGAGGACAAGAGGTGGCCAGATTCCCTCTATACCCTTCCTGATTGTCATCGTGACTCTTAATCATGTTAGCAGTCCCTTTAAGCACCCAGGGAGCTCCAACCTGGGGAGAGACATGGCTCAGGGAACTGGATGGGTGGCAAGGCAGAGTGGACCACCCCACCTAAAGGGCAGTGGCAGAGCCCCAAGGCTACTATGGGGATGGGGACACAACCACGGCTGATCTGCCAGAGTGCCAAAAGATTGGTGGCTGCTGGAGTTTGGTCCTGCATGGACCTGCACTGTGATGGGACAGGGAGAGGAAGAGGTAGGCCAGGTTGAGTGAGCTGATGCAGGGCAGTACCCACTCCAGTAGTAGGGTGTGCTGGGTGTGGGGCAGGCAGCCCCTGGCATCCAGTCTGGAGTAAGGGAGGGAGCTGGGCTGGCAGGCCTTAGGGAAGAGAAGGGCCAGGGCTTGAGGCAGGAGTAAGGGGCAGCATGTAATCAGGACCCACCCCCTACTTTCCCTGAACTATTTGGTAGGGTTTGAGGCAGGGGCACAGCAGACAACTGCAGCCAGCCTGGGCTCTCCCTAGAGGCCATCAGTATCAGCTAGATGAGCAAGATGAGGGTGGGCACAGCTTTAGCAGGGGATGACTGCCAGCACCAAGAAATGGGACTGAGAGCACCAGGGGAGCAAGGGGTGCAGAGAGTTGGGCAACCCCTGCCCTGGGGCAGGCACGTCCCAGGGCAGACAGTGCATGTTCCTCCCAGTGTCAGGAGCAGAAGGGTGGGGTGGGGGATGCGTGAAAGGAGCTGAGCAGCTCGGAGGGCAGCAGTGCCCACACCAGCAGGCTCTGGGCAGTGTGGGATGCCCATCCCAGCCCCCACCTGGGGCAGCCTGCTTGAGGCCATGCTGAAGGCTTCATCTCTGCAGGACGCTGGTGGACTGCGTGCCGCTGGTGGAGGTTGAAGACATGATGATCATGGGGAAGAAGCCTGACGCCAAGTGCGTCTTCACCTATGTGCAGTCCCTCTATAACCACCTGCGTCGTCACGAGTTGCGCATGCGGCAGAAAGAGTGCTAGAGCCTACCCTGCCCACCCCCGCTGCTGCCCTCACCCCAGAGCTGCCATTGGGCAGGGGAGCTGCTTGCCTGGGAGGGTCTTGGGGGGCCATGGGTCTGGCACTGGGGACGGAACTCTTCTGCCAGGGCACCCCCACACCTCTGCCTTGGTAGAGCTGCATCTGCCTTGGCCAACTGTGGGCTTACCCTGTGGGCAGAGCCAGGTGGGGGCTGCTGGGTGTGCTCCTGCCTTGGCTTGCCCCCCATGCTCCAGCCTTTAAGTTATTTGTTCTCCAGGAATTATTTGCCCTGCAGGCACCATCCCTGTGTCTCTGGAGTTGCCCGGGCACAGCTGTCCTCAGACTCAGGCTGCCTCATGGGTCTGTGGCTGAGCAGGGCTTGAGGGCTTGTGCAGTCCAGCCAGGGTTATGATACATCCTGCAGGCAGCACCTGTCAGTGGTTCCCTTGGCCCCCTGCAAGGAAGCGTCTCTGCCCACTGCAGGCCCTGCTTGGTGTCACCTCCCTGGGGACAGCTCCACAACCGTGCCAACAACCTGCTTCCCACCTCCACGTGCACCTGGGGCACTTCCACATTGGGGGCACCTGTGGGCTGGGGAGGGGGCAGTGGCAAGGGGTCCCAAGGGAGTGCAAGGCGAATGGAGTAAGCTGGGACAATCGCCTCCACTCCTCTCCAGCTCAGGACACCCACGTGCTCAGCGCCGCTCGCCCCTGTGTCACATCTCTACACCCGCACTGACATGTGTACCAACACCAGCCAGATAATAAAGGTTTATCTAGGGCAGTGCCTCTGGCTCAGGTCCTTCTGCTCGTGGCATACTGCACACCACAGTGCTTGGGGAATGCTGACAGTCCAGCTGCTGCTGGTCCCTCTACCTACAACTCAACTGTTTACCCAGTCTGGAGGGACACCAGGGCATGTACTTCTTGCCTCATTGATGATGTCCATTGCTGAGCCACCCTGATCAGGGTTCACTGCCCTCCATTGCCCCAGGCCTGGCACAGGGAAAAGATCCCATATGGCCAGCAAGGCTCTGTTCAAGTGCAGCTCTGCCCCACTTCCTTCCCTAGCTGAGGGCCTGATGCCCCCACTAGGCCAGTGAAACCATGGGATGTTGGTTCAACAGTGCAGGACTCACTCATGGGCTCATGCCCATCCGCCTACACCCTGTGAGAGAAGCTCATCCCATGTCATGCTGCCCACCACCCTCACCCCTGTATCATGCAGGGGAGGAGTGGCACAGGAACAGCACAGTTGGTCTGTAGGATGGTTTGTGGCTCACCAGCAGTGACTATGACTGTGCCATCCTCTCCTGCCTCTGTGAGCTCTGGGGCACCCAGGGCAGAGCAGTGTGGGATGGAACAGAGCAGTGTGAGACGCACGGCACTGAGCTCCCTCTGAAAAGATGACACAGTGCAGATGACTGCAAAGAAAAGCTTTACTAGGAGCTGGATATGACATAACCCTGCTGGGGGGTAAAGCCCTCTTCTTGGGGCAGCTCTCCCACCACTGGGACTCAGCACATCTACCCTTAGCACCCGGTGCTTTCTGCTGAGGGTTTCATCCTGTCCCATGCAGGCAGGATACTGCTGCCCAATGCTGTGAGCAGCTAAACCTCTGGGCACAGCAAGGAATGCTGTTCCTCCTGACTGGCCAGGGATTATGGCCTCCAAGGATGGGAGGGCATCAACCAGCACACAGGACCCTTGGAATGCCCACAAGTGCCCAGGAAGCCCCTGCCTGAGGCTGGATTTTCCTAGGGCATCCTCAGGCAGAGGCTACACAGCATCAAGCAAGAGTGGGGGGGAGGGGCGGAAATCTTTGCCACCCTGTGACACCATCCCCAGTTGTCATAACACCATCATTCCCTACACTGTGGACTGGCTGCAGGACCCTGTCCCAAGTGTGGCACTCCTTGCTAGAGGTCTGGGTGTTCTTCCTTGTCATGTCTGGGTGGGGTCTTGCCATCAGCAGCAGGTGCTTGGGGGGGCAGCAGTACTGGCAGATGCTTGGCAGGGGCAAACTGGAATTCCTCTGGCACAGGGGCATCAGGTGTCTCCTTGCGGTAGAAGCCCAACTCCTGCACCAGCTTGTTGATCTCTTCCCGGGTCATGTCGCTCAGAGGAATTCTCTGCACCCAGACAGGGGCTGTAGCTTGGCACCTGTGGGGCACTGACCACCCCAGGACTGTGGCAGCAGGTGCCACACTGCCCACTCACCTCTAGCTCCTCATACCGGAGGTTAAGGAGCACAAGCTCAGGGTCGGCACCAGGCAGGTGTTTCATCTCCAGGTTATGGCTGGGCAATGTGTCAAGGAGCAGGCAGCACTGGTAAGGCCCATGCAACCCTTATCCCATTCCATCCTTCATCACAAGGGGTAGAAGGGGTTCTATCCTTCATCACATCCCATTTCTGCCTATCCTGTACCATCCTCCATCCCAGCCCATCTCCTCTCATATTCTATTCCCTTCCATCCCATCTGTTCTGTCCCCCATCCTATCCTTCATGGCATACCATCCCATCCTGTTTACCGTGTAATAGCACCCGATCCTCCATCATATCCCCCCAATCACCCGTCCTCTACTACTCACCAAACCCTGCCCTTCATTCCTCAAAACCCCATCCTCCCTCAGCCCGTCCCCTCCCATCTGTCATTCCCATTCCATCCCATCGGGACCCCAGCGCTGCAGCCGCCGCCGGCGGGTACTAGAGCGGGATGTCCTGGGTGACGAACGCCTTCACCTGCGGAGAGTGGCCGGCCGGGCACAGCTCAGCGTTGGGAAGCACCGATTCCCCGGCCCGGCCCGGCCCCGGTACGTACCTCCCTGAGGCGGTTCAGCCGTCACCCGCCGCAGGTCTGCGGGAGAGGACAGCCCGTCAGGAACCCGGCAGTCAACGGATGAGCCCCGGCGCGCCCCACGGCCCCCGCCCGCGCTCACCTCCACCTTGCCGCGGGCCAGGTTCCGCAGCACGGCCTCGCGGAGACGGGGGTGCTCCGAGCCGCCTCCTGCCGCCAGCGCCGCCGTCAGCGTCAGCAGCCCCAGCCACAGCCACAGCCCCAGCCACAGCCACAGCCCCGGCCCCGGCCCCGGCCCCGGCCCCGGCCCCGGCAGCACCGCCCGCATCGCTCCCGCCGCTGCCACGTCCGGTGCGGCTCGGGCACGCGCACTACACCGCGCATGCGCAGCGACTAGCGCGCACAAACACGTGCGCACACAAACGGAAACAGAGGCATGCGCACGCACGTGCGTGCATACGCGGGCGCGCGCGCACTCAAATGTACAGACAAGCGCGCAGGCGTGCGCACCGAGCGCGCAAAATGTCGGGAGCGCGCACCGTGCACAGAGCAACAGCGCCAACAAGAACCGTGCACACAGCAA